>JAPKLY010000277.1:215408-391801 GCA_026898435.1 Prunella vulgaris | reverse complement strand
ATTTGTTGTGTCCTTGTGCTATTGGGCATATTGTTGGCCAAGTTGGTGTGATGTTCTGCATTTTTATAGGGACTTGTGTTTAGGGTTATTATTTTGGTTTTGTTGCACCTCATTTGGACAGTTACATGGGATTTTCCATAATTTAGTCTAGGTTTGATCAATGCAACATAAGAATATTTTTTACTTTGTTATAGTAATGAAGACTCATTTTCTTTCTCTAACGTGACTAAATAGGTGTTCGGAAGTCCTGCAATGTTGTCATCCAGTTTGCAAAAATGAGTTCTAGTCTATCTTTTGATTGATGAGATGATGTTCGAAAATTTGATATTTTTCTTAATTGTGTACTTACACAGCAGCCTCAATAGGAGGGTAAGACGTCGAGTAATTAACCCTGAACCATATGCTATGTGAGAAAGAATTCCGCATCAAGTTGAACACTTAAACAAATTACACTCCCTGACTGAGGTTGCCAGTATTGACAACCTACGAATGTCTCGTAATACCTTTGCACACCTATGTTTTTTAATGCGTGAGTTAGGAGGTTTAGTTGATAAAAAATATGTGTGCATTGAAGAACAAGTGGCAATGTTCATATCAGTTTTAGCCCACCATAAGAAGAATATGACGGTAAAATTTGACTTCTCGAGGTCCGGGCAAACAGTGTCTCATTATGTTCATCTAGTACTCACTGCAATCTTAAAACTCCATACTCTGTTTTTAGTAACACCTACTCCCATCCCAGATGACTCCACAAACCCCCGGTGGAAATGGTTCAAGGTACACAATTTTAAATTATATGAATTTAAATTTTCTAGGAATATGTATTTATTTATCAATTTTACATGACCAGCCTATATATTGTTTATCATAAGGTTGTTTAGGGGCATTGGATGACACATACATTGATGTCCATGTCCCTACCTCTGATATACCTCGGTTTAGAACAAGGAATGGTCGTATATCTACTAATGTCCTAGGTGTTTGCGACCATCAGATGAGATTTGTATATGTCCTTCCAGGATGGGAAGGGTCTACTGCAGATTGTAGAGTGCTTCGTGACGCGATTCGTAGGCCACATGGACTGAAAGTCCCCAAGGGTAAATGTCACTTTTATTTTTCCTTTTTCACTTCCTTTTATCTTCGTACTGAAATAAACTCTAAAAATTATTTTTAACTTCAATTTTTTAGGAAACTACTATCTATGCGATAATAGGTATGCGAATAGTGAAGGATTCCTCGTGCCCTACAGAGGATTCAGGTACCACTTAAAAAGAATGGGGTCCATCTTCATAAAGACTGATCAATCATCAAGAGCTTTTTAACATGCGTCATACCAGGAAAAGAAATGTCATAGAACGTGCTTTTGGAGTACTTAAGCAACGATTTGCAATGCTTAGACGTGGTGCTTATTATCCAATCAAAGCACAAGTCAGGTTAATTATGGCATGTTGCCTACTCCACAACTATATCCGATCAATGATGCATGTTGATCCATATGAGCAACGGTGGGAGCAGCAGCGACGTATCAATGAAGAAGAAGAAGAAGAAGAAGAAGAAGAAGAAGAAGAAGAAGAAGAAGAAGAAGAAGAAGAAGAAGAAGAAGAACATATTGAGTACGTAGACACTGTTGATGCAACCCCCGAGTGGACACTACAGCGGGATGAGATATCTATAAATATGTGGCTAGAATATCGGAACATGTCTTAGAATTGGTGTATTTTAATTTTTGTAAGACATAAGTCAGAATTTCATCACTCTACGGGTTTGTAATTTGAACAATTGTAGCTTGGTATTAGGATATCTTCAGCATTTCCATGACATTTTTCATTTTATTGGGCTTTTCATCAATATTAATCATTTTTTATATGCAATCTTACAACACAATAAAATTATTTGTAAACATAAAAATTATAAAGTTAATCCCATCACATTAAAATATATCTTAATTGCTTAAGTGAGTTTCTGACTATCTCTTAAACAAATTAGTTATGTGATATAATTTAGCATTGTGTTTTGTTGTGCCTACTATTTATAAATTAATTGCTGAAGAACATTAATTTGTATGTGTTTTAAATTAGCATTGATCATTTTATATTTTACGATTACATCATTTGTTTCCAATTTAGGTCCTTGGCATGAATTAGATATTGTCAATTAATAATCATCTGGTGTTCTTGTTGTCCATAGGGTAGGCAAGAAAATGGGCAATCAGCTGGGCCTTTTATGTCATAAGCATACAAATCAATGTTCTTCAGTTTCACATATATACTATCTAGTAGACATGAAAAAACCAGCAACATATCACAAGCTTAATATCATTTTTCATAAAATATGGGCTATTTGATTTCATGGATACCCGTCCAAATGTACAAAAAACAAAAAGACCCAACTATGAACATGTCCACAATGCTTCAAGCAAAACACCCCATCAGAGTTTGACCTTCATAAAGGTTCATTACATATTTACCAACTAACTAGGGTAAGCAGAGGATTACACAAAAGCTACCATAAAGTGTTCATAATAATGACACAAGCTGGATTAGTAGAACACAGACTAAACGTTCAAATGTCCATCCAACAGTCGGCGCACATAGAGTCCCCGCATCCCTTCAGTCATCCCAAGCAACATCTCAAGACACTCTGGATTTTTGGCAAACAAGTGTGCAACATCCACTTTTTCAGTATCACTTAAGTCAACCATCTCATTCAACACACTAGACAGTTCCCTTCTTACGTTGCCTAGCTTTGACTCGTAGCCTATGACATGAATGAGCTTTTCCATACGATGTTCATTGGAGGCCTTCATCTGTCCCAATACATCAAACAACTTCTCTGAAGGAAAAATCTCGACAGCAGCCCTTTTCTTTCCAGTGATCTTGGCCGAGGAGGTCACATCCATAAGTGGGGGTTCACTGTTGACCTCGACATCCACATGATTTTCTTCATAGTCCAAACCACTTGGGTTCCCGCTAAAATGACCAACTTCGGATTGATTCTTGTCCACTAGAACATTCACAGCTTGGATTACATCCTCAGCAGAACCACCATTTTCCTTGTCCTTCCCAAAAATTTCATTCCAATCCTCCAACAAAGGCCATAATTTGTATTGTATATTCACAGCATTAGGATCATTCTGTAGCATATAATTCAGAATACTTAGTCAAGCATAACCATTACAAAATTAAATTGATTCCATTAGCATATAACAAAATTGATTCCAGCAAAATATTCCAACATGTACACACTAAATCATGTTCCATGAACAAAAGTAATAATGAAAACAACACATGGTCATCCATGGACTTCATAAACAATGTACAAATTTCATATACTATACTACAAATAGGGCATAAATGACAATTCTTTAATTTCTTGAACTAGTTAAATATCACATTGAGTAAGTAAAATCATAAACATGTACAAGAATGTAGTAAGATATTTTACCTTGCAAATGTTTTCCCAGGCATCGTTATGACAATCAATCATTCCAGTCGATGCATTGAAGTTGATTCCAGAATTTTCTCTGAGCATCAATAGTAAGGAGCCATGAAACTTCTTCCAAATCGATATCCTTGAGGCAATGTCGGGATCTCTCCGGATATCAGTACCCGAGAGCTTTTCTTGCATTCCAGCTTCCAATTTTTGCAAGTACCCGGGCTTGAATCCATTTTCGGTCTTCCAACCCTTAGCGACAAGATCCTTTATCAAATCCGCGAGAACCGCTTCCTCTGCCGTAGTCCATGTCCGTCGAGTTTTTTCAGTTTTTTTCCCTTTGTTCTTGAGACCGATGCTGCTGCTACCACCGTTTTCCATTCTGCAAATACTAGTATTCGATTAAAACTAGAAGAAAATAAACGATACAACATATAACTCTGAAAATAATTCACCTTCGCGTGTCAAGAAGCTCTACAGTCGTCAATGGAGTAGGTGAGAAGAAACCTTAGAATGAGATGGAACTAAGAAAAACGAAGATATGTTAAATAAATAAGGGCAAAGTTGTCATTTTCTATTAACACATACAAAATTTAGGAAGGATTATTCTTATGTACCAAACACACAAAACAAATTATCTTTTCTCATTTATATTCTACCAAACAAATTTAAAATTTTATCTAGTGTCATTTATAATCTACCAAACAAGTACAAACTTTTATCTAGTGGCATTTATACTACAAAACAAGTAAAATACTTCATTTATTGGGCTACCAAACACCAATAAAAGTTATTTATCACACAAACACCTACAATATTTTCTTGAGGCCCGTCCTACCTCTTTAACTTATGGAGGCTACCAAACGAATCATATCACTATTATTTATATACACTACCACTGTTAAAAAATTAAGTACTACCTCCGTCCCGGGTCTTTCTTCAAAAAGACCAGGACACACATATTAAGGAAAAGTTGGAGTATGTGAGTGTGAAGTTAAATAATAAATTATAAAAAATATACTTTATTGATTTTTGTGAGTGTAAATTATTTCCTTTTTAAGGTGTGAAGAAAGAGTTGTGACTTCTCGAAATGGAAAAACAGTAAGAAAGAGTTAGGACGGAGGGAGTATATTTTTATAATAGTGATAGTAAAAATGAATAAACGTGATAGTAATTACACATAACAGTTATATGAATTTATGTAAACTCGAGTTCAGAAGAGATCTACTATTTTAACAAATATTACTTGTGCGAAATTTTTGAAATTTTGTCCATTAAAAATTTAATATTAAAATATTGATTAAATTTCAATAAAATATATATTAAAAATGGACGCATTTTATTGAATAAAAAATTTGAGAGGTATATAATGGATCCATATGTTAGTTGTGAAGTCTAACCTATGTAGGAGAGAGAAATTACATCCTTACTTTTTCTTTTTGACAAAAATTTGTATAAATTCGAGTTCATCGTGAACTTGATTTATCAATTATCACTGTTATGTGTATATATTATCACTGTTATGTGTATATACTATCATTGCTATGCATATACACTATCACTGTTAAATATTTAATTTTTTAATAATAATAATATATATAAATAACAGTGATATTAATTACACATAACAGTAATATGAATTCATGTAAACTCGAGTTCACGATAGAGCTATTCTTTCTTTTTTTCTTTCTTTTTTCAAATAAATTTACATTAATCTACACACCCTTACTTTGCAACACTGGTATATTATTGGTTCGATTACGTAACGTCTTACGCCAAAGAAATGATATCCAACCTACCCACGACACGTGGAAATTCTACCCTTTGCCCGTTGCCCTTCACCTTACTCCTTTCTACCCTTTGACAGTTTAACCTCCCCAAGTCTACGCCCAATCCAATCTGCCCGATCTGCCCGTAACCTGCGTACATAATTTTCCACACACTGCAATATTTTCCAAAACCTCACAATGGCGAAATTAAGCACCACCGTTATCGCTCTCTTCTGCGTATTCACCCTCACGATCGCCGGAGATTCGACGGAGAGCGATGAATCCATCACCCAGATCTCCCTCCCACGCTCTGAAGCCGCCGCGCTCCGCCTCCCCAGCGACCCGGTCAATACAGAGACAGAATCTAACACCGCCGTCGTCGCATCCTCCGTCCCGTTGACAAAGATCCGTTTCCGTCCGGTCAACCGCCGTTTCCGTGTGAGATCTATTCACCCCTGCCGCCACCACTTCAAAGTCCACTACGGTAACGACATGAGGGCAAACGGGGAGATCCCCTACGGTAACGACATGCTCGTTTCCACCGCCGGTGAGAAGAGCGAATTCCAGGAACCGGTTGTTCTTGTCGATGGTCGCCGGATTCCGATGCACCATCTCCACCACCACCACGATGTTGTTGATAGTGACAGTGACAGTGACAGTGACGATGAGGATGACGATCGGTTGAAGAAAGTCGTGCTTAGACGTAGCGAGTACAAACTGAAGAAACATCTCCGGAGTCAGAACGGGAATAAGAAGGGCGGTTTAATGAAGCGCGTTCGCAAGTTTTTGGACCATTTCTTCTAGATGCTTCCAGAATCATATGCGCAATTACTAGTTCAAATTATGCTATTGCTATTCAGGTGCTTTCCATGTATATGTATGCGTGTTTTGTCTCTCAGTTTTTCTATATATTTTGAATGCAATACTTGTACTTGGGGTGTTATCCTATCTGTAAATGATGAACTCATCATATGGCTTGCCTTATGTATTCAATTCCATCTGCAATAAATGATGATTGATGACATGAATTTAATCAATTTCATACACTACTAGTAAACAAAGCTTTGTCTTCCTACACAATTAAATGGTCACAATATCAATATATTATTACAAATCAACCACATTTCACAAGGAAGAAGAGCACGCCCCTGTTTGCTGGCCGCCGGTCAGCTGAGAACACGGCCAGGGGCTAACTTGAACGGCGGCTCCCTTCACATCGGAGCACTGCCAAGGGGAGTATCTCCCCTTTGCACCCCCAAGAAGATGGATATTCGACAGACAAATCCCCGTAAACGGCGCGTTTTTCAGGCCGTGTATTAACCCAGCCTGCTGCACCCTTTCACCCCAAACATTCTTGATCAAAACATCCTTAAGAACAGGGAGGGCATTCCGGTTGTAATTCTCGTCCGGATGGTCTCCCACATCAGCTGAAATCTTGATTCCCTTGCGCACATTCTCCATGTAGACGTTGGATATTGTTATGTTTCTTATCACACCTCCTCTACCAATATTTGTCTTCAAATGTATGCCAATGCCCATGTTCAGCAGAGTTATGTGCTCGGCAAAAACATCCACGACCCCACCGGATGTTTCGCTTCCAACTGCGATTCCAGCAAATGGGGACGATCCAGTTACGCGTCTGATGGTGATACCATGACTAGGTCGATTGTATGCAATTCCGTACTCATCCCATCCGCTCTTCACGGCCACTAGATCGTCTCCTGTTGATATGTAGGAGTCCTCGATGCATACGTTGGAGCTTGAATCTGTGGATCGAGAGAATCAGTGTTTGTGGAAGGAATTTTTGTTGAATCTTTGGAGAGGGAAGCAAGAGTACCTGGATCGATTCCATCAGTGTTGGGAGAATCTGCAGGGGCCAATATGGTGACATATCGAATCACCACATTGCTGGTACGAGGCAAAGAGCGAGTTAAGCGAATAATAAATGTAACGGAATGAGATTCCATCCATGAGACGATCTCAATTTTGATTACCTGGAGTATACGGGGTGTATGTTCCAAAAGGGCGAGTTCTTGAAAATGACGTTGGAAATTAGTATACCTCTGGAGTTCATCAATTCAACAAGGTTTGGTCTTGTAAACTTGAGAGTTCCTTGTCTCCACATGTTCCACCATACACTACCTTGCCCATCAATCGTCCCATTTTCACCTATTAAAATGAATGAACAAAAATGAATTATGAAGAGAGAATGGCCTCCAACTAAGATAATAGAATAGATCTCATTATGTGAATTCTCTTTTTCAAAATAATATTGGTTAGCATATCTTCATACATTTTAAATAATGCTTGGTTTTATGTGTTATCTTCACAAAATTATTATATCATATTATCAAGTTCACCTTAAAACTTATGTGAACCAAGTTTGTAGAATTTTTTGTCAAGAAAACATGTGCTGAACTCTTTATGTTCTTTGCCAATATCAAGTTCGAGTAGATAATCAAAATCTGGTGTTAGTCGTGCATCAAACTATGTTGCATATACTTTAACAAGTAGCATATATTACGGACCTGTGATTATGACATCATGTAGACCATCGCCATGGATGAAGCTCATATACCTTCCTCCCGGCCGTTCTCTTCCTCTTCCATAAGAAGGCAACGGCGCTACCAACGGCCAATGCCCAACATCCTGAAAGTGGTCAACAAAACATTCAATTTCTACTCATTCCCAACTTTTTATTCTTATAAGTTATTAGAAACGAGCTTTATTAATATATCCAACATACACCATTTGCAAAAATTTATGAGAGCCTATTTTGTTTTTATAAATATAATAACTATTATGCATATAAATTAATTTATAAACATTAATAATACATAATAGAACTCCTGTTCACAAATGACATACTGTTGACCGTCCTGGAACTACTATGTTCCGGACACACGAATTAAGAAAAAGTAAATATGTGAGTGTAAAGTTAAATAATAAGAAAAAATGTATTTTATTGATTTTTGTGAATGTAAAAAGTTTTTTTTTAACTGTATAAAAGAAGAATTTGGGACGTCAAAATAAGGAAAATGTGAAAATAGTTTTGGGACGGAAGAACTATTTACGAAAGACATTTTCATACTATGCACATGTTCGTATGGCCATGACATCGTCTAGTGTCCAATTATAATACTTAGCTGGCGGAGAAATAATGTTGCTTTCCATTATACTATATAATAGCTGGCAAATCGTCCCCATGGACTATTAAATTGATCCTCACATGCAGCCCCAACTAGGTCCTCGGCCCACAAACGTACTTGGGGTCCCTCAACTAATTCCCTGTTTTAATTTCTCTCTCTCTCTCTCTCTCTCGACATTCGATATAACTCACATCCCAAGAATCACCATTAAAGTATATTTATTATAGGTTTGTGGTACAACTTGATTGATTCAAAATCCATCGATTTAAACCTCCTAACAGGTTACGAGTCTTCAATTAGAATTGCCAGCAGCATCGACCACATATTAATCATGCTTCAATGGCAGGCAGCTAGCTAGCTAAAACAAGAATCCTAATTAAGTATAACGAAATGAAAGAATACCGTAGTAGCTTTGATAACAGCACCTCTGGCCAAATAAAGAGTCATTCGGCTAGTTAGATTGAATGGAGCTGTCAAATATTGTCCAGGAGGAATGTAGAGCAGAGTTCCACCTCTCCTCTTCAAATGCTGAATTCTGTAAATAGCCTCCGTAAATGCTTTGGTGTTGAGAGTAACCCCATCTCCCACACCTCCGAAATCTGTAATCGATATCTTGTCGTTGCGGTAACTCATCGGAACTATTCCCGAGCAAGTCGACCATTCGCCGTTCACCAATACACTCCATAAAACTAGGGCACCCATACACAGCAACAATGGATGACGCATTTTCACCGATTTAGGCGAAAATGAGTACAAAATAGAGGTAATTGCTCTGATTTTGAAAGCAAAATATATAGCTGCGGAAACAATCAATAATGAGAGATCTGGAAATGGGTCCAACCAGAACCTACATTTCCATCCAAATGTATAAATTAAGAGAGAGATAGTATCAGATAATCAAGGAAGTGGAAAGCTTAGTAGTAGATGAGATTGAGGAAGAAAACATATACAAGGAAACAAAACCAAACCGAAACCAAAATCACAGAGAGAGTGTGTGTGTAAGCAAAAAAAAGGTACCTGAAAAGTGTTGCTAAAGAGCTTATGTTTGTCAACAAGTGGTTGTCGTTGCTGCGAGAGAGAGAGAGATGGTGGAGTGAAGATGATGCTGTGTGAAGAGTGAGGAGAGAAGTTTGTGAATCGGGAAGGAGCGTGTTATGATTTTGTAATAATTTTTGGACTTTATTGCGCAATTAAATAATAACGGATAGTATTTTTGGGTTCCAGCAAGGGATTATTTATAAGGGATTATTTATAATGCCCAGCGAGGATTTAGTGTTATTTACGACATGTTTTCCGGAGGTCGTATGTTATCTGAGGGGGGTTTGTCATTCGGTCTATAGGGTCCAGTTTTGGATCGGATCGAGTAGATCGAATTTTTGTGGGCTATGGACCGAACCGGATCGAATAGTGTTTTGAACCGAATCATTTGGTCCAAATAGTTTAAGAATGAAAAAAATTATATTTCATCACAAATTAAAGATATATAATACAATTATATTTAGTTCAATACCAACAAATTAAATAAATACAATACAATTAAATTCAATAAAGTTTCAACATTAATTTAATAAAGTTCACAACAATTTAAAGTTGGGTGAGTTGTTATTGATTTTTAATTCTTAGTTATAATTAATCTAACTATGTTTATTGTGTATGTGTACTATAATGTATTACGAATTACTTAGGTTTTATTTTTTATTATATAATATATATAATATAATTAATATATTAACATATATATATATAATATAATTAATTTTTTCAATTAAAATTCGGTCCGTTCGATTTTTTCGGTCTATTCAGTTATGATAATCCAGAACCGGACCGAACTGAATAGACCGAATTTTTAAAATTTTGGACCAAACACCGAACCGAACAAACCGAATTTCATCGATTCGGTTCGATTTTTCGGTTTTTTCGGCTTTGTGAACACCCCTATATGTTATACTACCTCCATCTCATGTCTTTTTTCCAAAAGATCTGGACACACGGATTAAGAAAAAAATAGAGTATGTGAGTGTGAAGTTAATTAATAAAATATAAAACATGTACTTTATTGACTTTTGTTAGTGTAAATTATTTCCTTTTTAAGGTAGGAAAAAAGAGATGGGACGTCCTAAAATGGAAAAATGGGAAAAAAGAGTTGAAATGTAGAGAGTAATTTATTAAATTTGTAATTGATATAAAATTATGTAAAATATTTGATTTATAATGTAATGTTATATTTTGTTTATTTTGAAGAAAAATAATAGAGTGGTAGTGAACAATAATTGGTAGTATTAGTAATACCACCTCCTATATGGTATGCAATATCTATCGATTAAAGGAAATAGGATATTGGGTTATTCTTTTTCCGGGCCTTTGGTATTACAAATCAACAATAACAAACATATAAAATTGAGTGAATTGATCATTTCTCTCATTCCCCCTTCCTTATACCTCTTAACAAACGACCCCTAAATGTACAATTGTTTTCTTTTGACACATTTGCCCAGAGCCAATGGTATAAATAGGCTCATGAGCTATTCATATTTGACTCATAAAAAAATAAAAATAGGCTCGAATTTAACAAAATTGAGCTTAAGTTCGAGCTACTCGAGTAGCTCATGAGGACGTATTCAACATAATTATACTCCACTTAAAAGACTCACGAGTTTAATCAAACTTATATAGTATTTTAAGTATTTTACCATTTGATGTGGAATAATGAGTACCTATCCTCCCACCCACGCAATATTTAATGATAATTGTTATTAGAGACGGACCTTCTATCAAATCTAGCCCAGAGTTGGACCAAATGTGAGAATGAACTTTGTAAAGACAAATATTGATTTGTGGATTTTCAGTACATGGGCTTACACAGGGTAAACAGAGTTGAGAAGATATGCTCTGGCAAAGATGAGAGCTGGAACAGAAGTGAGAACCGATTGGCAGTATCCGACTTTAAATTGGATGTGAATTAATAGATATTTCCTTGGTTGAAAGGCAAGAACAATCCCAATGTTATTTTCTTTGAATTGGTGGTAGTGCTCCACACATTCTTGGCACTACCATGAGGTGGACATAAAGAAGAATCATTTAAACAATCTAATCACCAAATATGCCACATGGCACAATATGGTGTTATCTCAAGATGGTCCCTGAAGAAGGGTCCTGTCCACACCATCCATTTCGCCGCTAACTCTTTCTTTAACTTTCATCTGAAAAGTTTAAACGTTGTTTGGGGTGAGTAAATACTCAGTGAGGAAATCGCTCATGTTCAAGGCTAAATCATATATTCTCAATTCATACATCTACAACACATAAACAACATAGATTATTTATCTTTTGCTGGTGGTCTCACTAGAACTTTACTCCAGATCACACACCCCTGGAATATCATAGTATAGGTGGTCTCACCAAAAATTTAATTCGGATCACGCACCTCTGGCATAGCATTTTAATTAAATTTACATGCATAAACATATTCATCAAGTATACGAATTTAAACAAGAACGCTTACAGAACTCCTCGCCTTTAAAACTTAAGGATAAATTTTGAAATAAGAGGGTGGCAAGTGCTTGGACAAGATCTTTGCTTCACTTTCGCCTTAGATGTCACATGGTTTAATTCTTAGTCCTCTAACTATTTTTTCAAAAATTTAAGAAGAAAAGAAAAGAATAATTAGAGCTTAAGCTTGTACTAACCTTGAAACTTGGACTTCTCAAATCACTCCTTCTGAGACTTCTCAAATTTGAAAATAATAAGGGTTGTTGTCCTATATATAATGTTTGAAATCTAAGTTAGGATTTGGACTAAAATTTGCATACAAATTAAGGCTATTAATTTCGGCCACTTATGCTTGCCCTCCAAGGTTGAATTTTTTTCTATTTTTTCTTGATCCTTATCTTACCCAAATCTTGACTAAATAATTAAAAATATCAAACATCAATATAATTCTACTAATTTAAAAAGATAGTGGCCGAAAATTTAAGCTCTTGCTCAAAAAAAAATTCTTGTTCTAAAATCCTCAATAAATTGGTGAAATGAAAATCAAATCTCTTGTATTAACTTTCCTCAAGTCATAATCCTCATACAATTTATTTTCATGTAGTCATCCCAAAATTTAATTCCTAAGACATTAATTCACAATAATTCTTGAGGATACTAATTTTCATAAATAGAACATCAAGACAATAAAATAAAATAAAATAAAGAAATGTTTTAATGAGTTTATTACATATAGAGCCATTTTTCCCTACCGAAACTCAAGTTAGGGCTACACTATAACAGCATTTGGGGCCATTTCTATTCCCATTATACCCCTCAAAAGTAATGATTGTATCGACACATCCATTCCTACGTGTAGGGGTCCTATCATTCCATTCCTCTTATCTAACCTCTGCCTTTCACATCAACGCCAGAGACATCACATCAATATTTGACTATGTTGCTGAAAAACTGATCTAAGGCCGATTCGTAGCTACGGCCATCTCAATTCAAGCCGAGGTTTGAATTTCAAATTTTAAATTTGAAAGCTCTACTCTGTATAGTAGCCAATGTTTACAATTTCAGCATTTCAATACAAGTTTTCTTTAGGCATTTCCGGATGCGACTATGGGTACTTCGCCATTAATTCCAGCGGCGGGCAAAGGATTGATTGACGGACATAGTAACACCCAGCCGGGGCCCAAACGCACCTGTCACCGAGAAGACGTTGCGCCTGTTTGCACACCGACCACCGGCGAGAGGAAACAGCCACGGCCTGAGTCTGCACGCCTCTGCCAAAAGCCATCCTCGCCGCTGGATGCCCCAATCCGTCGCAGTCTAGAAGCCCTGTTCTCAACGGAGATACCACAACGCCCATCGAAGACGTCATCGCTCCTAGAAGCAGCCTCCACCCTCTCTACAGTCATCGTCGTAACCTGCAAAATCCACACCGGAAAGTAGAACAGTCGTGGCTCATCTTCTACATACCTGCAAAATGGTTTATGTGATGATGAGTAAACCACGTCTTCAAATTTTGGATCTTAGTCAAAGCAGGGCTGTTTTCAAATTTTAAATTACAATCACAAATTTACCACGACCTCTGCGATTCTTTTAATGGATCGTGTGTTTGGATCTGCGACTTTTCCGGTGACGTATTATCATTGATCCCAACGCAGGTGAGGATGTGTTTCAGCAACGGAGTACAACTTCGATCTTTTTTTTCCTTCTGTGCATACATTTTCACAAAGTATTGTGTGTGGGCTTAAATTTATGACATCGTAAGAGAGTAGATACCGGAGAAATATCCAGTGTGAATTAGTTGAAACTCGACTCATCTTTGTTTTCAGTTCGCCGGAAAAATTATGAGTGAAAAATTATGTAAATTTGTGTTGCCGGAAAAGAGACGCAATAGTACAATAATCAATACTATAGTACATTACGAATCATTATGGTACAGAAGCAATAGTACACCAATTTGTTCAATGGTACATACGCACAATCAATGGTACACATCGCCGAAAATATTATCGTTCGACAAGTATTGCTGATGGGCACAGTACACGATGTGACGTGAACAGTGACACACGTCACATCAATTGTACCTTTTTGTCAGTGCATTAAATGCTCAAATAGTAGCCGAGGTACACTTATATGAACTATAGTACACTCGTTTACTCACAAGTACACACATAAGTAAACAGTAGCCGAGGTACACTAATCTGACACAAGGGTAGCCTACGCCTGTTCCTCATTTGCTTTCTATTTTGGCTCTCAATGTAAGAAAAAAAGTGAAAAGTCCTCTATTGTAGTTTAGTTACATAAATGGGCTTGGGTAGTAAGTGGTCCATATTTAATCCACTAATTTTCATTGGACCAATTAAATTCATATGAAAAAGTTCAAAGCAATGTGTTATTGAAAATTGTATCAATATTCTATATGATATTTTGAGTTGATTACCCTTTTAACATGCAACACAAACAATGGTTTTATCTAACTTTAGATTAGAAAGACTTTTTACAGCTCCTCATCTTATTAAGTTATGAATATTTCTATAATTAGTATAGCCAAGTTTTTGATGTAAAAGAGTATTATCATCCAATTTCACACTGCTACAAGTTTCATTTGACACAATTAAATAGCAATTATCGATAGACCTATTACAAGTCATAAAACATTCAATATCCTTATTAAGCACATAACATGAATTTTTATATTTAACTTGCAAATCATTATCACATAATTGACTTATACTAATCAAATTGACACGTAATCCATTCACATGTAAAATATTTATTAATTTTGGAAGCAGCAATATATTGAAATGATAGATAAAGTAAGGGAAAAATAAGAATATTGTGGGGCCCAAAATTTTATTGTGAGAAAATGGAAAAAAGTTTTATGGACAAACAAAAAAGGAAAGTGGGAAATAATTTGGTGGACAGAGGGAGTATTACCAATATCATGCATTTTATAATTAGCAAAAAATATAATATTACCAGTCATATATCTAGAACACCCACTATAAAAATATTATAGACGAGAATGTATGTTTTCAAGAAGTATAAACAATATTGCTTTTCATATCAGATTCATAGACACTTTCAGTTTCAGAAAAATATTATTTAGAATATTATGTTATATCATGTAACATATTACAAGACTTTTCATACCTTTAAAACTTAAGGCAGTAAAGATGTATATGACCTTTTCCATGACAAAAAATTTATACAACATCTTTTGAATATAAATACTGAGTAGTAACAGATTTACTATCCCATATCTTAATAAATTGTATGGACATTTTATCACATGCAGATTTTGTAGAATTAGGTTCACATCCAATACCTTTTTTACCTATGTACATTTCAATCAACAAAGCATCTTGCAATCTTTCTGTACCTTTAGTAAACTTTTTGAAGCTTAGAGTTGAACATTCTAACTGTTCTTTCAGCTTACAAATCTCAAAATCATTCCTTGTTAGCAAAATCTCCATCTTTATTACTAACTATCTTAAGTCATCTTTTTCTTTGATAATTTTGTGATGATCAATTCCATAAGTTATATATTACCTTTTGAATCACATGTTTCTGAAATTGAACTCATTGAATAGCTTTCATCTAGACTGGCCTAATTTGATATTGTCATAAATGTTGGCAATTTTGTCTCAATATCAGGATTACAATCGTCTAGAAGATCATCGTATGTATCATCAAATACAATTCTAGCAGAAAAAAATAAATTTATCACCTTTTCTAACATCAGGTTCATTATCAGTTTCATCACTCAAGATATCATTAAAATTAAATTTCTTTCTCATAAATATGTTAACACATTCATTTACATAATGACCGAATTCAGTACATGCATCACACTTGACATTTTTCTATATTCAAAATTAAATTTTGACTTATTACTTCTATAGAATTATTTGGATCTATTAAAATTTTCTCTTTTATCAAACACTTTATAAGAAGTATTATTGTCTTGATTCTTATTCTGAGCATTTACCTTTAATCTATTAGCTCCGTTTTTCAAAAAAGAATTAAACTATTTTGTTATACGGAAATATTGTCAGAATATTTTTCAAAATATTCTTAATCAGAATCAATCAGTAACAAAAGATATTTTTTCAGAACTTGAAGAAGCATAATTTTTTTAAGTCACAACTTTTTTAACTGAATTTGCTTATTTCTTTTGCTAAAAATTTAATTCATAGATTTTCAAGATACTAATTAGCTCATTTTAAGTTTAAACTCATAAAGTCAGTATTTTTAGTTTCTTTTATAACACATGTTTTGCATCAAACTTTTTAGGAATATTTCTTATAACTTTATGAACCAACCATGTACTAGAGATATGATCACATAATGAATAAGATCGATTCGAAATTTAAGTGATTCTTTCACTATATGAAGTAATGTTCTCATCATCCTTCATTTTCAAGTTTTCAAATTTGGTGATAAACATTCGAAATTTAGTCTTTTGAATGATTTCAGAACCTTTGCAATGTTCTTGCAAATGATCTCATGCATCATTTGCAGACACACAATTCAAAATTATATTAAACATAGATACACCAGTGATGTAAATATGACATTCAAAAATTTCGATTGTAGTTTGCTAAGGTGACTAATCATTTAACCAATTCAACTCTATTTTTATTCGAGCATCATTATCCTCATCGGCTGAACATAATGATTGTGACCAACCATATAAAGTACTCTTTCATGCACTTTCATCAAGACAATTAATATACATCTACATTTTATATTTTCAATATGCATAATTGGTACCATCTAAGATCGAAGGTTTGAGTGCAGGGGTTAGGGGATACTCCATTGCAAATAAAAATACACACCGACATAGAATCTTTAACTAAGTATGCCTAGTTTTGGCTCTGATACCACTTGAAAAGGGATTAGTATGTGTGCTTTGAAAAATATTGTTAAAAATATTGGAACATAAAAGACAACACACACAGTGGAAGACTCAAACACAAGTTTGCAAAGAGATATTATATATTTTTTTACAGATTATACAATGTATAATCTGTGATACCTAATGGCAAAAAGTTCACTAACACAACACAAGATTTACAAAAGAAACCAAAAATCAAGGTCATGTAAGATCAAAACAGGATCCAACAAAAGGGATCCAAACAAGACCTAATGAGTAGATCAAAACAAGGTTAGCATAAATGCCTAGACACTTAACACAACATCAGGTGAAAGACATTAACTGCCTCGACACTAAATACGCGAAATACTCGATAATGTTATGGTATTGTGCTCCACACTTTGAAGTATTTAATGCTCTCCTCTATTTATAGACGCGAATTCAATATTTCCACTTCTCTAGAGACTGTAAATTATGACTTTAAAAAACTTCTCCTAACTTCTCTCCATGATGATAACTTTCATGTAATGGACTTATCCTTCTGCTTAAGTTGCAATGGCATGACGAGAATATAACTTCTGTATAATTTCTTGTCTTCAACTTGCGTACCTAGACAACAAGAACAACATAAAGTAATCGTGAATTAAATTAGTCGAAAGGACAAATTTTAATATTGCCAGATATATTGAAAACACAAGCCACAACGTTGAGTCAACGTCAACACTCAACAGTAAGTATTCCTTCTTCATGGGCAAAATTTTATGACGAATTAATATTATATGAACCAAATAAAAGATACATAAGTTAAAAGTATAAGCACCTCCTAGATCAACAAATCGAGGTGGTCCAAGTGTATTCTAAGTGCAACCCATATATATATATATATAATGTAATATGTACTTTTTCTAAATTAGAAAGATCAAAGAAAATGACTAAAATTGGTATCCCAAAGCATTAAACATAAAAGTAGGATGGTTATTTATGCATGAGGATGCGTGTTAGTAAATTGTACTAACCAGGATGGTCTTCAAAACTTGCTGTAGAAAATAAAATTAGCATGTGCACTACCCCACCCCACTTGTCCCCATTATTACTCATAACAACCTTGAAAGGGTCAATAACTTCCTCTTTTAATACAGAAAGAACGAACGAAAAAGCCCTCATATGATCCAATCAGAAAGAGCATAGAGTTCCATAATTAAGGATTATGGGTTCAATATGGAATTTCAAAAAGATGATTTAATGATCAAATTTTGGAGGACATAATTCTTCAGTTGTAATTGAATTTTGATATAGTAAGTAAGGTTTTTTTCCTAGATTTACATACCATTAAAAAAAATTGTAAAAAAAAAAAATCACTAGTGTTTTTTAATTTTCTTCTTCTATTAAAAAAAGACTATTTTTTTTATAACTAAAGGATCATAATTGAAAAATTAAAAAAGAAATGACAAAATTTGGACTCAATTAAAGTTATAGAATCATTTGTGATATTTCCTCTATTAATTATACATATATCCTTCTTTGATATTTTTATTTATCTAATTTATTTAAACTATAATTTGTGTAAAGATGTAAATATAATTATTTTTACTTTCTATGTAATGTGTCAGGCACAGATGGTCGTCCTCTCCACAATCATGAGTGGCTGTAAACTATTCCCTCCGTCCCATAGTTGTTTTCACACTTTTCTTTTTCGTTTGTTCCATAATTGTTTTCACACTCTATAAATGGAAACTATTACTTTAACTTTATTCTCACAATTCAACTAATCTCATTATTTTAATAATATAATTTTATACAATACTCTACTTTTCTTAAAAATTGTGTCATTCTAAAGGTGAAAATACCTTTGAAACGGAGGGAGTAGATTATATATTGTGCAAGTATAGGTGACAGTTTCAACACCCACCCCACCTTCAAAAGACTATTAGATCAAAGACCCACATGCTATACAATCTTGTCAAAAAAGGAAAGAAAAAGAAATAAAAACAAGGGTTACTTACTATGGGATACTGTCTATAAGACATGTTTCTCCTTAACCCACTACTCAAAAATTATTTACTGCCCAGTACGAGAAGCTATTAATATAGGGTGGTGTTGGGGGTGTTGTAGGTTGCAATCTTCTCTCTCCTCTCTCCCTTATTTCACATGAATAACCTCACCCAACCCATCACTTTTCTCTCTCCTCTCTCCCTACTTTCACTTTTCTCTCTCCTCTCTACTCTCTCCCCTCTCCACGTAAATAATCCCACCCACCCATTCAATTTCAATAAATACCCCCACCCTCCCCCCCCGCTTTATTATATCTCATTTACTCCATCTTTACTATTACCATTATTTTCTCTCTCTCTCAACCGGAAAATGTCCATTTCACCGTCGTTAATCAAATCTCCTTCCTCAACCGGGAATCGTTGCATCTCTCGCCGGATATAGGGATCTCGTTTTCGCTAAAGTTGGGCGACAAAGCTTGCAGATCCGTCGGTTAAAGATGACGTTTCCGACGATTTCACGGGGAAGAACACCGATTCGCCGGATTCACTGTCGATGACGGTGATTTCGAGGGCCAGTGCTCCACCCGCGTTGACGATGACGGCGACAGCTCTCCCAATTGGAACGACAAGCTCACCAACCCCTTCAACTCTCCGATCGAAGACTCCACGACAAGTTGGGTTGTTTCTCTCGCTGGCCTTTCTCTTGACGTTTAAAGCCAGTGGCAATCAAAGTTGAGAGAGAGAAAATACCTTCAATCGTCAAGAGAAAGACGATGGCAAAAACCTCCAGCTCTCTAAGAGTTATTTCCCCTCTTTTTATTTGTTTAATTTTTTTCTTTATTCGAACTGGAGGAAGAATTTAAGTTTTGTTGATGTGGGTCTCTTTTGTTGATGTGGGTATCTTTATTCTAGTTTTGAGGAAGAATTTGAGGAAGAATATTACGATGATGTATGTAGTTGTGATTCATGGGTTTAAGTTCTGGAAATTTTTCGTGGGTTTTCTTGATTGTTATCTCTCTCCCTCCCTTCACTGGTTTACTGTAGCAGATGAAATTGGTTCCCAACACTGTTTCTTGTCTTCTTCAATAATTGCTGAAATTGAATGGCAGTCTTAATGGAAGAAAGATTGGGTGTATTATGCACTTATAAAAGTTTTGGGTGTATTTTGTACATAAAATTTTGGGTGTATTTTGCACTTATAAAAGTTATTGTTAAAAGCAGTAATGTAGTACATATTTTACATATTTTAAGCAGTATTTTAAGCAGTTAATAATTGTTTGCAATTTCTGTTGAAGGGGGCATGCATGTTTTATCAAATAGAAAGTGGTTTAGCTTCAGTAGTTGTCTTTCTCATCAATGTATCAGTTATCCCAGTTAATTTTGGATGTATTTTGATATCCATAAAATTTAAAATTGAACTTATTAATTTGAACTTATCATTTATTACATTTTAACTTCTATTTTATATTTTGAATTTATGAATATTCCGTATAAACAAAAAAATACCATTTGAATTAAAAAAAATGAGGGAAAAGTGTTATAAGTAAAATTAACATTAAGTAATAATATATTTAAAATTAAAAATGTTATAAAAGGAGGGAAAAATGAATTCAAATAAATTCATAAAATAATGTTATTTTAAAATTAAAATTGTTAGTAATAAAGTGTATATAAAATAAAAAAAAAGAAAAAGAATAATTATGAGGGTTGAATTGATTGGTGGCTGATTTGATTGACAAATGAGAGAGGGGGAGTGAATGAGAGAGGAGAGAGAAATGAGAGTTGTTAGAATAAATTTATAATTGAACTTTAAAAGAAAATGAAATTAAATTACAATTAAAAACGTTGGAACTTTTACTTTTGTTTTCTAACTTGTGAATAATTCATTTTTTATAACAAACAATATGAATGAAACGTGTATTTTAATAAAATAATTATAATGAGGGTGGGTTACGTGGGCATACATTTATAAGTATGTATTTTAAGATCAATACATTCACTGTGGTATATTTAAGATCCATACAATTTGTGGGTCCCATTTATAATTTTCCCATGTTACAGCCTTTTTTACGGTCATTCCATAATGATTTGACAGCAATCACACGTCTGTCTTCTTTCTTTCCTTTTCTTTACTTATTTTTAAATTTATTAATTTTCTCCTTTTACTTATTTCCTTTTCTTTCCTTTTCTACTTAAATTTGTTAATTTAATTGTCTAATAGAAAAAATGTATTGATTGGAAATAAATTGTACTGATTTTAAAGTTGGGGAAATTTATGTGCTAATTTTAAAATATAGTGTTAAAATTGTATGGTTTGACAATTAATTCTTATAATTATTATTAATTAAAATTAGCCACAAATATTAACAAAATATTGCACTATTAAAAATATTAGAAAACATAAATAAAGATTGTATTCAAATGTGAGAATATTTTTTAATTAATTAATAATTTAATAAATAAATTATTAATAGAAGATAGAGGAGAGAGAAGGGAGAAGAGGGGAGAGAGGAGAGAGAGAGTGGGCACCGAAAATTAATGGTGTGAGGAGAGAGAAGAGAGGAGAAAGGAGAGAGAGGGGAATGAGGGATGTGGGGTGGTGTTATGCATTCCTGTTGATGTAATTTTCGTAAACACGATTATGTGGCTATAATAACATCGATTACACCAACAATATGCTGAAATAGACGATTATGCGAGGTTTTATGAGTAAGCAGGTAGGTCGTTTATATAAGCTCATCGATCGAGCAGAACTTCGTTAGGGTAAAAACTTCGTCCCTTATTCGAATGAATTCGGTTACATTATATAGGAAATACAAGCTGTTGGATCGTCACCAGCCTGCTTCATCATAAGCTGCTGATCAGCAGCCTGCTTCACTTAGAAGCTGCTGACTCCTCACCAAGTTACTTCGTTAATAATTGGTGACTCGTCAGAGCGTTCTTCGATCTGGTTCTTTCTTCGTGTTTGATCAATTCTCCTGGACACGTCAATCCGGACTTGGTTAATTACTTCCTTAAGCACACATATCGATTATTTCATTAACAGTTGCCCCCTAGCCTGATGTTTGTTTGAATTGTTGGATGGATAACGAGCATCAGGCTATTTGGATCTTCGCAAGATTTCTCAAGTGCAAGGAAGTAGATTGGGCTTGAATTGATCTGTCTTCCGCTTTGTTGGCTTCTTTGTGCTTGTATTTCCTTGTACTTGTGCATAGATGCATCAGATGTGGCTTCGCAGGATTCTATAACCGTGTAACGAATACATAGAAGGACGCTACAGGCCTAATTAAAAACCTAGTCGTAAACCACCCTTGTGGATAAACCGGTCGTAGGGAAAAAAGAGTACCGTGCAATCCTTTCAGATATCCGTAGGCTATTTGAATGCCTGCGTTCGTTGCTCCATTCGTGCGGGTTGAGAGAGCATTGTCTTCTTGTGTTTCTTTGTACCTGCAAGTTGATACATTTGTAGCTTTTTTATCTCTCCGGAGACCCTTCGTGTTTTGCTGGAATATTTAAGGTATGATTTCTTGGCGAGCGCTTCCGCATGGTTGCTTTGCGACTTTTGTTGTAATATGGGGCCCTGCTTCTTTCATACTGATGGATGAGATTTAGCCAGCTGAGATGTCACCATTCACTCTGGTTAAAGGATGGATTACTCCTGCCGCTGGTGAATGTGCCCCCAACTGTTTAGGCTTGTTTGCATAGCATTATTGTATTGCTTGCCTGGTGTCTGAAGTATTTTAGGCGTCAGTTTTGCCTCCTTTTGTGGCTCCTTTTATTCTTCCGATCAGGATGCTCTTGATGTTTTTATTTTAATGAACTCTGATGAAATGCCATTTATGTCTGCTGTTATATATCGCCTTTCGCGTCTGTTGGGTCTTTAATTCGTTTCGCTTCACCTCTTTCTGGGCACGAGATGAATAAGACACTCGAACGGAAATGGGCCATCAGGAAGTGTTCACTTCGTCCTGGGGAGCGTATCCGCGTCCCTTCGGTGGACATGAAGCATTGTCCCGGTATTACCGGGTACATCCACTCTGCTATCCTCCGGATCATATGTAACGTCCTCTGGAGGAGCATCTCTGATGCACACACAGGTCCCTCTGTGAGTGGTCTCTCGGGGTTCTCACGCTCGGTTCTTATTCGGGAGTGATTAGGCGTTTTAACGCCATTACCCAAAGAAGAGCGTTGGCATGCTTGTGCTCTCTCTAATGCTGGACATACAAGCATCGTACAATGCCATTTTGTCTCTGCACGAAGAGCGTGCTCGACCAGCAGAGCCGGGGCTCTAACTGGAGCGTATTTCGGCCCTCTTTAGCCACTTATGAGTTAGGCAATTTCAGTTAGACTGCGAACTCCTCAACAAAAGACCGTCTATAGCATTCATAATCTGTTCTGAAACAAAATGCACATCATGAGCATCCTGATCTTGAGCTGCCTGCTTGAGTCAGACCATCAGCTAACTGCTCTTTATTAATTTGGCCAAAGCTTCCTTTGCCCGATGCTTGTGATCAGTATGAATATAAGCTTTTTACTTCTTGATGATTTCGTGTGTCAGGGTCTGCCCCCCGTATAATATTGGGGTATCAATGGTTTCGCGCTCGCATACCTGATTATCGTCTTTGATCTACCTGTCTCCTGGTAATTTATTATTTTCTCGTTGTAGATCAAGGCGTTACAGTTGCCATTCCTCCAGAACTTAATACTTTCTGTCAGAGAGTAATGGCTCTTGGTACCGGAATGAACAAACACAAGATGGACCCTGCCGTCTAAAATGGTGGTGTTACGGAAGAAGAGAGGAGCTCAAATCCCGGCACCACCAGTGCCTGCGTCTAGCCCGGTTGCTCCTGCTGTTGCATCTGTTGCTCGGAAAAATTCGTCGAGAAAATCAAAGCAACAGAGGAAAGATGGTGGCACTTCTGTTGGTGCAGCTGCTCTTTATCAACATTGCTTCTTGCTTGCTTCCTTGCTGCCCCCCATTCAACTGTTGATTGTGACATATGATCAGGAGTTGAATGATTTGAAATGTTCTGGGGTATTGCCAACCTGCATTGTTGATAAAGAATAGTATATCTCCTTCAAGAAGGATTATCGCTTCAAGAAGGTACATTACCTACGTAGGCACGTCTTATAAAGACGGGACAATCATGCCTTCAAGAAGGATCATTGCTTCGAGAAGGCGCATCGCCTATACAGGAGGAATCATGCCTCTGGGAGGCGCATCGTGGCATCGTCTATAAAGACGGGATAATCATGCCTTCAAGAAGGATCATCACTTCGAGAAGGCGCATCGCCTATACAGGCGGAATCATGCCTCTGGGAGGCGCATCGCCTAAGTAGGCGGCATCGTCAATATGGCGGAATGGACATCGCGAATAAAGACGGAATACTCGAGTCTTCGCCTATAAAGGCGGAATTATCATGCACCCAAGAAGAATTATTTCTTCTGGGAAGCGCATCGCCTATATGGGCGGCATCATCAATATAGGCTAGATATCATTGCCTATAGAGATGGAATAATCATTGCCCGGAGGCATCTGGTGGGGGCAGTTCTCTCTTTTGGGCAGATGCCTCGAGAATTTTACCTGGTGATATATCTGTGATTTTTCTTCCTTAATGCTTTAGGAAGTGTTGATGTCGCTCTGGTTTATATTGAAATCATGGCCTTTGTCGAAATAATGTTGACGAAGGCTACTTTCCTCAAGATGGATATATCTTCCAGTATGTGCCAGTTCCTCCAAATTGTTTACCTGTGCCGGATATTTCTGATGGAATTAGCATATATCTTCTTTGTTGAGGTGCTGGCAGCTTGTGATGTGGATGATCGCTTTGGAGTGAACAAAGAGATAAATGTGTCATCTACCAAAGCATGGCTTGAGAAGATGGAAACTCTATTTATCCGGAGATAGTTGGAGTTTTCTTCACGAAGTGTGATAGCTGGCAATCCTTTGAAAGGAATGTTTGAGGTAGGCCTGCCGTTCCATGTATTTGCTGGTGTAGTATTAGATATTACGATGATACACATAATATATTTGCGTGCTCAATCATCGTGCTGGAAGGCATGCGCTTCTTGATTTGCCATCAATCTGGGTTCAAAATCTTGGCTGAGAAGGCACTCGTTCGGTCGTTCGCCATTGAGGTGCCTTTCAGGTTCTGATTTCGACCAGAATGGTTGTTTCTTGATTATGTTCGCTCCCTTGTATATGTTTTGGACTTTCGTACTCCATTGGGTCTACTTCAGCTTGTGAAGAAGCCAATATCTTGGGTCTCAGTTCAGTACGTTTGGGAGAACTTTCAAGGAACATTTTGCGTGATTCTGCAGCACAGGAATTTCGCATGTTGTTAGGGTAGATTATTTTCGCACTTATCTTGTACAAAAGAACATACTGAGAGTTTCGCCCTTTTGTACGAGATGTATATATGTTATGAAAACTCCTTCGGTATCAAAGTTGATGAATTAGGCGATTTGTGGCCTTCTCGTTGAGGATTTTTTCCATTGACTCTGATAAGTCTCAGAATTCGTTAGTGTTGTAGTTGATATTCTGATGATATGTGTAATATTTGTTGGGATTCGTCTTGCTTTTGATCTCTCAAGGAACAGCTCGGAGTCCCTTTCTATTGATAACATCGTAGAGTTGTCTGATTGGGACGTTGAGTGTTTGATCCGGTCGTTGTCCTCTTCCTAGGATGTTGTGCGTCTGATCCGCTGGTTGTCCTCTTCCTATGTGCGTCTGATCCGCTGGTTATCCTCTTCCTGGGATGTTGTGCGTCTGATCCGCTGGTTGTTCTCTTCCTACCCCCTACTCAAAGTTTGATTTATTTTGTAATCAAACGTCGAGGGTTCTTGTAGTTTAGTGTCAGCTCTGCTTTTCCGCTGTCAGGTCAATGTGTCTGCATGTGTATTTTGTAGTTTGACTATCAATGCTTCATACTCGGTCTTGTTGTTTGTAGCTGTGAAGTTGAATCTGATTGCCGAAGTGAAGACTTGTCTATCACAAGATCCTGTTGTTGTGCTTGTTGATAATTCGTCTATGTAGAGGTGCTATGGGACTTTATGCCCCCTCGTCGGATCTTGTGGGAAAGTTGGATCGACGATGATATTGGCAAGCGCTCGTCCCTGAATCGCTATTCGGGGTGCGTAGGTTATTCCATATTGGTTGACCTCTAGTGACTATTTCAACAAGCGTCTTGCAATATCCGGTCGATGTAGTATTTACTTCAATAGGAATGTTGTCAACACTTGCATTAAGTTGCGTCGGATGCCTCCCTTGATATCATTGGATCAGTATGTTGATAGAATCTGATCTCCAGCCCACATTGTCTTTAGGTTCCGGTGGGGGTCCCGATAAGTAGCTCTCATATGTCATTTTTCTTTCTTGACATTTTGATTGACCCATCTTATATCCTTGCATTTTTCTATTTGCCTAGATCAGGGCGTTGCAGTTGTTTGGAGCCCAATTCTCCCTCGTTCAGCTTTATCATCGGATGTTAGACTTCCTCTTGAATGGATGCTTCTGGGATAATAGGAAGTTAAGGCGATGTTGGTGATTTGAGCCTATGTTGTCCTCTGAATGAGTTGATAACTTTGTTTATAGGTCGAACTTTTTATCTTTAGAGGATCTATTCTTGGGAAACTGTTCATGATCCAATCGTCTAAGTGAGAGGATTCACATAGTTTTTTACTCTGAATAGATACTCCAGATGTTCATTGCGACCTATTTGCATTGTGAGGATCTAGATTCTCCACCATCGGTTGCCTTGATCTGTCTTGAATGGGTCATCGTCTTGTAATGTTACTCCATGATTAGCTGCATGTTAATTCCTCTGTGTTCTTCAATTACATTTGCTCTTCTCCATCTGCTTGAGAAATATGGGCCAGAGCTTTGATCTGGAGCTCCGGGCACTTCTTCTTGAATAAGGTTCGCCAGTCGATGCTTTTGAGTGAAGCACAATGCTTCGGATCAGAACTTTCTTTATACAGGTTTGTTGCTGGATACTGGATATGTGCTTGGCCTGTAGGTCTTTAATTGTTTTCTTCATAGACAGCAAGATTTCATCTGAAGCCTCTACACCTGGATGGGGCGGCCGTTCCTCTCGCTCTGGGCGAGGGGAGCCGGATACCCGGTCACTCGGGTGTGACCTCGCTGGAATCATACTGGCCTTCAGTACGCCTTCAGGGCCAAGCCTCTCTGCCACTGGCCAACGTAGTCTTTCTCGGACTGAAAACTGCCTTCTCTGGTCTGCTTCTGGTACTTTACTCGAAGGTCGATAGGCTGACAGGGGTTGGCCGTGCGATCTGTAGTCTCGTCACCACAGGTCTGCTTTATGGAGTTCCATGAGTTGATTCATCCATCACACTCTGTGCCCTTCCACTTTGTGGGCCCAATCGATTAGTTATCTTCGGCCTCAGACGATCTGCCACCTTCTGTTTTCCACGTTCTTCACGTCTTCTTCTCTGTTCACTGTCAGCCTCGGTCTTTGGTGGACACTGATCAACCCATTGAAAAACAGGCCTCGGATCAGGTCGTGTACCAGAGGGACCGGCTGTACATTGCTTTTGTTCTTTCAATACTTTACAAAGAGCCGTCACCCATGAAATGTCTTCAGGGTTCTATTTCCAGCAACACCCTAAATTGTCGTTGACTGTTCAGGTGCTGGGGCTCTTTGATTTTGTTGATCGTTGTACACTCTGTCGCTTGGGTGTGACTTCGTAGGAATCTTGGTGGCTTTTTGGGCACCTTCAAGGCCTAATATTTCAATTGCTGGAAGACGTGGTCGTTCACAATCTGACGGTTACTTCCCTTGATATGTTTTCCTTTGTTTGCTATCAGTTTCATTTTCTGGTTGACACTGAATAATTTGTTTACGGACTGGTTCTGGTTCAGGTTCAGGTCGTATCTCAGATGGATCTGTCGCTCTCCTTTGTTGTTGCTGTAATATTTTTAAGAATGTCATCGTGCGAGATACATCTACTTGGGTAGCCAGAATCTCAGTGTTCTCCAACTGTTGCATGTTTGTTGTAGCATTATGGATCGTCGTTGACCGCTCTCTGAATTGGATAATTATTATCCCTTCCATGAGATGTTACATGAGGTTGAGATATTTTACGAGACATTTTTGTGTAATGTCAACTGCTTTCTGGTGAACAAGCGAGCAGGCGAGCAGGTGAACAAGTGAGCAGGCGAGCAGGCGGCGAGTAGGTGAGCAGGTGAACGAGTGAGCAGGCGAGTAGGTGAGGTGGCGAGCAGCTGAGCAGGTGGCGAGCAGCTAGTGTAATTCTTCGCAGGTCCGCTAATTTTTGTTTTTGAATTCCTCCAGTTGCGAGCGAAGGTCTTCAAGGATGATTGGCAATTCTTCTGGAAATATATCGATAATTTCTTTGCAAGCAAGTATATTCTTCGACATGCAACTGGAATTAATCTTCAAGGCCACTAATTTTCTGCACTTCTTGGACTGTGATTGATCTCCGTTGTCAGGGCTTCACTTCTTGAATTTAATTGCTTTAGTAAGCAATTCTTCTGCTCTTGCTCCGTCACTTGAATAAATTGCTTTAGCAAGCACACGTGGAGGTTTTGGACAACCAGCTGCATCAGTGATCAAACTTCGTCGGTGAACAGCTTGTGGAAGCGAGCAAGTCCTTTGGGCGAGCAGGTAACGAACGGACTGCTCTTAGACGAGCAGCCCTTTTGAATCGGCGAACATCCTTCGGTCATGAGAAGTCGTCATGCCTGAGCAGCCTTGATACACGAATGACACATATACGCGAACAATCCCTCACGGGCTTCAGGAGAGCAGCCCCTTATGGGCTTTAGGTGAACATCCGATGGAGGTGAGCATCTCCTGGTGGCGAGCAACTCTCGCGACGAGCAGGTTGCATGGCGAGCATTTCATGTGGGCGATCAGGTGCATGGACGATCAGGTGCGTAGGCGAACAGCTTGCTATCGGGCGACAACATGTCGAACACCTCTCCTTGCGCGAGTATCTGGCGAGGCGAACAGCTGTGTCGGCGAGCAACTCATTGCGGCGAGGAGCTGTTGCGGCGACGGCGAACAGGTAAGGGAGGCGAGCAACATCCATGCGGCGAACAACAGCTTGCAATCCTATAGGCGAACAACTGCTTCTAATATTCTTCAGGCGCAAGCAGTTGAGCTTCTTGATCGGTGGCGAACAACTCTTGTATCATTTGGGCGAACATCCCATTGAATTGACAGGGGCATATCCACGAATAGTTGGGTATTTATTCCAAATTTTCCGCAAACAATTGTATGCCGCGCAACCATCTCCGTGATAGAGCGACCACCGGAGTGGTGCGTTATCAACTCGGTAGCGCGCGAACAATTAAATGCGAGAACAAATCCATATATTGTTGGTGAACAGTGAGCGGGTAGCTCCTTTAGGCGAACAACTCGTTGCGACGAGCAGGCCGTGGGGAGCGAGCAGCCCGCGTGGCGAGCAGCTTGTGCGTCCGGCGAAGAGGTAAAGAGCGAGCAGCTCTAGGCGAGCAGGTTTCGCCGGCGAGCAGCTTCTATAATTTTATACACCGACTTGACGACCGCCATATCCGTCAACACTTATCCGCTTACCAGTCAACCGCCTCTAAATTAACTTACTTGACCACTGACTTTGACCTAGTCTTTGCCCACAGACTCTGACCGAATCTTCGTCGTGCGTTGTGCGTGTGAATCGGTACAAGCGGTCCAGTTTCAGGTGGGTTTTGCGACGGTTCCAGGCCTCAATTTTTCTGGCCAAGGCGCATATCAAGTGATTTTCGGTGAAGGTAACGTCGCTTCGTCTGGGTCCATCCGGTATCTGTCGTCGTCGTTGCTTTGTCTAGATTGAATCCGCCCAAACGAGTGAAAGGAGAAGGACGACGGTTGGTGGCGTCAGACCTTGCTTCCGATTGCATGCATCAATTTTTTTTTAACATTCTTCTATCTCTGATTGCATGCGTGCCAATTATTTTCAGATTGTAAAAATTTTCCATCCTTCTTGACATACCTCTTTCCTGTAATATCATCGGAACTGCCACCCTCCAGCAACCCTTTCACTTGACAGATCTGTGCATCTTCAAAATCTGAAATCTTGCACCTGTTTCTTCGTACCATTCTTCAAACCGACGGTTCGATCGACCCTCCTTCTAGTGCCAAAATGTTGATGTAATTTTCGTAAACACGATTATGTGGCTATAATAACATCGATTACACCAACAATATGCTGAAATAGACGATTATGCGAGGTTTTATGAGTAAGCAGGTAGGTAGTTTATATAAGCTCATCGATCGAGCAGAACTTCGTTAGGGTAAAAATTTCGTCCCTTATTCAAATGAATTCGGTTACATTATATAGGAAATACAAGCTGCTGACTCGTCACCAAGTTACTTCATTAATAATTGGTGACTCGTCAGAGCGTTCTTCGATCTGGTTCTTTCTTCGTGCTTGATCAATTCTCTTGGACACGTCAATCCGGACTTGGTTAATTACTTCCTTAAGCACGCATGTCGATTATTTCATTAACAATACCCTATATATAACTAGGTATGAGCTAGTAGTAAAAAAAAAGTAACTTAGTGGGTTGATGGCAAAAATGGAAAAAATGTTGTAGTTGAGAGCCAATTTTTTAATTTTTTTTCAAATTTATATTGCACTAGTTTTGTTATACAAAATTATGTCTTTCTAGTAATATTTTGGGTTTTTTTATAAAAGTATTATCTTTTGTATTTCCAGTTATGGTATTGTGGTATTAATCAAAATATTTATGAAAATAAGTATAAATGTGTATTGGAGGCACGTCTGACAATCTAGCCGCGTCCCTCAACCATGTGTGATAGTCTTTCCGAAAACGAAAGGCATGCGACACAACTACGGTGAAGGTAGAGGTGACATCTTATAATTCAAGTGTATTTATGAAAAATAATCTCTATTACTGCTGAAAAATTATTATTGTTTATACTGAAAACCCAATTTAATATGTGATCACTTTTCATTATAAATAAAATAATTTTTGAAAAATATATTTAAATTATATTATACATCTAATATGTATTAAAATTATTTTTCTATTTAGAATTCAAATTTAAAAATAGGATGACAGCTTTTGGAAAAGGGTGGAGAGAAGTGCACAAGTGGGGAACCAACAAGAATAAAGCTGCGCCCCTAAACACCATTCTCACACAACTATCATTTCCCATAAAAAATCTAACCGTTAAAATTTACCTCTTATCAAATCCAACGGTTGGAATTTGTTCGTCATTGGGCCATCATAGATCCCGATCGTCACAGGAACAAAAGGAAACCTGGAGTTCGGTCGGGATTAGAATTATATAAGAGTAATTCTCTCGTGCACCAGTTACACGGTGCAATTCAAGTTTATTTTTTAAAAGTTAAATAAAATACTACTGAAAAGTTACACATATTATTACTAAAAAGTGTATCTTTCACAGTTTAATTTTTCAGTAATAACATGTGCAACTTTTCAGTAGTATTTTGTTAAATTTAAAAAAAATGAACTTGAGTTGCACCGTGTAACTGGTGCATACAAGACTAATTCATTATATAAAGGTGTACTTATTTTAAAAGATGAAAATTTCATTCAAAATATACATGTTGATAGATTTTATCGTATAAAGCAATCACACTCTAAGTGATTAATTTCTTATTTATTATAAATTTAAATTATTAGATGAGATTAACTTTTTTAAAATAAATTTAGTCATTTTGACTGATACTTAGATTTTAAATTCAATTTTCATAAAATAATAATAATTTCATTTATATTTAATTATTCACTCGTTGTGCATGAATTAAATTTGTGGATGGATGATATTTGCTTTTTAACTTTTAAATATAGATAAAAAAAATTAGAAAACTTATAAATTCTTAAATAATCGATAACAGTTATATATGTTCCGTCCAATTAGTGCTTATTTCATTTTATGCAAATATTGCTTAGTGCATTTAATAATTAGAGTGTGTATACTGTGCACCCTAGTGCATAGTATGCACCCTTAATTGAGTCTCAATTTCGAATATTTCCAATTCAATTTCTCTTTTGTCAAGAAGCTTCATCAACCATCGCCGGAATTGAATCTCGTGCAATCATCGCTCCATCTCACAGCTTCTACCCAATCGTTGCTCCACCTTGTGCAATTCCGTCGCCCCACCCCAGTGTCCAGTGCAAGACCAAGTGCAGCCTCCCAACGCCGTGCTTTTCAAATGAAATCGCCGACGTCGTCCCTTCATAACTTACGGTAAAAAAAAATCGTCTCTCGTGCTGTCCCTTTTAATTGTTCTCACATCAGCTTACCACCACTAACCTCTGTCGTTGATTTATATTGGAAATTTGTACAAATGTTTGATTAACTTAGTTCGAAAAAGTTTCGACTTTACGAAGTATTTAACGATATTGATGATTATTTTTATCTGATTGTTTAATAGAATTGTACAAATAGGCTATAAAGGGGAGTATTTGGATTGGTTTCTATTGTCGTTGTTGTTATTGACTATTAAAAGTATTCAAAAAAAAAATTAGGGAAAATACACATTTTTGTCCTATAAGTTACGTTGACTTTGATTTTCGTCCTCTTAAATTTTGAATTTTTTGTTTTTATCCTTTAACTTACCAATAATTATGGTTTTTGTCCTCTTAAGTTTTGAATTTTTTTTTCGTCCTTTAACTTATCAAAAGTTATGATTTTCGTCCTCCAACCTCTTATAACCAGTCATACAACCAGTAGTACACACGTAGATCCATTTTTTCTTTCTTTTTTTTAAAACAAAATACTAACGTGGGGGTGTTTGGAGGGAATTAGGTCTTGACAAATACACTTTTAACTGTAAATTCCCTCTCAAATACCGTCCAATACTTACATCCATAGAATCTTCTGTCCGGATTCATTTTTGAATATGATGTACAAACCGTGCAACGAAACCACAATGACACTTAATATTGCGCTCGAAACTTGTTGATTCATATGAATTTCTTGAAGACATCCCACTTCCTTTCCTTGCAGTGAGTATGCGCTCAAAAGAATTTAGGCTTTTGGATGTTTTGATTTGAGGATCTTTGTTCTTTTTTTCCCTAATTCTCTGAAGCCCTCATGCCTATATTTGATCGACTAGGGTTTTGATTTGGGAGATAATTTACAGTTAATCCTGTATTTTATCCATCAAGTCCTAATTCCCTCTAAATACCACCACATCAGTATTTCGCTTAAAAAAAGAAATAAAAAATGGATCCACGTGTGTATTACTGGTTGTATGACTGTTTATAGGCAGTTGGAGGACGAAAATCATAATTTTTGGTAAGTTAAGGGACGAAAACAAAAATTCAAAACTTAAGAGGACGATAACCATAATTTTTTATAAGTTAAAGGACGAAAAAAAAAATTCAAAACTTAAGAGGACGAAAACCAAAGTCAACAAAACTTATAGGACAAAAATGTATATTTTCCCTTTTTTTAAAAAATATTATGATACCCAAAAAATAACTTATAGTACCTAAAGAATAATTTATAATACCTAAAGAATAATTTATAATACCCAATAAATAATTTATAATTGAATAAACTAAAAGAATAATTTATAATACCTAAAGAACAATTTATAATATTCAAAGAACAATATATAATTCCCAAATAATAAATTATAATATCCAAAATATAATTTATAAATAAATAATTAATAAACGAGTAATACTCAAAGAACAATTTATAATACACAAAAAATAACTTATAATACTCAAAGAACAATTTATAATACCCTAAGAATAATTTATAATAGGAGTACACAATAAACAATTTATAAATGAATAAACCCAAAGAATAATTTATAATACCTAAGAACAATTTATAATACTCAAAGAACAATATATAATAACCAAAACTTAATTTAATAATATCCATAGAATAATTTATAAATGAATAATAAATAAATAAATAATTAAGAAACGAATAGTACTAAAAGAACAATTTATGATACCCAAAATATAACATATAGTACCTAAAAAATAATTTATAATACCCAAAAAATAATTTACAATACACAATGAACGATTCATAAATGCATCGGGCTACTCACTTGAGGGAATGACCCGGGTTCGATTCCCTTTGGGAACGAATTATGAGGGAGATATAAGATTGGCTTGGAGATATTGTTGGAGTGTTTGGAGACTTAGTGAACTAACTTCTAACAACTAACATTACCGATAAAAAAAGCGAATAATTAATAAATGAATAAACCCAAAAAATAATTTATAATACCTAAAGACCAATTTATAATACTCGAAGAACAATATATAATCCCCAAATAATAATTTATAATATTCAAAGAAAAATTTATAAATTTACAATAAATAAATAAATAATAAACGAGTAATACTAAAAGTACAATATATAATACACAAATAATAATTTATAATATCCAAAGAACAATGCATAAATGAATAATTAATTAATTAATAATTAATAAACGATTAATACTCAAAGACCAATTTATAATACTCAAAGAACAATATATATATAAATAATACCCAAAGAAAATTTTATAAATGAATAATTAATAAATAAATAATTAAAAAACGAGTAATACTCAAAGAAGAATTATAATACTCTAAAAGAACAATATATAATACCCAAAAAATAATTTATAATATCCAAAGAATAATTTATAAATGAATAATTAATTAAAAAAAATAAACGAGTAATACTCAAAGAACAATTTATAATACCCAAAGAACATCTTATAATACCCAAAAATAATTTATAATACCCAAATAATAATTTATAAATGAATAATTAACAAATAAATAATAAATAAATGAGTAATAATGAAAGAACAATTTATAATACTCGAATAACTACTGAGTAATACCCCAAGAACTACTCATCAATACCACCAGAACAACTTAGTTATATTCCAAAAAAAAACTCACAAATACTCCAAGAACAAGTAGATATATATCAATGGAACAAATAATATCTTTTGGTAAGCTTCTAATCGAATTTATAGTGTTTTAAAATAATTATTCAAAATGCAACATCAAAATGATATAAATTACCTTTAAAAAAAATGATATTTTTCATAAGTTTTTATGAAAATATATGTACTATTCACTTCAAATTAATTTATATTTTTACTCTTAACCTTTAAAATAGACACATCTCTTTTTTATACTATGATGTTGAAAATCAACAAAAATGTTTGAAAAATAAACTAATCAAAGCATAAAACCCCCTCAAATTTAAGTAATACCTGAAGAACAATTTACAAATATCTCTAGCACAACTCACAATACTCCAAGAACAATGAACAATACCCGAAGAACGAAATCACCATTACCTCAATTCCCAAAAAACTATGTGTTTCGGAAAAAATCAAATTAAATTCAAAATTAAACTAAAATCCAAGTGCATGGTATGTATTTGGGTGCAACCTAAAATTTGTGTAATAATTATAATACCATTTATTTATAGATTTATGGAATTTAAATCAAATTTTAAAGGAAATTATAATTTAAATATCAAAATGGATAGTGTCTCACTTCATGATTAGCTTTCAAAATAACTTTATTTTTACAGACAAATACTTATGGATTACAATATTCCCAAACAATCATTTTACTATATATGTACACTATGAAGGTATAAATTGTTGGAATTTGTGCTCCTCGAAGAGAGTTTCGATTCGTTATATTACTCGCTCAATTTCAATATTGGGTGAATGAGCAACTGAATTTTTAAGTTTGTTGTAACAAAAGAGAAATGAGAAGGAAGGGAAATGAGAAATGAAGGGAAGTGCTAAAAGCCTTGTCCCACATTAGAAAATTGTAGTTGAGGAAGTGAGTATATAAGGAGAAACCCATCCATAGCTTGTAAGAAAATCATGGGGTTATGCTCCTCCATACTCTACGCGTGCGCACAGGGGGTGCAAATCATAGCCGAATTTGGCCTAAAAACCTCGAACTTGTGTGCGGACACGAATGTCGCAACGATTTGGTGGCGGCCTGACAAGCTAATTTTTTATGTCAACCCTGACCTGAGTCCTAAAGGACCATCCTGAGCAGTTCCTGATGGGCCTTTTCAGGCATGCTGAGATTTCAAAAATCTCTACAGTTACAACACGTTTTAAAACTTAAAAAAGAAAACATGTTTTAATACAATTAATTCAGACGCTTTGTCGGTTACGGTCAAAACCATTTGTGGGTCTTTATGGTCATACTCCAACAGTAATTTTTTAATACTATAAATAGTATTCTTTTGTGTTGCAAGAAACACAAGGATAACAAGATATACAATATTTGAGTGGAAAAATATCCAGATATTTTCCGGCAATCTGCCACTTTCTTTTGTCCAAATATTCCACTATTTTTTCGTTCATACTCCGGTGATTTATGAACAATATCTCAGTTCGTTTTCGCAAAATATTGTGCTATATCGTTGCTATAAATTGTTGTATCCTGGGAAAAAAGTGTCCCAAATATTCACTAAGCACCTAGAGAGTGGGGGGTATATTTTGTTGAATTACTAATTTGATTTGTATTTCTATCATAAAGTTCTGAGATGGAGTTACAGAGGTATAAATAGGAATAGAGAGATACTAGAACCTTCTGTAACTACCTAACAATATCTAACAAACTAACTGATCCATTTAGCAATTCTGATGGCTGCATGATTCCATGCAGTGTGTGTGTATGTGGTCCATGCAATTGCATAAAGTGATCATGTGTGTGTATGCAGGTGTATGCAGTGTATATAAGGTGTAAGATGTGATACTATAACATGCCCCATTTGGTTATGGACCACAGTTGAGAGTCAATCCAAGCTTTGAGCATAGGAAGCGGAAGCGGGAAGGAGAAAGCGGCTTTGTAAGTATATTAGCTGGCTGATCTTCAGAGGGTACGTATCTAACATCAAGTTGGTTTGCCTCGACCTTCTCACGAAGATAATGAACATCAACTTCAATATGCTTTGTTCTTGAATGAAAGGAAGGGCTAAAGGCAAGAGTGATTGCCCCTTGATTGTCATTCCAAAGGATAGCAGGTGTGTGAAGAGAAATCTGAAGTTCTTGAAACAAAGAATTGATCCAGGTTATATCAGTTGCAGCAGTGGCAATTGATCTGTATTCAGATTCAGTGCTACTTCGAGCAACAACCGACTGCTTCTTGGAGCTCCAGGAAAGAAGATTAGAGCCAAGTAAGACACAATAACCAGTGGATGTTGAATTACTAATTTGATTTGTATTTCTATCATAAAGTTATGAGATGGAGTTACAGAGGTATAAATAGGAATAGAGAGATACTAGAACCTTCTGTAACTACCTAACAATATCTAACAAACTAACTGATCCATTTAGCAATTCTGATGGCTGCATGATTCCATGCAGTGTGTGTGTATGTGGTCCATGCAATTGCATGCAGTGATCATGTGTGTGTATGCAGGTGTATGCAGTGTATATAAGGTGTAAGATGTGATACTATAACATATTTTGTTTTAAGAAAATCGTGTTCTTCACGAGCCTCGATTTTTCGATTAATTTTATTATTATTTTCAACCATCCTGTGCACATTCCTACATAAATAGGAATTAGACTGCAAATAAACCACAAAGAGAACTCCAAAAATCATTACTCATCTTGAAGAAAAAAAAAATCTTCCTGATTCATTTCTCCATATCATTTTAAAGACTTCCAGTTTAAAACTATTTCAAAAAATATTTGGATTTTTAAAAAATCAACCACACAATCTTCTCCAAGACACTATTGTTATAGTAACCGACTGGTAAATTATGTCGTCCGATCCCTTCTTTTTCTATTTTTGAATTTTTAGTTTTTTTTTTTCTTTCTATTTTCCTTAGGTTTTTCCTTTTACATTCCCCTTTACTTGGGTTGTGTAGTAGATTTTTTAAATTTTTTGAGTTTAGTAGGTTTAGTTAATGATTGTGAAAACAAGATGATATTTTAAATTCACTAACTTTATTTATTACGATTGTATGTGACCTGTCTGAATGAAATGCACTAAGTTTTAAAAAGTGAGTTGAACTGATCAGTCGAATTGGTGCGACCACAATTCAAACAACATGCCAAACAGTTCGAAAACACTCAGAAAGCGGTCAATTATTTGCATACCTCTAATAATAATTTTCCTATTTCTTTCAAGGAAAAAAAAGTATAAACACATTTTACACATTTGTATGTATATTTATTATACATAATTTATTAAAAATATTTTAACAATTGCTCCCTCCATCCCATTATAAATGTTCCATTTTGTTATTTTTATCCATTTCATTATTTAGTTTTCATTCCATTTTTAGACATAATATAAGGTGTGTTTGCTTTTAAAAGACAAAATTATATATCCCTCAAAACATGCATAGATAATTTTATTCTTCAAAATAGACACACCTTAAAAATATTAAATTCATACACTTTATTTCTATTTAAACATCAAAATTAAATCACAAATTTAAATTTTCTACCGAATTGTCTCCATAAAAATTTAATTATAAACTTTAACTTTTATGAACCGCGTATCAAATCAGTGATTAATTAATAATTTTTTTCATATAAAAATACTAATTGAAAAATACACACTAATATTTAAAATACAAACCTCCTCTCTCTCCATTTTTATTTAAAATACCCTCAATATAACTTATAGTGTAATTATGAGAATAAGATGAGACTCAATTCAAAACTATTAACTCTTTTAAACTCATTTTATAAGGGTATATAGGTCTTATATTATGAAATGAGTATAAATATTTTTTTTTAAGTAGATATGGATAAAATAAAATTTGCAAAGTGAAAAATGGGTATATTGTGATATTCTCACTTATATATGTTTCTAAATATTTATATCCAAAAGCAATGGGAATGGGAAGTATGTACCGGAAAGGAGAGTATGTTTTCCCTTCTTTTGTTCATGGGTTAGAGACGAGGGAACAAAGGCCCTTCCCTATCCAAGTAAAGTTACCTGCTGCTATTTTGGGCTTTGGCGCAACCAATCTGCTGTTTTGAAAGGCATTTCCACCAAAAAAAAGCACAAAATTAGAGGAACAACCATCCCCCCCATTTCTGCCCATTTCCAAGAATGATTCAATTACCAAAAGTTAGGTTAATTCTTCCTAAAATTAGAAGTATATTCTCCCAAATCAACAAATAAATATTCTCCAAAGTAACACTTAAATATTCTCCCAAAGCAACAAACAGATTAATTCTCAGAGGTATATTCCCCAAAAGTAACACAAAATAATTCTAACATAAATCAGGCATATTCTCCAAAAGCAACGCATAAATAGAAGCGAATTCGTTTTACAAAAACATCCAAACAAATAGCAACTTGATGGAAACATCATCTCCAAGGACATTTATCTCCTACCCTAAGAATATTTACACCCAATCTTAAAAAACAAGGTCAACAACACATGAAACGGAACGAAAGGGTTTCCTCAACGGTGGGTCGAAAACAGAAACAGAATGCAAGAAACTAAAAGCAACAAACCCACACATCATCCTAACATCGATAGGACCGACTGGATACAGATTACCTGAAGAGGCAACCGAGGAGGACCCCACATGGAACCAGTCTCTCAACTCATTTATAGATATACGAATTGTATTGCATTCGTTTCTCGAGGCTGATTGAATGGATCTTCAAGGTCGAAGCTTACATCTACTCAGATTCTATCTATCGGTCCTGTTCTGCCCTGCACGGCTAAATGCTCAGATACATCAGCTAGGGACTTGTGGTTGCACTTGATCAAAGCCTCAACGAAGTAACAAGTTTCGTCCTTTGTGTTTCCATCGGGTACATCAACCACGAAAGACTCGATCACCATTGTCCCCGGTCTCCCATCTATGATCTCTGGATGAACAGTTACGATGGAAGAGTAGTTCTGCAGGATTATTAGCACAATTAATTCCCAAATTTATTGGTGTGCTGACCTTAAAACAGATAGTAAAAGTAGTTCCCAAGTAATGTCCAGGATAATCACATCAATCGTGCTATTAGTTCACAAAATGTCACTAGACATACAGCAATTTTTCTAAGTAAATGGTGAGATCAATCGAAGATACCATGCAGGCAAATCCTAAAAATCACAAGCAATCTGTAAATTTCTAATAAAGATGATGATATTAAGACGCAATAACAGACACTCGATGCTGTAAATAAATTCCTTTTCAAGTTATGTATTCTGCTATTAGCAACTGAAAATCAACCTGACAACCCCCTTTTTTGAAAATAAAAGAGAAATTGACCCAGAGAACGTTAGAGATATATACAAGCATATCTAATGGAGGAACTCCCACCTCCACCTCTATCTCTAATTAATGAGGAATTTTACATTAGCTCAGAGTAGGGTCGTCTCGATCGATTTCCGATGCATTTTTAGCTTGGAAGAAGCTGGGACGTAACAAGGGGATGCAGGCAACCTCAAGAGAAAGACAAAATGGAAGGTAAAAGAACTCAATCACCTTAATGGGTAAGCATGGTGTTAAAGATTGGAATGCAGCTCATCCCAATTACCATATACAAGCTCTCCCATCCCAAATTCATACAACACAACGATCATACACCACAACAATAACAGGTGTTCAATCACAACAAAACTTCACATAGATCGCCGGAAATAAATTGAACAAGGAAGGGGGAATACCTTGAGGCGATGATCGCCACCGACAATCCGCATCCTGAAAATGTGCTCCTCATCATCCAAAAACTCCAGCCTCTCCTTGCTCGTCGTCGCCGGAAGCCCCGATTTCACATTCACCTCTCTCACAGTACCAATCCGCAAATCACCCTGCACTATACACCTACTCACAAACGGTTTGTACCTCTGCGGTTGATCGAAACTCCTCACCAACGACCACACCTGAAACAAATCAACTCAAATCCTTGAGAGACAATAGAAAAATTCAGCCCCAATCCAACCGATTAGTCACAGATCTGAACATAAAACTCGCGTAGAACTTACAAGAGGCAGGGGAGCTTTGATGTGTTTGACCAGAGATGAAGAGCACTGGTTCTCCCTTACATCATGCTTATGGTGTCTCCGAATAAAATCCTCTTCGGGTCCGCCGGTGCGCCTATCGCCGTTGACAAGGCTAACCATTATGAAATCGGAATTATGGCCGGAACAGGGGAGGGGGAAGAGTAGATATTGGAGGAAACGTAGTGGTTAAGGGGGGAGTGAATGAGAATCAAAGTCAGAGCCTTCACAAGAGTCCAAAACACACCGCCATTGGCACCTGCAAGTTGCCTGAATGGTCCAAAATTATTTCTATAATATTTTCTCCTCTCTCATCCACATCTCTATATTACTATTAAATACTCCCTCTGTCTCAGATAAACTAGTAAGTTTTTTTTTTTTTTGGGACGTTTCAGAGTAACTTGCAGACCCAAAAAAGAAAACTCTTTTATAAACTTCACCCTCACAATATTTATATATTTACACAAAATGTCATTACTTTTTCATTTTTTGGATCCACATCACACACAATCCAACTAACTTTTTCACTTTTTACATAAAATTTTTCTAAATTAACCCTCAAAACACTATTTTTTTTTACTTTATTCTATTTTTTTCTTAATTTGTGTGCCCTCCTCCCTTTTAAATTGCTCTGGGACGGAGGGATTACTAATTTAATACTCCTACTACACATTAATAAAGCAAACTACTTACAACCATTAACATTTTATTTCAACTTCTTCTTCTTCTTTTTTTCCTATCAATTTGACAACAAATACATTTTTTTTGTGGAATTACTATTTTGCAATAGGTAAATTAAAAATGAGCGACTTTGTGCATGGGTCACATGGTTGAGATGTGTTATTTAATTTTATATTATATTTTAAAAAAATATTGTGTGTTTTGTTTCTCATAAAAAATAAAGTAAATTTAATTATAAGTGTAAAATTAAATCTGTCAATAATTGTAACTAAAAGGTGATGCTCACACGAATTTAAAATATGTGTAGAGAAAAGCAATTGAATCAAATTTGAGTTAAAGAATTTGTGTTTGAGTATTTGTTTACTAATATTCTTAAATTCAAATATTGAAAAAAAAAAAAAGAGTAGTATAAATAATATCATATAACGTTGTACCATGATGTCATAGAGATTTTGTATTAGTTAATAGGTTTAAGTGGGAAGAAAAATAAATAAATAAATAAATAAATAAATAAATAAAATGGGAATTGTGTGTAGAAAATGATTGGAGGAATGGGGAGTGTTTTTTACATTTTAATTGGATTAAAAATGGAAACCTACTTTATCTTTCTGAGGAGAAGTGAAGATTGGTTATTTTGAGGCAGGTGGGGATGGGATGATCGACATTGGTCGTAGGATCCACAAGTTTCTTCTGCATCTCTCACTCGGGGTAAAATGGGAATATCATGTCTTAACTAATCACCATCACATGGAATTTTCTAATTATCCTTTTTTTAACTTTCTCTTTTCTTTATTTATCCTCGTGTAGTTCATGGGCTACACTACCATGGCACCCTATTGGAAGAATACTTTTTAAATAAGGGTGAAAATATCCATTTCAATTTTTTGAAAATGTGTGTTGGAAAATGTGATTCTCGACAAGAATCATTTTATATATTATTCATCCAATTTTAAATTTTAGTGAATAATAAAATTGAATTTTTAAGTTTGTTATAACAAATTAAATCTTAAGAGAAAAACTAAAGGTTCTAGTTTAGCATTAGAAAATTGTTCTTGAGAAAGTGAGTATATAAGGAGAAATCCACTTATAGCTTAAATTATGGGAAAAAACTACTCCATATTCTGCGCGTGTGCGCAAGGGGTGCAAATCATTATCGAATTTGGCCTACGAAACCCAAACTTATGTGCAAGTGCGACCTACGTACATGAATATGGCAATGATTTGGTGGTGGATTGACAAGCAAATTTCATGACATATGTGCCTGAGTTCTTACATCAGTTGAGGACGAAGTTATCTGGTTAGATGAGGAGCTATACAACAAATTATAAATTTTAAAATCTTAAGTTAATGAAAATTACTCATACATTTTTCGGTTAAGGTCAGAGGTCATTTATAGCTCTTTATGACTACAATCCAACAACAATTTTGAATGTTATTAGCTATGTTGCACGGGTGCGGATGCGCTGATGCGGGTGTGATACGATATGAGTTCGAGGATACTATTTTTTTAAAAAATTAGAGTGCAATTTGTTAAGGATACGTCTATTTATTTATATTTTATTATATATAATATCTAAAAAAAATATTTTTTATAAAAATTTTATAAATCAATTATAAATCATTTATATTTTTTATCACCTAAAATTTGAGTATATTCAATAATATAATATACTTATGTAAAAAAAATATCAATTCGAGTTACATTAGTTCAATACATAAATCATAGTAATAAATTCAATCTAAAAGGAGTGTCACATTAATTATACGAAATAATAAAATTCAATTTAAATAATATATTTAATGCTTATAAATAGGATTCGTACAGTGGATTTGAGACTCCGTTAGCTGGATTCGTCACGTGGCAGATGGATTCGCCACGTGGAGAATTCGACACGAGAATTCAAGAATCTTGCCCCTTTAGGGTGTGGGTGCGAATCCGATACTGCATTATAATATTTTTAGAAGAATTCGTGTATCAGGTTATTAGTAACATTTCTGATGTGGAATAACACACGAAAAATACACTGATAAGAAATTTTGAGTGAAAAAAATGCAGATACTTTCCGGCAATTGTCATATTCTTGAGTTATTATTTTTACTTCATTTTCGTTCTTACTCTGATGATTATCAAACAATTTCTCAGTTTTGCTTCAGGCATGATATAATTGTAACCTGCGAATTTTCTCCACAAAAATTAATAATTCTTTATTAATAATGTGAAATTACAAAGAATTGTAAATTTAATCAATGTAATTTTATAGGTCCAATCTCTATGAAATCCTCTGATTCTTCTCTTCGAGTCTTGACTTGATTTGCGAGTTTCTCGGAGTTGGGCTCAAGGCTGACTTTGGAGTTGGACGTTAATTCGAGGGCGTTGAGCCTTATTTCGAATTAACGTTGCCTTGTGAAAGGACTTTGTTGATTTTCGGAGTTGGGTCTGAGTTTGATGTTGAAGTTGGACGTTAACTCGAGGGCATTGAGCCTTGTTTCGAATTAACATTGCCTTATGGAAGGACTTTGTTGATTTTCGGAGTTGAGTCCGATTTGATGTTGAAGTTAATATTAATTTGAGGGCGTTAAGCCTTATTTCAAATTAATATTGCCTTGTTGGAAGGACTTTATTGATTTGTTGGAGCTGGTCCGGAGTTGACTTTGCAGTTGGACGTTAACTCGTGGGCGTTGAGCTTTGTTTCGAATTAACCTTGCCTTGTGGAAGGACTTCGTTGATTTATTATTGAAGACTTGTTGTTGAACGTTGATTGGAGGGGCTCTGCACCGTGTTTCTCGAATCGAACGCCGATGTTGATGAAGAACGTTGACCAGAGGCTTCACACCGTGATCCCAGATCAAAATGCCTTGTTGTTGAAGAGCTCGAAGAACGCTCTTGAAGGCACGAAGAACGCCTTTGAATCTTCAAGGATGCTCGAAGACTTGGATCATGATGCTTCTCTCTAAGCTCTGATCTTCTTGACTCCTTGTGGATTATTGTTGTAGTAGTTGAATGTTGACTGGAGGGGCTTGATGCCGTGTTTCTCGAATCAAACATCGTTGTTGATGAAAAACTCGAAGAACGCTCTTGAAGCCGCGAAGAACGCCTTTGAATCTTTAAGGATGCTTGAAGTCTTGGATCTTCCGAGTTGCTCCTCCTCTCCAAGCTCTGATCTCCTTGAGTTGTTGTGAATTGCTGTTGTTGAAGACTTGTAGTTGAACGTTGACTAGAGAGACTTGGTGCCGTGTTTCTCGAATATAACGCCGTTGTTGATGAAGAACGCCGACCGGAGGCTTCGCACAATGATCCCGGATCAAAACGCCTTTGTTGATGAAGAACGCTCTTGAGGCCGCGAAGAATGCCTTTGGATCTTCAAGGATGCTCGAAGTCTTGGATCTTCCGAGTTGCTCCTCCTCTCCAACCTCTGATATTCTTGACTTGTTTTCGTGGATGAAAAATTACTAGAATGAGACCCTATTTATAGGTGTAGAATTCTAGATTTGCAAGCTAGTTTTGATGGGTCGGGAGATATGATTTGAATAATATTTCCAAAAGATGTCAGATGTGATAATCTTCAAGGATATTTGTGAAGATTTGATTTTTTTGGCTTTTTAAAGGTCGGGTTTGATGACTTTAAAAATCCAAAAAAATAAATTGGACTTTAGAGGCCCAATTGAATTTATTAGGCTGTAGAGGCCCAATTGAATTTATTATGCTTTTGAGGCCCACTTTGATTTATTAGGCTTTTGAGGCTCATTTTAATTTATTAGGCTTTTAAGACCCAATTGAATTTATTATTTAGGAATTAAATTTATCCAAATTTCCAATAATAAATTATTTCAACATGTAATTTCTACATGTTATTTTTTTATTTCGTCAATTAATTTTAATTGCTCATAATAACACAATATCGTTGTTTTAAATCGTTGGATCCTGAAGAACAAGTGTCCTATGATTCATTAGCACCCGGGAAGAAGAGCACAAATTATTTTAAGAAAATTATATTTTGATAGAAGCCTCGATTTCCCTTGTTTGTTATCAGTGCTACAATTCCTACAATGTGCATGCAAGTGGATATGAGCGTAATTAGTAAAGTATAGCCAAGTAATTAGAGTTTTATCACTTGAGATTTTAAGATCTAGAGTTTGAGATTAAAAAAAATGTGTCATGTTACTTATTGGTAGAAGAAAATATTATAATGGATTATATTAATAAATTGTATTAATTGATTTAACCTTTCAAAAAGATATTACTGTAATTAAATGATTATGAAAATTCAAGAAAATTTTAATACTTGGTTCCTCGAATATAATGGACATATAACCTCCAACTTTTAGCAGACATAAAACCAAGGACGGAGCCAACTTTTAGTGCCCCTTGGCTATTCTAAATTTTTTTTGAGCAAATTATAAAATGATTTATAAAATTAATATTAATTATAATTAGTTTTATGTAGAAAAAAAAATATTTCTGTGCAGAAAAAAATTATACTTCTTTGGAAATATTACGAACTAATTTGTAATATAGTCATTTTTTTTAAGTTAATATTCAAATGCCCCAAAAATTTTACTCCCAGTCATTGAATATTTGCAAACTTATGTTGTTCATTCGATTTAAAATTTTATGCATACTTCAAAAAAAATTAATTTATGTATACATTTATAAAATATCTACACATAATTTTTTATAAATTACTGTTTTATTCAAAAAAAAAAATGTATATCTAATTTTGTATTTAGAAAATTTTGAAACGGAGGAAGGGTCTGTTTTAGAATTTAAAAAATAGTTTATAAAATAGTATTTTTTTAAAGTTCACTCTCATAATTAAAAAAATTATTTTATAAATTATTTTGTAAAGTTTTAAAACAAACACGTGTTCTACGAGTTCAGAAAAATGGTCTCCCTTTGTCAACCAAGTAAAATTCAATCTTTTAGCTTTTTTTTTTTTTCTATTTTTCCTTTGTTTCGATTCCACCATGAAGCATAGTGCCTTACTTTTTGTAGTTTTCCCATTTTAACACCTTCTAAGATTTGGAGCTTAATTTCTTTTCTTTTTGTGTTCAGTTATATTTGGATGGAGATGGAATTTTTAAATTTACAAAATTTACTTTACTGGTTAAGATAAAATATTGGGTGCTTTACATATTGGTTCAAATAAATCACTATATTTACAAATTGGTTCATAAAAATTTGCAAGAAAGTGTTTTTTGTGTTTGCACGGAAATGTTTTTCTTTTTGCACATAAATCATTTTATAATTTGTGCGAATTTGTTGAATCAATTTGTACTTTTCTCTAAAATATTTAAATTAATAAATTTCAAATAATTTTAACTTTTAGGTTAAATTTAAAATTTTTTAAATTTAACAAAATTATATCATTTGAAATTCATGGATTATTCAATTCATTTATTTTTAAATTTCAAATGACACTATTCAAATGCAACCTTATATTACTTTAAAATAACTTTTATATACCAATTATTATCTTATATTTTTTAAATCATTATTTTAACACTTTTGAGTATATATAACTCAATTCGTCTCATTTTCTAAAATTTTTGTTGAACACTACCACAATTCTAAATTTATCTGTTTAATAATTTCTCTATATAGTTATCAGTTAATAGATTATATAATTTGCTTATTATTGGAACCACAATTACTAATAATTTGAATTTAATTAGATGCGTGATTATTACTAAATTCATATTCTTTTAACTGATTCTATGTATATGCATAGAGTTCTTTTAGACAGTGATATTAATACCATTAAACATGTTAAATGTTAAAAAAAAAAAAAACGCTTCCGTGAAAAAAAAAACTACCGTGTAAATTTTTTGAATCAATTTATAAATATAGTGATATTTTTGAACAAATATGTAAGTGACTCTTTAAATAATACTAGTAATTATAAACGTGCATTGACGTTTCATATAAGATATTATTTATTTATCTAAGAAATTTTTTATATATAGTAAAAATTCAATTTTTTTATATAAGAAAAATAGAAAGAGAAGTTAAATATAATATGGAGAAAAAAAAAGCATAACATGTACAATAAACATATATAAATTGTATTATAAAAAAATGCGTAAAAATGTAATACTGAACCTTATTTTATTTCAGCATTTTGTGTGTGTCAGCTAACATAATTATGTCAATTATTAATAAAAGATAATAAAAACTCATACTATTTACCTTGATCATGTAACAAGAATTTCCTCCCTAACACAAGATTCTAAAATAGTTAGAACATTATGTTGGTCCCTACGTAATTTATGTGGTTGGTTCATAGTATAACAAGATCAATAACAACACTAAGTGATAACAATGCTAAAATCGTAAATAACACAAAAAATTATTCAATTTTATATTGCAAGAGCTGTAACTTTAATGTGCCTATATATTGATATATGAATCTCCCATTGTTATGACCCTCAGATATCATATTTATACATTGTGATTAAAAAACAAATACCATGCGGCAAGTGGTCCCAAGGCCTTTGAGCCTTCATTTGTGGTTACATCACTATACTCGAGGCTAGTTCTATGAATAACATTGGACCAACAGAAGGGCGCCACATGTGCAAATAATTAATTGGATAGTACAATACGTTAGATTTAGATGGCTGCTTAACTAACAGATTTGATTTCTCTCTTAAGCAGTAACAGTTGTATATCTAAATTCTTTGAGTACGGTATCATATGACTTGAAGTTGTTCATAAGGTTTCCCATTTAGTCCAAAGTAGACTTAAAATAATATTTTGGAAATAGCCATTGTAGATGGAGATATGACTCACGTTCATCCTGAGGATCTTTACTGAGATGATAAGGGCATCGTTCTTAGGGCACAATAGATCTTATCTATCCTCATTCGAGAACGAGATCATGTAGTGTGATGAGATTTACCTTGTTGAGTTCCCTAAATTCTGCTTCTTCTTCCTATTGGAAGAAGTGATCACGGGGGAGAGTCCACCGAGAACTCCTCCAAAATGGAGCATATTAACTTGCCCCTTAGCTAAGAGTGGAGTTTCCTTGTCAAGAGATTCATTGTCCTTGTCCTTGAGGTGAGTGTTGATATAATTTACTAATGATGTTCTTATGTGGCTATTACAACATATTAATCATATCATACAATAATCTAAGAATTTATGTTCTTGGATAGATGATGTAGAGAGAGAAAGTAGAGAGCTTAGAGAGAGAAAGTAAATGTATATTATGATTAAGTTTTTAGAGAGAATGGTACAAGGGAGACCTATTTATAGGTGTGTTAATGTAAGATGACACCTTGTGGGCCTATTTGGCTTTAGGTGTTGGCGAAGGTTCCTGACCCTCGTTTTGGACCATCACAATGCACCCTTTACAATGCTTGTCCTACTACATATCTACTTGCCCTTTATACACACCTTGCCTAGCGTCCCTAACTTCGGCGAGCTTCTAGGCGGGCTTCAGTGCCTTGTGTTATTTTCGGGAATAATGCAGCAGTGGACTCCTACTTGGTCTCCGTTGATAGAGGCGAACTTCCTTCTCGGTGGGGAAGCTCGCCCATGACCCTCTCTCTCCTGGTATGATTGGGGGTTGAACCTGGGCCATCAGGAGCTCGGTCGAGCTTCTATCTTGCTCCGCCGAGCTTCTCTGTGTTAATCTTTTGGATTAAGTTCGCCTATCAATATTTGCCCCCCAGCTCGCTCACATCATGATATTTTTAATGTGTGGACGAGCTGACTTGTCTCTATGGACGGAGGCTCGAGTGTTGGTGAACTTCCCCTCTGTTTGATGCCGAGCTTTGTAGGTGAGCTTCTTCGTGGTGGTTTGTAGGTCGACATAGTGCGAGAATCAAGGCGTCGTGCACACCTTTTCAGGCGTTATTTCCCGCGCCCATCATGATAAACTTTCAACTCTTTGCACACTAGTCCCTGAGCTTTCCGAAAAATTCGAGCTCGCACCCTTGCCTATATATATGAGAAATCAGGATCATTTCTCACTTTTACCACTTCCAAAATTTCAGAGCATTTTCCGGCTATCGGCATCCCTTCCTTCCGATGGAATTTCGAGTGCCCAAGGTAGAATACCCCCACTTTCTTTCTTTCTTTCATTTCTTTTGCATATTTTTTTTGTTTTTCTTCCCATTTTTTCAAGTTTCTGGAAACTTTGGACGTTTCTGGTGGCTTCCCGATTTTTTTGACTATCCCCATACCGTAACTCCGGCGACTGTGACCTTTGGACTATTTTGCAACCCTTTGAACCTCGTCCAAGCTATGTCGACCCAATCATCGAGTGAAACTCTTTCGAACCGTAATCCCGAAAAACAACCCATGACTGACAGTGAACCGATTCCCCAAATGACTCCGATCGTCATCGAATCCAGATCTGATGCTAGGTCAGTAGCTCTCCCCAACTCTGGCGAGCTTCTCGGTGAAGTCCGATCTGACTCGGGTGAGAAAGCCACGAGCTCTGTCGTTCGCGACGCTTGGGATGAGGTTGGGGAGGTTGCACCTGAGGAAAGAGTTGCCAGTGGTAACGAGGAGCCTGCTGGGGCTGATGAGGAGGTCGCCGAGGCAGACGAACAAGGAGGTGACCTTGAAGAAGTTACAATTGAGTGGTTCCACTCCATTGATTTCCCGGAGTCCCAACTGATCGAGCATCAGGTCCCTGCCGAGGTTGTCCTTCCATTCGATTGGGAGGGGTATGTCGCCCAGCACGTGGCAAGCTTCATCTCCCCGAGCGAACTTATAGGGATGCGGCGATAAGTCTGATTACAAGGCGAGCGATGTCCGGAGTGTTATCAACGAATACCAACTTTCTCAGTTCCGCGCTAGGTACCGGATCCCCCTCGACATCTTCTTGTATGCCCCAAAAAAGGATGAGGGAGCCGACGCACCTCCGGAGGGGTTGACTGCCATAAATGTCCACACCCTTGAGGCCGGGCTTACACTGCCCCTGCACCCGATCATTGACCAATTTTTGCTCGATAACAATCTCGCCATCACTCAGCTCACCCCTAATGCTTGGAGCAGCTTCCTGGCGACGTTGGCGGTTTACGGGTTGGAGGGGTATAAGAATCGGTTGACCACTGCCGAGCTTAATGAGCTGTTCACCGTAACTCGGCAAGTGAACGACGACAAGGGGTATTACTACCTCAAAGCTCGCCCAGGAGAGAAATTTTTGGGGATCCTTCCAAACAAGGTTCGTGACTGGAAGCAACAGTTCGTCTTCATGGACGGAGATTTGCGAGCTTCCATGAGTTACTCCGGGCGAGGAGGATGAATTCCTTCCCTTGACGAATATGGGGAAGCTAGCAGTAGGTCACCTACTTGGTGTGCGTGGGTTGAATTAGATTTATTAATCTAATTCCTTTCTTTTGCAGGTTTGAAGCATCACAAGTCAAGTCACGGCAAGCCCGAGATACCAATCCAGTTCGACCTGGTGCGAGCTGTGTGCTATTTGAGAAGCAAAGAGGATCAGGAGATCGCCCATCTCAGCCAGCACCACTGCCTCAGACTTGCCGGGCTTCATACCTTGCCGCACCACCTTACGGTTCAAGGTCCCGAGCTCCCAGGTTTACAACTCTCTGAAGCTCGCCTATTAGGTGGATAGCTCGCCCAGTTGCTAACCAATTTTCTTTAATTTTTGTAGATGGAAATTGGGTCGACTTCTCAACCGTCGAGATCCCCCCGGCTTAAGAAGTCTTAGCCCGCCGGTTTGCTATGGGTCCACCCCGCCCCAACAAGCTCGCCTTGTCATCGACCCTCGCCCTAGAGGCGAGCAAGAAAGCTGATCCCGCCTCGAAAAAGGGCGAGGTTGGTGGGTCCGGGACTCAGAAAGGACAAACCAAAGCCCCAGCAAAGACTAAGGCTGTAGAGGTCGCCAAAACCAACCGAGGAGGGGGGTGAGCTGGGGGTACGCCCGAGCGTTGTTCCGGCAAACGAGGCCTCCACAGGGGTGATGGGACCCGAGTGGGTGATGAAGACCCCCAGGGCCACAAGAGGACTAAGTTCGCCTTGCAGGACGAGGAGTCCGACCCAACCGGGCGGGCTTCGGCGAGGTCTGGGCAAGGTGGCTCTGCTCAGTCTACTGCTCCGCTGGCTATCACCCCTCTCTAAAGGTCGCCACCTATCCCGTCTCCGTTTGGGGTTCAAACCAGTGACGACACGCTCCTAGGCTGGGACCCGAGCGAGCTCAGTGAGTAGTTCGCTACCTTGGCTTCAATCCTCGCCGTTCCCTTGTATTTTCTTTTCTCTAACTTTAACTATTTTGACTTCGCACTATGCCACCATCACGTATCCCAATCGGCATGAGGCCATCCATGCTTATGAGGGGTCTCGCTCCCTCACCTCGATGCGCAGCCTCCCTCTAGGCCTTGCTCGGAATACAACTAGTGAGATGCCGAGGTACTGGTCGGCCCCCCAGCTGGCGACCATCGAAAACCAGAACCTGATCGAGAATGCCTGGCTCTCGATGCATTTTACGAGCGGACTTCTGCTTGCAAGTCAGAAGGTGGTCGACCAAGCCGTTCAACTGGAGGGAGGTCGCCAGGAGAAGAACGAGAGCTTGATCAAGATGGCAGAGTCTTTGGACAAGGTCAAAAGGTCGGTGAAGCTCGCCGAGGAGAAGGCCGCCGCGTCTCTGGCCTCAGAGCAAGATGCCCTCAAGCAGCTCGGCGACCTCCAGCTCAAGCTCGCCAGAATCCAGCAGGACGCGGATGCCAAGATAAAGGCCAATGAAGATGAGCTCACCGAAAAGCTCGCTAAGGAGGCCGGCGAGCACACAGTGACCAAGAAAGAGTTGGACCTGCAGCGAGGTCTAACCAAGAGCACCGAGGAGGAGTGCTCAAAATTGAGGGACGAACTCTCGGCGAAGATCAACGAAGTTGCCAAGCTTCGCAATGATGTCTCTTCCTCGGTGGATCTGGTGGCCGTGAGGGCCGAGGCCTCTGACAAATGATTAGTTCAATGTTATGCTGATGTTCTGAGGACTCTCTGGTGGGCGCGAGCCCACAAAGACGACGAGGTCGCGGCCATGGTGGGCGACTTCAAAGAGTGCCTGGACAAGGCCCCTTTCCCCAATGAGACGGAGCTGGATATCAGCGACCTCCCCGAGCTCGGAATCCCTCTCGACTTTGTGCCGGAATGATTCAAGATCATCAAAACTATCACCATGTCGGAATTGAACGTCGCTGGAGAGGCTGCAAATGAGGAGGGGCGAACTCCCATCACCATCGAGCAGCTTCAGGAGGCTTGTGGTGATGCGATGTTCGACACCACTGGGTTCGACACCAGCGGGCTTACGGGCAACATCACCACGTTGCCCGAACTTTCACCCCAAGATCGCCAAGCTGCCGGTGGCGAGGTCGCCAATTCTGAGGTTCCCACCGACGTCGCCACTACTCCAGCTTTCCAAGTCCCCGCAGCTCCGAAGACTTAGTTTTTTCTTGCTTTCCTAGCGTAGCTTTTAATTTCCAATTTTTTGTTCGTATATGAAGCTCGCCGGGCTTTGTATAGCTCGCCCAGAAGGAGCTTATTTTTGTACTTAAAAAATGGTCAGCTGGACGACCTTTGTGGCTTGCACTACTTCAGATACTTGGGAATTTTCAGGCATCTTTTTTGGCTTGAAAGTTTCCTAAGTATTCCTTTTTGAATGAAATCCAACCTTTTGACCCACCCTTGTCTTTATTTATATTTTTACGCCTACGTTATAATTTTAATCGGCTCGTTTTATATTGTTGGTACTTAACTGTTCATCTTATTCTACTTTCGAGAAGCAAATCGTTCGTTTTATATCACTTAGGACTACGAATCGTACATTCGTTTAATTAGTACATATTCTTCGTCTTACACCACTTAGGGTCGCAAATTGCTCGTCTTAAACCACTTGGGATAGCAAGCTGTACTTCGTTTAATTCACTTTGGGCGATTGGGTTTTGCGAACCTTGCCTTAGACGTTTTGACCGTCTTTTTCGTGAATTTTCCTAACTTATGGCAGTAGGTGCTTAGTGATCCTTTAAGAAGGATACCTTCGCTGACCTGGGACACTTTGACCTTTGCCTTTGAGCCTTTAGATTATAACATTCGGGACCTTGGTCCTCGCGTACCTACGGACCTTCGAATAGTTGGATATTTTGCGAAGCTTTGAACAGTTGGGACATTTTTTCAAGGAAAACTTCTAACTTCTTATAGCAACGTAATTTACACTGGTTGCTATCAACATTTCTGATGCGAACCTTCGGCTAGTCTATTGCAAAATCTCGATCTATTGATAAAACTTATTTAAATGTGCCGCACTCCAGGTGTATGACGAGGCGTTCCCTTCCGCATCTTCGAGGTTATATGTACCGTTTGCCCAGGCTGCGGTAACCCGGAACGGTCCTTCCCAATTTGATCCAAATACACCCGGTGGGGCCATCAGTTTCTTCTTTAGTACTAGATCCCCAACTTTAAACTTTTGATCTCGGACTTGGGAATTGTAGTACTTTTCCGCATTACGCTTGTAGGTGGCATTTTTCATTTTCTACGAAGCTCTAGTCTCTTCAATCAGATCTTTTTCGACTGCCAAGGCTTCATTATTCTTTTCTTTGTCAAATCCTACCACCTTCCAAGTCTTATTCTGGACTTCCACCGGTACTACTGCTTCAGTTTCGAAGGCTAAAGAAAACGGTGTTTCTCCGGTGCTAGCTAGGTACGATGTTCTGTAAGACGATGTTCTAAAGAAAATGATGTTCTGCTCAGTTTCCTTTCTTGTCTTCGAGGCGGATCTTCAATATGTGCTTCAGAATTTTATTAACCGCCTCAACCTGGCCGTTTGACTGCGGATGGTATGAAGTTGAGTAATGCTTCTTGATGTTCCACGAACTACAAAAATCTCTCAACTTCTAGCCGTCAAACTGCCTTCCGTTGTCCGTGATGATCAATTGCGGAAGTCTGAATCGGCAGATCAGGTTCTTCCATATAAAACAGATCATCTTTTCTTGCGTTATCATTGTAAGCGCCTCTGCTTCAGCCCATTTGTTGTAATAATCTGCTGCTACAACAACAAACTTTACACCGCCTCTGCCGGGTGGGAATGGACCGATCAAGTCGATACCCCATTTTGCAAAAGGCCACGGGCTGAAGACCGACTTCAGTTGAGTAGCTGGGGATTGGATATTAGGTGCGAAAAGTTGACACTTTCGGCACTTCCGTGCCAAGCTAATGGCATCTTTGCGAAGAGTGGGCCAGTAATACCCCTGTCTGATTGTCTTGTATGCCAGAGCTTGCTCCCCAGCGTGACTTCCATAAATTCCTTCGCGAATTTCTTCTAACACCTCGAACCCTTACTTCTTAGATAAGCACTTGAGTTGGGGTAGAGAGAATCCACGTTTATAGAGTTGGCCATCCATCAACATATATCTGGCTGCTTGTTTCACTAGCAGACTAGCTTCCTAAGTATCTTCAGGGACCTTTCCGTCCCTCAATTATTTTTGGATCGGAGTGCACCAATCTTCACTATCTTTATCGTCTTCCTGCCCCCACTCGAGGTCTGATTTACTTTGTAATCGGACATCGAGGGGTTCTTCAGCTTGGTCACCACAACCTCTGTGACCTCAGATTCACCGTTACTGGTAGCTAGTCGGGCTAGGGTATCTGCTTGCGTGTTCTCCAGCCGCGGTATCTGATTGATGTAAACTTGTGTAAACATCGAGATAAGATGTGCTGCTATCTTCTGGTAGGTCATCATCTGTAGATCTTTTGCCTCGTACTCCCCCCGGACTTGGGATATCACTAGCTGGGAATCTCCAAAAACTTGAAGATTGGTTGTCCCCACAGCTAGGGGTGTAAATGAGTCGAGTCGAGTAGTGCTGAGCTCGAAACTCGACTCGAATGTAATACTTGAAGCTCAAAACTCGACTCAAACTCGATCGAGCCTAATTTTTTTAGCTCGAGCTCGACTCGGTTAGAAACTCGATAAACTTGAGCTCGACTCGACTCGATAACGTTATTATTTTACAAAGTAAAATGAAAAAATACTAATCTATATAATATAGATACTAATAATAATATAGATACTAATATATATAATATTGTAAGTCAAATACTAATCTATATAATATAGATACTAATATATATATATATATATATATATATATATATATATATATATATATACTAATCTGTATAATATTATTACATTTACATCATATATTCTATATATAATATAAATAATTTTTTTATATTTAAATATATTAGTATATAAAAAAATAATTAATTTTTTATTTAAGAATATTAAAATGTGTATTATAATTATTTTTTATATTTAAGCATATTAGTATATATAATATAATAATATTTTAAAATTTAATTATATTAGCATATATAATATAATTAACAAAACTATAATGACAAAATAGTAAATATTGTGCAAGCTCGATAAGGCTCGCGAGCCTCTTGAATCGAGTATATTTAGGCTCGAACTTGAACTCATGAGCTGCTCGAGTAGCTCGAACTCAAGCTCGACTTGATTAGATTCGAGTCGATTTCGATCTTTTTACGAGTCGAGCACGAGTAGCTCGCGAACCGGCTCGACTCACTTACACCCCTACCCACAGCTAATGATAACCTAAGTCCGGCTATCAAAGCTTCGTACTCCGCCTCGTTGTTGGTTGCTCGAAAGTCAAAACGGACTGCGGAGGTGAAGACCTGTGTGTCTGGACTGATCAGGACCACACCGGCTCTTGCCGCTGTGCTAGTTGATGATCCGTCGACGTAGAGGTGCGTAGGTTATACCGTATTGGCTAACTTCTAGTGACCACTTCAACAAGCGTCCTGCGGTGTCCGGCCGCTGCAGTATCTGGCATAGTGGGAATGTTGTCAACACCTCCACTGGATGGTCAAAGAAGTAAGGCCTCAATTTCCTAACACTCATCACCAGTGAATAGGCTAGCTTCTCTGTTGGGGTGTACCGCAACTCAGCTTCGTGTAAGACTTGGCTTACATAGTACACTGGTAGGTGTGTTTTCGCCTCTTCTCGAACCAGGACGGAGCTAATTGCAACCTTCGATGCAGCGAGGTATAGGTATAGTTTTTCACCAGGTACCGGCTTTGACAGGATTTGTGCATTTGCCAAGTATGCTTTGATGTCTTCAAAGGCTCGTTGGCATTCGCTTATCCACACGAAGTGGTTTTTAAGGTGTAGCTTGTTGGCTTTAGCCGCTTCCTTGTACCTTCGCGTGTTTGCCTTGATTGCCTCAAAAAATGGACGGTTCTGATCACCAGACCTGGAGATGAATCTGTTCAGGGCAGCCATACATCCGGTCAACCTTTGGATTTTCTGGACGGAGTCGGGCGTGCGCATCTCGATTATGCATTGGACCTGTATCCGGTTGACTTCTATCTCCCGTTGGCTCACCAGATGCCCCAGGAACTTTCCTGAATATACGCCGAAGTTGGTCTTCTTGGGGTCCAGCTTCATGTTGTAGTAGCGTAGTATGTCGAAGGTTTGTTTCAGGTGGTCAAGGTGATCCTCCTTTCTCAAACTCTTGACAACTATGTCGTCCATACACACCTCCATAGATTCGCCGATGTGTTGATCGAACATTTTATTCACCAACCTTTGGTAGGTTGCTCCAGCGTTGATAAGTCTGAACGGTATCCTTTCCCAGCAATACATGTTTCTGTTGGTGTAGAACGCCGTATGCTCCTGGTTATCTGGGTGCAATGCTATCTGGTGATAGCCCGCGAAAGCATCCATGAATGTCATCATCTCATGGCAGGCGGTGCTATCTACAAGCTGGTCAATGTGGGGTAGTGGGAAGTTATCCTTCGGGCACGCCTTGTTTAGGTCCGTGAATTCGATGCACAACTTCCACGTTCCGTTGTGCTACCCACTGCGGACATAAGGCTTCCTTGATCCGCTTGTTGTCCAATAGCTTCCCAACTTCGGTGGTCAGGGCCGCGTACTTATCTGGTCCATACTTCCTTCATTTCTGGCGGACTGGTCTCCTTGTCGGATCTATGTTGAGTCGGTGACATGCATGTTCCAACGGGATTCCTGTCATTCGTGGGACCAGGCAAATACGTCCAAGTTGGACATCAGGAACAGCTCCATCCTTGACTGGTACGGCTCTGGCAACTCGGAACCTATGAAAAGTTCCAAGTCCCTTTTCGGTTCCACCGGGAGTGCTGTCAATTTCTCCATGGGGGCGACCTTCCTCTTTTGGCTTTTCCACATTGGATCGTTGATGAACTTATCCCATTCGTCTTGTGACATCTGCATAGGTTCGTGACCTATACGCAGTTCGAGGTCATCGCCTTCGTTGTCAACTTGGACAAGTTCATCAACTTTCGCCACTTCTGGTAGTTCACCCACTTGGGGTGGCTTTGTGACCTGGGGAGTTGGATCAACATCTATTGGCACTGGTTCTTGACCTCCCGCATGTTCTCCATCTTGGACCTCATCAACCACTTCCATGGGTGCAGGTTGCTGATCTTGTACCGATTCCGGCACTTGGTTATTTTGAGTCTCTTCCACTCCCTCCATTGGTACCGGTTGTGTGTCCTGTGCAGGTTCTGAGACTTGGTCAACTTCCGGCAGGTTGCCTACCTCCATCAACTCAGTTTCTGTTGAGATGATGTCCAGGATGTTTGGCTTGTCTGTCGAAATCTGTACGTCTTCCTCAAGGATTTGAACCCGTGTTATGGATTTCTTGATCTAGAGCAAACACTCACGAACCTTTTTCTGGTCACTTTTTATAGTCCTGACCCCTTTAGGAGTTGGGAACTTGATACAATAATAGTAGGTTGAACACGCCGCTTTGAATTCATTGAAAAAGGGGCGGCCAAGGAACCCGTTGTAGGAGGACTGCTGGTCGACAATAAGGAAATCTATTAACCTAGTCAGTCTCCACTCTGGGTCCTCGGCCGATACAAGTTGGACGCTCAACCTAATACTACCTAGGGGGACGGTTACAGCTTCTCCGAACCCCACTATCCTAGCATTGCTAGGTTCTATGTATGAATCAAAATCACCTAAGGCATCTAAGGTGGTTTTGAAGAGGATGTTGGTGAAGGCCCCGGTGTCCACAAACAGTCTGTGAACTCGGACGTTCATTATGTTGGCGCTCATCACCAACGAGTCGTTATGGGGCGTCAGAACCCCTTCCAAGTCCGCGGAGGAGAACGTTAGTGTCTCCGAGGGCTGTGCAGCAGGCTTGGAACTGGAGCTGCCTTCCTGAACATGATTTACGGCCCGGACCTCGGCCTTCCTCTGTCTTTTGGAAAGGGAGGTTCTTCCGTCTTTGAGACCTTCAGCAGCTCCAATCACCTCCTCGAGAACCAGGAGTTCTCGAGTGGGCTCCAGGTTTTGTTGAGGTTAGGGAGGCGCCCTTCGCCTATGTTGAGGGCCACGTGGGTCCTCGTCCTCTCCTTCGTCATCGGAGACCTCCCTCCTCTCGACCCTGGTCCTCTTTGCCGGTGACTTTTTCACGAACTCGGCCAGCTTCCCATCCTCGTAAAATTTCCACAGTTATTTGAGAAGGTCTCGGCATTTGCTGGTAAAGTGGCCGATCGATTGGTGGTAGGCTCAATACTTGTTGGGGTTGAGTTTCGCGCGGTCCTAGCGGATTCTTCTTGGTTTGTCCAGCATGGCTTTGCCTTTGACCGCGGTGAAGACATGGTCGACGGAGACGGTGAGCACCTGGTTGAGCTTCTCTTTGAACTCGTCCCCATCGCCGAAAGCTTTCAAGTTTCGGGGGGCTTTGTATGTTCCCCCGGACTACTTCCCATAGGGCTTCTTTTCTTCTGAGGCACCGATCTCTTTCAGGAGGGCCTCCTGCATGGCAACGAACACCCCGGCTTTGTGCCAAAATTCGATGTAGGTGTTCGGGCATGCTAGGTGAATTTCCTTTTAGAGCTCGGTGCCTTTCTTGAGCCCCTCCATCACTGCGATGATTTTGGTGTCCTCGCTCACCGATTCACCTTCTAGCAGTATCTTATCGAACCTCTCCAGATACTACTGGTCGGTCTCGTTCTCACCTTGGTGGATGTTGGCGAGTCGGTGCTTCTGGGTAAGGTAGGATACAAACCCAGAAAAGTGGGCCAAGAACTCCCGCGTGAGTTGGCCAAAGGATTGGATTGACCCCGGGGCGAGTGATGAGAACCAACGATGAGCTCGGTCCCCAAGGGATCCACAGAGATCATAAAATCCACATATTTGGCCAGGTGGACCTTCGGGTCAGACTCGCCTTCATATGCGGACATTACCGGGAATTGGAATTTCTTTTGAACTGGTGCTCTGAGGATGGCTGGTGCCAATGGAGGTATGGAGAGGGTAGTGGCATCAGGTCCGCCAGATTTGGCTGCTACTTGTGCCTGCAACAATTCGACGGCCTTCTTTAGTGTGGCCAGCTCGTCGTTGTGGACCACCTCCGGCGGAGGTTGCTCGAAGGTCGTGCATCTCGTGGATGCACGCCCTCGAGGTGTCTCACTCTGGGGTGACCCCTCTGTGACGGGCTAAAATTGGCGCCCGCCGTTGGGGCCCAACCTATCACCTGCGGGCCTCCTCAATCGATCGTGGGTAGACCTACGGGGTTGTAGGTCCGACTCTCCCCTCAGAGACATAACCGGGCCCGCCATTCGCTCGTTTTCTCGGCACCACGGCCCCAACCTGCCTTGGAGGACCTCCATCCTATGTGATTTATGGGTGGCAGATGCTTCGGTGAAAGCTGAAGCTCGCCCATCATGTGGGCTCGGTCCCTCCGCCATTTTAGGCTTCTCGGTGCGCTCCCTGTGCTGGCGGGCTTGAGCGGAGCTCGCCTCTTGCTCCGTGGGAAACTCGCTATATTGACCTCGGGTCTGGGTGCCCTGGGTCGGCCTCATTTGCTCCCTGGCCTCGTTGGATGGAGCTCGCCGAGGTACTAGGGCGAGCTCGTCGAGCTGCCTTTGCAGCAACCTTTGTAGGGTTGCAATTGTGCATTGGAGCACGTCGGGGTTGTTGGCGAGGTCCCTCAGAGCGGGGTTCAGCTCCTCCTGAGTTACTGAAACCAGCTGGGGAGCTCGCAGGGCATTGCTCTTCTGGGGATCCTAGCGAAAGGTTTCCCCATTAGCCTGGTCCTGGTTGGTGGTTCCCTTCCACCTTCGGGTAGTCACCGAGGTTTGTTCCTTGGGCATTCTGGGGTTTCGTAGGGGGAAGGTCGACGAGGTTATCAAAGAAGGTCGCCGAGGTTGCTGACTTCCCGCCAGGGTGATTATGTCAGGGCTTTCGCCTAGCCTTACGTGTGACGAATTATCCAGGATCTGGTTTATCCGTGTATACGCGTGCGTTTGAAAGCCTTTTTGCAGAACTTATAGACCCGAAAATCTGGGTTTTTGTTCAAATAGTTAAATATGTGTTTATCTTCAAGTGTTCTTGAGCTTTGGTCAAGAAAACCTTCAAATCTTCAAACAAACCCTCACTATTTGTTCTCAAATTTTTGGGTTAGGGCCCTCCTTCTAGCACCAAATTGTTGATAGAATTTACTAATGATGTTCTTATGTGGCTATTATAACATATTAATCCTATCAAACAATAATCCAAGAATTTATGTTCTTGGATAGATGATGTAGAGAGAGAAAGTAGAGAGTTTAGAGAGAGAAAGTAAATGTATATTATGATTAAGTTTTTAGAGAGAATGGTACAAGGGAGACCTATTTATAGGTGTGTTAATGTGAGATGGCACCTTGTGAGCCTATTTTGCTTTAGGTGTTGGCGAAGGTTCCTGACCCTCGTCTTGGACCATCACAATGCACCCTTTACAATGCTTGTCCTACTACATATCTACTTGCCCTTTATACACACCTTGCCTAGCGTCCCTAACTTCGGCGAGCTTCTAGGCGGGCTTCAGTGCCTTGTGTTATTTTTGGGAATAATGCAGCAGTGGACTCCTACTTGGTCTCCGTTGATAGAGGCGAGCTTCCTTCTCAGTGGGGAAGCTCGCCCATGACCCTCTCTCTCCTGGTATGATTGGGGGTTGAACATGGTCCATTAGGAGCTCGGCCGAGCTTCTATCTTGCTCTGCCGAGCTTCTCTATGTTAATCTTTTGGATTAAGTTCGCCTATCAACAGTAAGAAACATTATCTGGTTGGTGAGGTGGACCTCAGTTTCTTCTATCCCTCCCCAGAGGGTCCTGATCTGCAGTTTCTTGCCTCGGTGCCAGTTGCTTGACGCATTCATTAAGTTTCTCTTCCTAAAAAAACTTCTAAAGTTATCTAAAGAGATCACAACACCTGCTCGTATTACGGTTAGGACTGTCATGATAGACATAGAGTAGGTTGTCATTGGCCCAGTAAGGTACTTAGCACATAGGGCAAGGACGTTCGAGCATATATTTGTTCTTTATGGTATTAAAAATGAAAGCAGGGGTCTGGTTGAGTTTTTTTATAATGCCAACCTCATCCCTAGCATCGAACATTTTGAAGATTTTGGGAGCTTTAGAATCTGTGTTGGTCCTTAAAAAAGACTTTGAGTCTTCTTATTTTGAAAACAACTAACTTTACAATCAGCTGAGTGCGCAGTGATTTTAGTGTGCACAAACATTTTTAGTTAAATTCTTTTAATTAGTGCAGCAATTAGGAACAATTAAATAAAGCAAATAAAAAGCACAAGATTTATAGTGGTTCGGACCAACTGTCCTACATCCACTCCCCTTAATCCAACTTGGAGTTGAGGGGCTCTCTTACTCACTTACTTCCTTCCTTACAACCTTCGAGAGAAATCTCTCTTACAACTTGTTAGTGCAAAGGCTGCAACTAACTAACTGGCTTCTACAAAGCCTCACAAAAGAATAATAATATGTATGAATGTGTTTGTGTACAGAGGAAAAATAATGTAGCCTATCTGCTAGTGTAATCGCGTGTAGGATCATTTTGATTTTTCTCTCTTGTACCCATATTTATAGGTATCAAAAACTTGCCGTTAGAGTTGACTAGGATTTGAAATCCCTATAAATATGTAATCAATCAATCAGAGTGATTGCTTGATTCTTGATCTCCAGGTTGATATCTTTCCATCTTTGGCTTGATCTTCAATCTGATTGACTTAATTGATTGCCTATTATTCTGGAAATCTTCTAGCCGTTACTGTGATCTTGTCCTCTTGACATGATTGACTTTCTGTAAATAGATTTTCTATGCAACAGCTTCAGACGACCTCAGCTGCTGTTGGTGGTCCTCGTCTGATATGTTCAGGGCTCAGCTGGTATGTAGAGTCATAGCTATGCTGAACGTATCTCAGCTGATCTGGGTGCTTCTCTGCTGATATGGCCTCGTCTGATTTCGGCACCTCAGCTGGTCTGATATCAGCTGACCTGGACCTCAGCTGATCTAACCTCAGCTGATCTGACATCAACTGACCTGACATCATCTGACCTGACACCAGCTGATGTCTTGCACCTCAGCTGAATTTCACCTCAGCTGACCATCCTTAGCTGACCATCCTCAGCTGATCTGATCTGACACCAGTTGACTTCCCAAGGTCAGCTAGTTTTAATGTCATCAAAACATAAGAGATTTCCCAACAATCTGGACCTCTATTTTTTCTTTTTGGATGAGGACGTTTTTACCTGTCCCTCGTCCTCTTTTACTTCACCCAACCTTAAGGCCAGCAACTTCGATGATTAATAAGCTTGCCAGCTCATTCCTACATTCTGTATAAGTCATGGAAAGATTTTTAGTAAGGCTACGAAACATAGGGGATCACCCCCCCCCCCCCCAAGCATGGAGAATAGAGCTAGCTCATCTTTTATGGTCTCCCAACTCAAAATAATCTCATCTATCTTGTCGATATATTGCTCTCCTATTTTATTTGTCAGCTGTTTAACCCTACTTAGTCGATGGCAACTCTCAGGTTTATCAATTTTTATAGCCAAATATGTAATAAACTTCTCCCCAAGCTCGATAAAGTTGTGAATAGAGTGAGGGTAGAGATTCACGTATCACTTATGAGCAAGCTCACCCAAGGTGAGAGAGAACTGGGGACACTTTGTGGCATTGTAAGCTCCACGACCAATTATGTAGATCTTATACTTAGAGAGATAAGTCTCTGGATCTGTCTTTTCCTCATAGATGGGAGCTCGGGGAGGAGTGATTTTTGATTGAACTGGTGCACAATCTAGATCGAGAGCAATGGGCTCATTATCCGAGCTTAGCTGCATGGGGATATCCCCCCTTGTCTCGACCTTGCCCTCCACCTTGGCAAGTTTCATTTGCAAAACAAGAAGGAAGGACTGTTGGCTATTTTTTACACAACCACTAGGCTTACGTCGTCAACAGCTAGCTCCTTGAGGCCAGCTGAGTCCTTGTAGGCATAGTATGGGTGGATCTCGGGGCCCAATCAATAATGGAATGAAATGCAGGGTTGGTCGTACCTAAGTAGCACACTCTGAGCAAAACTCATGTGATTTGGAACTGAGTTACCAGGCTCTATTCTTCCAATTGCGAAGTCCGATTGGTGAGGTACTTTAACGACCTCGTTAAAGACTTCAGAAGGAAGGATATAGTTGGCACTCCTCGATTAGCTTTGGCCAAGAAGAAGACCTCTTGGAGTTATCAGAGCTTAAACGGCTGAAAACAGAGCGAGAATAGGCTGGAGTAGCCTCCATTTGGCTTTCCCCCAGACGTTTCTTCAGCTTTCAGACATCATGATGATGGAAACTATACTTCTTTTTAGGGCTGAAGAATCACGTTAAAAAGCACTATATACGGCTACACAGAATAAGGACGAGACTCCCTTATGGGAAGTAGCAATATCCCTGGATTTCATCATAGTAGCTCGAAAATTGGTGAGAGTATAAAAACTTGAAGATTTGAAGGTTTGTAGATGGGATAATCTAATACACAACCCTTCTCTTCTTCTAGAGCATATTGTTGGCCCTTAAGTAATTTATGTGGCCAGTTTTTAGGAAACATGATCAATACTAGCAGTGTTGATAATAGTGCTAAAATCGTAAAGAACACAAAAATTATTCAATCTTATATTACAAGAGTTGAGACTTTAATGTACCTATATATTGATATATGAATGTCCCTTTGTTATGACCCTTAGAGGCCATATTTATACATTGTGATTACAATGCTGATATCATTTGGCAAGTGGTCCCAAGATCTTTGAGCCTTAGAATGTGGCGGCAATATTGTACCAGATGCCAACCCTATAATTAACTGAATAGTACAATGAATCAGGGTTATATAACTCCTTAACAAATAGTTTTGATTTCTCTCTTGATGATCATCATAGCTCGGTCCTTCGTACAACTAGATGTGTGCTTGTTGGTTGTTGGACCTTGGATAAGAAAGATTAATCCTCAGCTTCCAGGAATGTGATCCTCAGACCTTAATGCCATTATTACTTAGCTTCTCTAGGCCTCGAATGTCCTGCCCATGTAATTCAAGCTTCAGAAATTCTCAGGAGGATCATGGGGGCTTCTTCAGGCTTCATATGACTAGACCCGTCAAAATGGGCTAGGTCTGTTAGGTCAATTTGCTCCACTATAATAAAACGCGGGTTGGGCAAAATATTTTTAAGCTCGCATGGAGGCAGGTCTAGACGGTGTTGATGCTCTCTCATAAATGAAGAATTACATGGCATTAATCATCGAGTTCATCAACAAAAAATAAGAAATAGAAGTTGCAACAATAAGCAAGCAGGTTGTATGATAAGCACGTAGCACATTTTGGAAGTTAAAGTCCTTTTCTAGCAGCATGTTGTCTTCTTGTTCAATTTTCGGATTCCTTTCTTAGTGTAAATGGGTACATACATATAGGCAAGTATTAAGCATGAGGTGACTTCTCCCTATGCCACCTCTTGCCAAGTGTTCTTTGTGGATCAATACAAAATATTTTCAAACTATGAAAAAACCCTAAATTAAGGCTGCAAACTCGCTATGGGCGAGCAACAAGGCTCAAGAGGTGAGTAGTTGTGCCCAGCAACGAGAAGCTTCTTCTTGGGCGAGCAACTTGAGCTCTAGGGAACACAGGTGCAATGTTGGGAGCGATGCTGGGAAACATCGAGTCCAACATTGGACGAACAACTTTCCTATCTTAATGGAGGTGGCGAGCAACTTCACTCTACTATGGTTGCTCGTCCATTGTTGCTATTATTTAGGATCTCTTGGCTTCTCTTCTTGATCCTTTTTACGCGTAGATAACTTCTTTTGTCTTCACAATCGCAATTTAACTAACCTTCTCTTTAATCACAATTTTAATTGATCTTATTCTTAAGCTTGCAAGTTAATTGCTTGTATTAACAGACGGACCGGCCCGTTCGGGTCACTGGTTAGGTGGGACTGGTTGCTGGCTGGGGCGGGCCAGCCCACCAATATTTATTTATTATATATGTATATTAATACATATATTATATGATACTTTTTAAATTTCAAATCTTATTTTTTTAATTCCTTTCAAACAAAACAAAGATCGTCATGCCCCTCTTAAGATTATTAATTTATTTTATGAACTTTATTTTATGAGATTTGTATTATATATGTCTGACAAACTTTACTTTATGAGATTTGTGACTATCGTGGTGAGATTTCATTTATACATTAATTATGTGATTTGATTTGATGAATTTAGTTAAAGTCATGGTTCATAATTATAAAGAAAAAAGACTGGGATTGCCCAGCGAAGCCCGCAGGCCACCATTAAATGAGTTGGGTTGGAGTTTTTGGGTCCATCATATATTCAATCCACCTTGTTCCGCCGCACTACAAGGTGGACTTTTACGGGTTTAGGCCTATCCCGCCCCATCGGCCAGTTTTGACAGCTCTACACATGACCTTGGATAAAATATTGGAACGTCTCCGAGCTTCATCTAGCTCGAAGAAATAAGGCCCTTGGTTAAGCCTCTTTAATTGTTTGGTTTGGGCTTATAATTAGGAATAATCATGCCACAACACATTACTAATTAATTTTTCATTTAAGACGTTTGATTATTTAAGCATTTTCATTTTTTGCAGAATTTATAATTGGAATTAGAATTTATTTTTGAACAAATATATGATGAATTATTTAAAGAAATAATACAAGTATCTTTCAATAGAAATTCAAGACGTCAATAACACGCAAAATCGGAAAATAAAATACTAAACCAAATCAAAAATCAAAAGAATCATCCAAACTAAATTTGACCTCCATGTCCATAAAATTAAGACGAAATATATCTGAGTATAATTTGGATGAAGAAATTGAACACTTGTTCTTCTATACAAATAACTTGAATTTATCATTACGAGTGCTAGTCTTGTTGAGATTAAAAGACATTCAATTTGAAAAGGTATATATGATATAATAATTAATAATTAAGTTAATTGAAATAAAAATTGCAAATAAAAATAACTTTAAAGGATAGATTTGTACAATTATAAAAATATGATAGATAATACTGTTTGAAAATGTTTTTCCTTGCCTTCCCACTTTTATAATAAATATTACAAAGAAAAATAACTTAAAAGGACAAAATTGTATAATTGTACAAATGAAAAGCCAAAATTATTCGAAATACAAAAACTCGTATGCAATATTGTACAGAACTCGACCCGTGCAATTTACCCGTTTTCATAACTCATTTCAAACGGATCTAATATATATACTTATAACCGCCCTTTTTTGTGTACAATTTTTCATCGGTTTTCAAAAAAATTCCTTGGTTTTTGTATTCCTTCTCTCATACGATACTCTGACGATTGTTTCTTCTCCCAAGCGATAGTGATTCTCAGACGATTTCCATCAAATTATATCTTTTCTTCGTGATTTTTAGTTTCTTAAGGTTTCGTTTGTGTTATGCTCTGTTTGTGATACAGTAACATAAAAGTCATGATGTAGTATCATAAATTTCTGCATGTAGTATCATAAAAGTCATGATGTAGTATCATAAAATTCTGCATGTATGTAGTAGCATTAAATAAGTAATGTAGTATAATAACATGGTGTAGAGGTAGTGGAATTTGTTTTTTGTATGTAGTAACATAATATACTTCTTATAGTAGTACAATATATTTCTTGTAGTATGATAATCTTATGCATGCAGTAGTGTGAAGTAATTAATGTAGTATAATAGTGGAATGCGTTTTCTGTATGTAGTATTATAAATGATATCTTGTAGTATACAAAATTTGAACATATAGTAATACATATTATGCAGTATGAAAATATTATGCATGCAGTATAAAAAACTTATGTAGTATCATAATAAGATCAATGCAGTAACACAAGAACAGACTAACACAAAATAATTATAGCATCTTCGTCTTTCTTCGTTGTAATTGAAATTTCTCATACTTTGTTGCCTTTGATCTTCGTCTCTCTTCGTTGTTATTAGTGTTTTCATGGCGATCGCGATTTAATGCGGCGTTTGATTTGATCTTTGTAAAGAAGGGTTTAGAGCTGTGGGCTTTTGGGCTGTTTCATATTGATCCGCATTTTTTGGGATGATGACTCAGTTTTTGAGGTGTGACCCGCAAAATTTAAAAACTTCCTTATTTAGCAATAAATGCACTGTGCATTATTTCACAGGAGACCTACTCTATTCGAAAATATTCCTCATTATTTTTCCACTTTTATAAAAGTATAATTAGTAAATTATGATAAAATATATATGTTGGAGTATATTCTTTTGGGTATAGTCTATTTATAATTAAAGTAATTGTTATGGAAAAAAGTTAATGATTATATGAGTAATTTTAAAAAGATATTTGAAGGGTGAAGAATTGAAGATAAAGTATGAATATTTATTTTAGGGCTAATATTAATCTGCCATCTGTATTATATTACTTATTTCAATTTGCAACCTGTACTAATTTTTTTATTAAACTGCAACATGTACTTTGAAAAATTGCCCAATTGCAACCTATACTTAAATTTTATTCTTTTTTCTTGTCAATGCTATATTTTTTAAGGTTATATTCGTCAATCCATAACAATAATTTATTTATATTTATTTTTTGCTATATAAAATCGATGCCGGTAAAAAAATCGATGCTGGTAAAAGTCGAATTCCAATTATGTTATCGTCGTTCTATAGAAATTAGATTTTTTTAACGTCAATTTTTTATTATTAATAATTATAATATAAAATAAATAAATAAATAAATAATATGAGATGAAGAGTATAATCTTAACAAATATAACACTTCAAAAAAAAAAAGAACAAAACTGACTTTAGGTAGCATTTTGTAAATTTTTCTTAGTATAGATTGCAATCTGATAGAAAAAATTGTACATATTGCAAATTGAAAAAAGTGATATAGTACAGATGAAAAATTGATTTTAACCCTTTATTTTATAACATGCATACTAAAATGGGCGAATTAAAAAGATGAATATATCTATTAAAATTGGACGTAGAAAGTAATAAGCTTTTAATCAAGGATGTATTTAAGAGGGACTTGAATTTGAACCTGTTTTATTGTCATTTCGATTAAGAAGTTGATTATTCATTTATATATTAGATTATATTTGGATAGAGATATTTAAAATTCAAAAAAGTTAAAAATAAAAAGATTTATTAATATATGAATTTTAAATGGCATATTTTTGCTATAGTCTTTCAATTTGTTTGAACTATAGCCAAAGATAAATATGAATTTGTAAAATTTTAAATAGTTATTAAAATCATGTCTTTGAAAATATATAGATTCTTAAATGAGGAACACTCACGTGAAACATTTCACGGATCTCAGGCAACCCGCTGGTCAAAGACCGGGTCAACCATGGAATCCGCGATTTCTTTCATTTTCGTGTTCTTCTTCGTGCGCACTGCAACTTTCTTCCACTATATTGGCTCCTCCGTCGTCTTTCTCCAAATCATCAGAAGATAGATCAATCATTCTTCCGGCAGATACTCAAGCCAGCGAAGTTGTTTCTTGTTTATGCGTGTTCATGTGTTCTGTAGTTGCTCTTTAATTTTCGTCGACCAATTACATGTTCTTTTCAGTATTGATGATCCTCTATATTTGACAAATAATGTTGGGAGTGATTGTTTCCTCGTGCATCAGTATATTAAATAAACATAAACATCATCCTCATTCATTTTCTCTAAATAAACAGAATCATCGTCATTATCCATCTTTTCCAACACAAAAATTAAAAAAATATGTGTTACTCAATGTATAAATATATGTTATTAAATGAACATATCTATGTTACTAAATGAACATATCTATGTTACTATTAATATATGTTACTTTATTAATATATATATGTTACTATATAAAAGACTTGGTGTTACTTTTAAAAAATAGTTAAAAATATGTTACAGAATTTAATATATATGCATAATTAAAAGAACAACGCATTGGAAAAACATTACAAAAATATGTGTTACTCAATGCATAAATATATGTTACTAAATGAACATATCTATGTTACTATTAATATATGTTACTTTATTAACATATGTATGTTACTATATAAAAAACTTGATGTTACTTTTTAAAAATAGTTACAAATATATTACAGAATTTAATAAATATGCATAATTAAAAGAACAACACATTGAAAAAACATTAAAAAAATATGTGTAACTTAATGTATAAATATATGTTACTAAATGAACAAATTTATGTTACTATTTAAAATGTGTTACTAAATGAGCATATACATGTTACTATTAATGTATGTTACTTTATTAACATATGTATGTTACTATATAAAAGACTTGGTGTTACTTTTTAAAAATAGTTAAAAATATGTTACTAAATGAAAATATTTTTTTTTTTCTTATAATAACACACATTTTGCTCTTACATTGAATGAAAAAAAATGTTATTTTTACAAAAACAAGTGATATATATGTAAAAAATAACATTTGGTCTAATTGTAACACACATTTTGCCTTAATGTAACACGTATTTGCCTAAAAAGTAACATACCTGGGAGCGAAAAAATCTGGAATCATAGTTGCAAATTTTTTTTTAAAAAAAAGAGACCAAATCGACCCGACCCGGTAGGATCCGCTAATTTTTTAAAATTTGGTGAAACGTTCCATATAAGTTTTTGTCTTCTTAAATTTATTTATTTTAAAAATCTTTTAAATTTTAAATGTCTCAATCCAAATACAACCTTAAAATTTTGACATGGGCTCGAAGTATATATGTTCATCGACATGGGCTCAATTTTGGAAGATAGCAAGGTATTGGATTTAGTCTAGTTTTAATACTTGGGTTCAAAGACAGTATTAGTTTATTGGGCCTCCAATTGGAATAAATGAAAACTGGACCAAGCTAATTTAATTAGACTTGTGAATGCACTTTTTTTAGAACCTATGATTACATTGCACATACATTAATTGAAATATTTTCTAGATTCAAGTAATATTTTAATTGTCTTTTAGAAGAAAAAAAAGTAATGTTTTAATTGATGATTTTTATATAGTTAAAAAATCTTACCACATACAATGCATACCTTTTGTAATTATAATTAAATTATATTATAGTTATGATATGAACTAAATGAATAAAACAAAAAACAGGAAAGCTCTTTTCTTAAAGATGGAGATTTGTATTTCTTGTGTTTTTTTACAGAGTTGTGAGGGGCTCCTCTATTTATAGAATCTCCAAATCTCATAAAATAGTACTGTAATTTCTCTGTTTTACAAGAATTTGCACACTTTTATATTTGGACGTTCCACATAAATTTGCACACTATTAAAAATAAAAATATCGATGGGCGTACACACTCACAAAACTATACACATATTTACTCCTATACTACTATTATATATATAAAACGATTTTTTTTTTAAAAATGTGTCATCCCATAGGGTACAAATTCCTACAGGACGGATGGAGCATCTAGTTTATATGTAATGCTCTCATCATGTAAGTATATGATATTTTTTTGATATCTTTGATCTTATCCAATCCGTATATTTTGGAGAATCTGGTCTTCTTTTTTAGTTCTAATCTTGCCTCAAGTGACCTTAACAATGTGGCGGGCTACGACATCGGGCCCATTGGATTCCAATTCCTTGTTGTGTTATAGGTATATTAAAGGATGATTTTTTAAAAAAAAACCAAAATCACCCCTCAGGGCATATCAATATATCAAATAATAAGAAGTTTACAATGTCGATCAGAAAGGACTAGAAAAGTAAGCACAACAGGCTGTGCATTGCACCAAAATAGGAAGCAAGGCACAACAGGTTGTGCATCAAATCTATGCCCAAACCTAAACCTAAGATAACATAGTCTTGAACAATACAAAACACACATCCTAACCTAGCCGACAACCCGGACATAGTTAGGAGATCAAAATGAACTACAAAAAACTACAAGTTGCACCACTTAAGGTGAGCGAAAATCAAACAAGTAAAAGAAATAGTTACACATCAAAATAAAAACAATAGACCAATAACAAAATCAACTGAATCGGAAAGCGGGATAACCGATCTAATCCATCTTAATATGCGTCATCAACCATCTGGGCGCCGAATGGGAGAAGACAAGATGGAGAGCATGGGAATCAGAACCAAGACGGGCAAGAAATTAGCCGGTCGGTTCCCCTCCCGAAAGATATGTGTGACCCTACTCTGAATCTGGGACAAGAGAGAACGAATACGAACAAGAGTATACTGAATCTGCCAGGGTCCAGCACGATCAGAATGAAGCAAGCGAACCACCTCGAGAGCATCCAACTCGATCCAGACCGGAGCATCAAATCTCCTCACCAAGTGCAGACCATGCAGAAGGGCCTGTAGCTCGGTATCAAAACTAGATGTTGCATCTAAGGGCAAATAAAAGGCTAACTTGAGACCACCAAGGTGATCTCGAATCAAACCACTCCCAGAAGCAACACCTGTGTGCTAATCAAAAGAACCATCGGTGTTGAGCTTTATCCACGGAACAGGTGGAAGAAGCCAATGAACCATAGTCTGATCGAACAGGTCGCGGGACCGAAGAACTCGTCACAGGGAGAAAATTAACCGAAGGGGAGCAACCACGCCAGTGGATAGGGAGAAGCTTCCCCACAGCAATCAGTAAGCGCAAGTGCTTAATCACCTGCCAAATGATATGAGAAGCTAGGAAAGGAATATCACGGAACTTGTGATTATTCCTCTCCATCCAGGTAAACCAGAAAATCAAGAAAGGTATCAGAAAGCAAATATGTGTTGTGTGTGCATGTGGAACAAGACACCTCCAAAAGGAAAGAACGCGTGCAATATCAGTGGTGTATGGAAGTGCACAGTGAAATCATGATGCAAAATGTGACCACACCGACCGGACGACAGGACTCGAAAGCAAGAGATGGGAAACGGTCTCAATCTGAGGGTGAAGTGGACAACAATGGCATCTCGAGGGAAGGGCAATGCCCCAGGTATAGAGACGAGTGTCAACAGGAATGTGGCCAGAAATGAGTCGACGAAGGAAAAATGAGGTAGTAGGGAAAATACAGTCACTCCAGATAGCACCGAATAAATCACGATGGGTCCGCTTCTCCAGAATAGACTCCCAAGCTGAGGCTAAAGAAAACTTACCATGAGAGGTAAGCTTCCACCGCATGACATCACCTCCCGAAGGCCGCAAAGGCACGGTACCAATCTCTTGAAGAAGCTCCTGACTCATAGAAGTGCGACCCAGAATAGTGCTACCCAAAAGGGTCAGATCCCACTGACCGTCCCGAACATAATAATCACCCAAAGGCGACCAAGCAGGAGGAGAAGTGAAGTCAACAATCTCAACCAGGGGCCAATCCCCACACCAATGGTCAAACCAAGTGCTGCATCTATCCCCCGAACCAATGGACCAAAAGATGTGCTGCTGGGCAAGTAAACCAAAACTCAACAATCTCCTCCACTGATGACTAGCAAAGCTCTGAACAATCCTTTGTCCCGGAAAGTGCCTAGAACAATACTTTCTAAAGAGGAAGCGAGCCCACAAAGAAGACTGAAGCCTGAATCTCCAATACATCTTCATACTGTAGGCGACGAACATATCCCACAGCCGTCTAAGGCCCAAACCACCCTCATCCACAGGCACACAGAGGTCGGTCCACTTATACCAGTGCCTCTTCTTCTGACCAAGACGAGAGACCCAGAAGAATCTAGCCATGATTTGCTCAAGAACGGTGAACATCCCCGCCGGGGGCTGAATAACCTGCAGGTAATAGAGCGGGATAGTCACCAGGGTACTTCGAATGAGAGTCAAACGACCCCCATGCGAGAGATGCCTCTGCGACCAGCCCTGGACAGTACTCCTCATCTTCCACAAAGACGGTCAAAGAGGGACATCTTTCGGGTACCCTTATACAAAGGGATCCCCAGATAGGAGAAGGGCAAGGAGCCAGGCTGAAAACCAGTCAGCTCCTGAACTAGAGGAGCCCACTCAGGCTGAAATCGATCCCAAATGTAGAAGTTAGACTTCTGAACATTCAGGGACTGACGCGTAGCCTCTGAATAGTGGTCGAGAAACTCCATCAGAAGAGTCAAGCCGACCTCACTCTCCCGAGTGAAGATGTGGACATCATCAGCATAGGCCAAGTGAGAAACCGGAAAACCACCATGGGTACGAAAGATCATCTCGGGGCGATCCAGGATGAGAGAATCAAGGCCACGAGAGAGGTAATCCGCAACCAGCACAAAAAGGGCAGGCGAAAGAGGGTCCCCCTGGCGCTGGCCCCTCGAAGAGGGAAAGAAACCAGAGGCACTCCCGTTTACCAAGATAGAGAACCAGCAGTGCTCCACGCAGTTACTCACGAAGTCGATCCAACGAGTCGGGAAGCCCATTCTAGAAAGCACCAGTCGCAAAAACAGCCACTGCACTCTATCATAGGCTTTGGACATATCAATCTTAATGGCCAAATTCAGGACACCGTCCGGCATGTTGAGATCGGTGATCATCTCCTGAGCGAGGAGAATGTTATCACTAATAACCCGACCCTGAGTGAAACCACTCTGGTTAGGTGAAATGACAGAAGGCAAGATCGGAGCAAGCCGACTGTTCATAATCTTAGTGATGATCTTGTTCGTAACATTACAGAGACTAATGGGACGGTACTCCGACCAAGACACCGAAAAAGGGGTCTTGGGAAGAAGTACAATGGTGGTGGAGGTGAAAGCCCTGGGCATAGGCTGCCCAGAGAAAAAATCCCAAACAGCAGACTCAATATCAGGCCGAACGATCTCCCAACAATGCTGAAACAACAATGTTGAGATCAGGGATGTTGTTTTTAGCATTGATACCGCCAGTGTCTCGGGTACAGTCTGCAAATCGCAAAGACCCGATAGGTCAACTGAAGGCGGGATCACAGGAAAATGATCGCGGCAACAATTAGAGGATGGTATATGGTAATAACAATTTGGCCCAAATTATTGGCACTAGCCATATTGTTAAATGCACTATCATATTTTCTTATTTTACAACAATTAATTTGAAAAGGCATAAATATCCTTGTAAATTTTTCTAATATTCATGTTTAGGTAAATAACACTACTCTCTTCAAAAAATGCATATTTAAGTTGTTGAAAACCTAAATTTTTATTGTTGTTTAATCTTGAATAATTTGCATATATATTGTTGTGATTTATTATGTAAATATTATTATTATATGAGTATAAAATTGATTATAGACATATTGATATTGTTTTCATTTTGGGAAAGTTGAATTTTTCTAAAAAAATCATGACGTTGTTGTTCATTTCTGGTTTGCTGAAATTATGTCAAAATTTTTAATTTTTTTTATGAAATACGAAAAAATTTATCGAACAAAATGTAAAATTTTGAATATTTTTTTCAAAATTTTGTAGTATTTTCAGAAAATAAAATCGATTTTTATTTAAAAAAAAAATAACATTGTTCAGCAATAAAACTTGAAATCCATCAATAATTTCATTTTTTTTCCGAAAAAACATACTCCCTCCGTCCCAGAGGTGTTTTCACCTCTGGGATGACACAACTTTTAAGAAAAGTAAAGTGTTGTGTAAAGTTATATTATTAAAATAATGAGATTAGTTGGATTGTGAGGATAAAGTTAAAGTAATAGTTTCCATTTATAGGGTGTGAAAACAATTGTGGGACGAACGAAAAAGGAAAGTGTGAAAACAATTATGGGACGGAGGGAGTATAAATTTTGAAAAACCAGGTCCGAAATTTAGGTTCGTTTAAATTCAACATCAACATCAAATCATTTTTCGCCTAATTTTTTACAACATCCAAACACTATTTTGCCTAATCCAAACCGCATTTATCTAATTCAAATCTATATTTGCCTAACATTCAAAAAATTTAACCCTAAACTCTAAACAATATACATTCACAAAGATATAAAACTACAAAACTTAACTAAATTCATTGCACCGGCGGTGAGGACAGCTCCGGCGTTAACGATGGCTAGGACGGCGACGAAAGTTACGGCATCGATGGAGGCTAACGACGGCGATGTTTTCTACCGATTATTTATCGTGTGTTATAGGAGATAGTGTATTTGACAAAAATATTTTAACTTTTTAACATAAGAGAATGAGAGTAATAACAGTATTTTCATAAATTCTTGGGTAGTGTATTTTTCATATGGGTAGTGAGAAAATTAGGATAGTGTATTTAACCATAATGCTAGTGCTAATAACCATGGCCTAACAATTTATAAAATAATATTGAGTTATTGATGATCAAATAATTTCAAAAAATTAATTTTATTTGTTCTACAGAAATTTATATATTTTTTATTTGATTTTTCATACAAAAAAAATCAATTTGTGTGTTTTTAACATAATTATATTATTTATAAAATATATTTTTTAAAAATATATATATTCAGAGTATAATTTTTTTTTAAATGGAGATAGTATATATTTTCGGTTCCAAAACATGCATTTGTGGAGGGGGTGGGGTTGTACTTCTTGAAATTCTGACTATTTTTTTCTTGCAAAGTTGACAATATATATATACACAACACTAGATTAGGACACAAAGTCTCACTTTTACTTTCAGAAGTTCATGTTTTGTTCGTGACATTGAAGCCGATTTACATATTTATTATATTATGAGTTTATTTACCGAAGAATTTTTTTTCACTTCATGGGTTGAGTATAACCCTGACAGGTGGCATTCATATGAAAAGTTATTTCGAATATATAGTAAAATAATCAACCATTTTTCAGCTAAATTATTCTGAGTAACTCCGAAAATGAATGAAAAATAAAATTTGCCCTCTTCTAATAAAAAAGAAGAAAAGAAACACCACCAAGATTCTGATATCATCAGCCTACAACTACAAATGGGTAAATTTTTGTATAGAAATAACTTATGATAATTTTATTATAATTTTTTTTAAAATATAAATATTAATTAGGAAATATTAAAAATTATATTAAATGTATCAAAATTTAAGTTAATAATATTTTGTTATAATTGTTATAAATTTTATTGACATGAATTTTTATATTTTTAATAAATATTTTAATGCATTTAATTAAATATTTAATACTTTAATGATATTTTTATATGAAACGTATTTCTATAAATTAAGTTATTGGTCGAGTTAAACCAAAGTCAAATAATAAATATATCCATCATTAATTTTTTTTTAAAATATATATGGAGGACTTTTTCTTACCAGTGGATTTAAATAAATAAAATAAAATTATACCTCAATAAGACAACACACGACACGAAAAATGTGAAATAAGCTAAACATAATGCTGCTGATTAATAGGATTACATGTTTTTTTTTTAAATAAAACGATTACTACTATTTTACTACAATTATCGATCTAATCGTTTAACATAACTCTGCAAATTTTCCATGATGATTAACAGCCCTTTCTAACCGAAGAAAAATCGCCCTTAAACTAATTAGCAAGAACTTCCCAAATCAATTCCGGGTCGAACGACGGCAACCGGGCAAGCGGGCACCCGTCAATCTCAATTTCCCCCGGCAGTGCGGCCGCGGAGCACCACTCCAACGACTCCGACGCCGGCGAATCGCCGCCCCGCCAGAACCCATCTTCCGAAACACTCTCGTTAATCACGGCCGATGAAGACGATGAATCCGTTTTCTTCGCCACAATTTCACTCTCCATTACGATTGAAGCACTTCTGTTACAATCACCGTCTCTCCCCATTTTTTTGACGGCGGCGTGAGATTTCTTCCCCCTTTTAACCTTCTGACATATGGCCTGAATCTTCGCGTCGACGGCGGCCTTCAACGCGGCGAGCCGGGCTTCTCCGATCCCTATACGGGCCGGGTTGCGGAGGTTGGGGAAATTGAGGCGGGCGTACTCGCCGCGGAGCTTGTACGCCGCCCTATCGTAGGCGTATGCGGCGGCCTCCGCCGTGTCGTAGGTGCCTAGCCAAACCCTCATCCTATTTTGTGGGAGCCTAATTTCGGCCACCCATTTGCCCCAATGCCTCTGCCTAACACCCCTGTATAGCTTTTTCTTGCTCGGGCTGAAAAAGGTTTGGATATAACCCGAATCCTGAACCGGGTTGAGAAAGGAGGTTCTTGTGATTGAGGGGCTGTTTTGATCGGAGAATTTCTGAAGCAAATCTCTCTGTTTAAGGTACACTGATGAGCCCAACGGCTCGAAAACCTGATTGGTTACAGATTTTGAGGGTTCACAGTAGGAGAAGATTGAATCCAAAGTGTTGGAATTACTTGACAAAATGATTTGTGATAATGAGAATCCGATATGGGAAGCGTTTTCTGGGGCAAAAGGGAGATTGTTTTCTTGAATTGTGATCATTTTTTAGTTTCTTCAGAAACAGGGGATTTGAAAAAAAATTGTCCCTTGTTCCTGCGATTTGAAATGAGGAAAAAAATGCAGAAGTTGAAAGAAGAGATGATTGTGAGAGAAGCCGATTGATCCCAAATAAAAGGAAGGGCCAATGGAGAGTTAGATATCTGAGAAGATATGTGCAAAAGTCAGAAACAAGTGTGAAATCTGAGAAAGAGAAGGTGGGCTAAAATTGATAGAGAAATTGAGCTGTTTTTGGGTGAATTTGAGGTAAAAAGAATTTGGGGGTTCGAAGGATTAGATGGGCTTGTTGGAGTATTTATAGCTGCAGTGTTTTCATTTCTTCAAGGCGAGCAGGAGTTCACATTCACGTTCCAACTTTATGAATATCTTCTGCTAAAATGACTAATCTACCACTTGTAGTGTGCCACACCCACATGCATCTACTTTTGTAGGTATATTGTAAGTTTGATTTTGGTTAAATTAACCCAAGGCTTTAGATTCGTGTAAATGAATTTAAAAAAAAAATATACGTAAGAAGACATATATTTCAAATTATGAATTGTAAAGAAATGAGAGGGATAGAAAAAAGTAAAAGAAAGATGTAGATGAAAATGTGTAGATGGGAGAGATTTCAAATGACATAATTTTGAAAATTTCCTCAATTTTAAACATAACTCAAATTTAAGTATTTATAAATTCACATAAATAGTAATTATTTGTGTGTGAAATCCACAGATTTCAAATCCACCAATCCAAATGCAGCTAATTTTTTTTATATATATCTTTGTCTTTTTCAGTTTGATCAAGAGACGCAACAACTTATGATGTTGAAAGAGCAAACTCAACTCCGATAACCCCGACTAATCTCGTCTGAAGCAATTGATTCCATTTTTATCATCGATCTCTTTTCTCTCTTTTTCTGCGTTGGCAGTCGAATCTCACTATCTTTTATTCACTAATTATTTTTTCAAGAAATGAAGATGGATTAAGAAGAATGAGAGAATTCACTCCTGCACATGAGATATCAATTAATTTTTTTGTTATATGTGTGAAATTTGGTTTGAGTTTTGATGAATTTTTTTTCTTTTAGATTTGATTTCATTTGTCCACCGCAAGGTTTCATTTTATCCCTTTTATTAGAAACTTGAAGATAGATGTCAAAAGAAATTGCTTTGTACTTTTGTAATTCTACACACTTGCTCCAATAGTAATAATGTATCTAATCAACACAATAGTGGGGCTCAAATGTATATTTTATTGTTACTTTTATATGTACTAGTTTTTTTCTCACGTGCTTCGCACGTTATCCATCCTTGTATAAGTGTAGAGTATGTGATCGTTAAGTTGTTTTGTCAATTTGATTTTTTGTGTTGTTTAGTTTATGTTGCGCAATCTAAAATTGATTGATACATGTGAAAGTGTAGAGTATTATTATATGCGCCTCACTTTCTCTTCTTGGTCAGGAACCATAAACACAATAATAAAGAACACCACAAGTATTAATAAGTCCAATAAGTAAAAGCATACAATTCATGGATGATTAATTACTTTTCAGTGGCATATAAGAACTTCCCCATCCCATCTGTTTCATTCAGTGCCACAAGTCATGTTATCAACAACCTAATTCCCAAGGAACCCAAATTAGGAATAGAAGAATAAGAGGACATTGGTTCTCAAACAAGTAACAACACATATTAGTCTCCAAATCTTCCTCAAATCTCCTAGCCAACCAGATCAGGTTATGAAACCACGTGGAGTGGAGTTACAGTCAGAATTATTCCAGTAATCCATTCTAATAGTTAAAAGAAAGAAAAAATTAAAAAAATTAAAGCACGCATCACCAAGTTCAAAAACCATTCAGGATTTTTCATTTCACTATACAACAATCACATATTTGTTAGAGTAGACACCATTTTTCAACATGTTTAAAGGCATGTCAAGATTTCCTCTAGATCGAACATAAATTTTCCGCATAGGAATAAACTGCTAATGAACACATTTCATGTACAGACGTGCAGCGGCAAATTGAGTTGCTCGATAAGCTTCACGCAAGCTACAGGCCCTGCAAAATAATGTATATGAACCGACAGCGTGATGACACACGGAAAGAGTGAGAATGAAAGAGGAATAGAATAAGAGTAAAGACTGTTGAGAGGACAAGCATATCACCATCAAGAAAGGTTAAAAGCAGCCCACTCCATAAATGTCAAAATAATTTAGGGGCACAACTTATTTAACAATTTTTCAAAATCAAATATAAAGCCATCATGAAGGCTTCAATAGTTAAAGATAGATAAAATATGATTATGAAATATATGGATAATGAAAGCAAGATATATCTTTATTTTCCACTTGCTGTTGAGTATAGTTAAATTGTTCACAATTAAGAATATAGAAAACACTATCTACATTATAGTCCACCGTAGAACGGTAAATAATGGCGGGATGCGTCTTGCTTAATTCAATATACATTCATCATATTGACATAGAAGGATTTGGGCATTGAAAAAGATGAGACCACACAATATCCAGAGTGGCTAACCTCAGCACAAAATTTTGATACAAAAAGTTCATTAGTTTATAATATTAATAATGCATAAGATGGAAAAATAGTTAAGACATGATTCTCAAGCATGCATAACCTGGGAGACATAACACGACAACCATACAATCAGTAAGGAAATAAAATAATGGTAATTATGAGCTCAATCACAAAATTTCAATCAAAATATCCTAAACTCCTATCTATTCTTCATATTTGTATATAGAAGAAAATTGTCCCATATCAGAATCTAAATAAGAAAAACCAAAAAATAAGCATTCATAAATATCAAATGCAAATTGCTAAAACACCAATGATCTAACTATGCAGTTAAGGTGACGACACCACACATAACTGATAACCTAGAGAACTATTAACTCAGACAGGGAGAGCAGAAATGACACACAACGAACCACACTCTGAAAGACGTGATTAGCTTAAAGATTGCTTTTCAACAGAAGCAACAGTGAAAAACACAAAAAAGTAATAATTCATTAATAGGAGGTCATGTTGTACTTGTAGCATTTGCAGAAATGCAATGCCACACTTCACCAACAACAACTCTACTAACAATGACCTTTGCACGAAATCTGCAACTGCTTTAATTAGCTCCTCAACCTTAGCTTCTTTAGTCTAAGCATAATTTTCAGACTGCAGAAAATGTAATAAGATAAATATACATCAAGTATATGAGCGGTTCACCTATACTCTCCACTCACTAAGAGTCGGAGTTTGCTTACATGAGAGTATAGGTCAATAAGAACACAAATATATAAAAAGGACTAACAGATAAAACATCCTAGAAAATAAAACTCAACCAAAATGTTAAGCTAGAGAAATGCCACAAATTTAGACTTTACACATCTATAATATAACCAATGCTCAACTAGAGTTAAATCTTCTTATACATCCAAATACCATTTTTTTTTCTTGTACGTATTTCCACTAATAATGCCCCATTCCTTTATTTGTTAATTAGATGTGGTCAATGATTAATACATCTTATGGTAATTACAAAAGGCAAACTACTCAGTTAAACGAGCAAACATATTGGTTCCAAGTTCAAGAACGTATGGAGAAATTGAGAAAAGCAGGACAGTAGTAAATTTTATTGTATGATATTAAGGTTTTTAGATTATTAATTAAAAATACACTATATTGTACATTAATTAATATATTTTATGAGGCAAAAAAAAAAAACGTATATAGAAGAGTCCCTAAAATAGATAGAAGAATGAAATTCTAGAAGGATACCTGCTCAGCATTATGAATCAAAATTGTTTCTTTTGTTTCACTTGCAGCCATATCAACACACCCAACAAAACACTACATAGTTTTGAAGAATATAACTTATGTAAAGGGGAAAGAGAGGTAAAAGAATATATGTTCCAACCAAAATTCTACTTGATCTTCTTCTTTGGCCTCAACTGCACAAAGCAAGTACAAAAAAGTATGTATATTACTGATCAATTTTGGCTTAAGTAATGAGGAAACTGGAAACAACAATAACAAATAAATTGTAGAACAGACCTGGTTGCTGTGTCCACATTTCTTCAAATGAGCATAGCAACTACAACACAATCACACATATTAACATCATTGTCACCAATTAATTTTATAACCATACTCTAAAATTGCATCTATTTTTAGTGATTATTATAATGATAATTTCACATCTAAATTATTCATTTGCAAACAGTAGAGGGTTCATGCAAGAATTTCCAAATTTAGGTTAATGATAATGTTCAACGATCTTTCATACACATTTGCAATTTCCAAAAGGGAAAATACTAAATTTATTCTAACAATCATTAACACAATAAAGTAGATATCTATTAACCAGACTTTGGACTTCACAAGGATTTTGCATCCTATTAATTCTACTCACGTCATCTACCATTTATTCCACCAAAAAGCAAACATAAAATCTCTAAGCACGGTAAAGAAAAACATGTAAAAGTAACTAAAGATCTTTCAAAAAAACCATGAGGGAAGGCTCAATGATTCCACCCCTGAGCCTCAGAATCAAATGCAACGTCTATTCTACAATATTCATTCCTATAAGGCAACAAAATATGGAAATTTAAAAATAGAAAACAATCTAATTGAAGACCCTAATGGAAACAATCTAATTTAAAAACAGAAAACAATTTACCTCACCCTGCAAAGGTGCAAACCCTGGAGACTGGCATGCCTCCATTAACCACAATGAAGGATTCTCTCTTATACCATTGTTTGTCTAAATCACTATAAATAAACGAGTACTTCTAACGACAAAATAATCATATTTGCTCCTTGCACCATTCTACCCCTTGAGCATAGATTTGGGAATTGGATGGAGGGTGTAGCACGATCTCTGACATTTGAGAAAAGGCCTTAAAAATGCAGAACATAGATGAAATATTTGATTACACAGAGAGATGAGGAGGCGAGGGAGAGAAAAAATGGAAAAATGTCAGATTTTGATGAAAAGGGGATTTGCGCGAGTTATGAAAAATCGAGATGCAGATTCAGTAGAAGATAGTGGTCAAATTAGTACCTGGAGATTCACAAGAAGATGCAACTCTGGCACCGTTGTACGACAGCAGAGCAGAACATTTTTTGGTAAGAGCCTCCACATTGTATCTCTACAAGTTTGGAGAAAGGGCCGGAAACCCTAAAGGGGAAGCGTTGATAATCAATCATGGCCAAAAACCTTAATGTAAATCGTTAATAATCTATTAGCTATTCGTCGATGACAATATATTAGGGCTAATCAATTAAATGAATTACCGTCAATGGAGACACCTGCTCGTGAAAATGCTATCGATCCGCAGAAATACAAAGGTTGGGAAGAGACCAAGGTCGTCGGGTTGGTCGGGGATCCCACACCGGGTTAGGGAAGATTTTAGGGGTGGTGTTGATAATTTTTGGATGGGGAGAAAAGGGGGGGAGAACTGGAGGAGACTGGTTGATGATTTGGGAAACGGTGAAAACGCATGAGTTCAAAGAGTAGAAGGGTAAAGATGTCCAAAAATGTTTTACACAAGTAAGGCACTTTTTAATATAGTATAGATTGAAAAGTTATGGAATAATACAAAGAAAAGTTATTCAACCAAAAATTGAAAAGTACATGTCATTTTTACCATATAATTATAGTGTATCAAAATAACGGAGTTATGATTGATTATAATGAAATATTGAACTACAAAAGACAGAAACGTAAATGATAAATTAATGTAAAAGTATTAAGTAATTTTTTGGAGCATCAATTAGAAGCAATACTTTCTTTCTCTAAAACTCCTTAGAGAAGAGAACCGCCGCTCCCTCTTCTTTGCTATCCACAGTTGTCCAACATCCAATCTCTCCTACATCTCAACTCCCAAACCCATCACTCTCAACCTACCTACCTTGTTCACTCACTAATGTCTCTCAATTTTCACAAATTCTAAACAGTTTGCTATACTTAACACTCAAAATCTCTTCCCACACCCACCAATCCAATCAAAACAACGTGTTTGAGCCATTACCCACCACTCTCAACAACTCACTCTTCATCCATCCCCTCATCCACCCCTATATTAAAGTTCATAAATTTCCTCCCTACTAACCCAAGGAGTTTTTGTCCTATTCTCACACCCTCCCCAAAGAAAGTTCCTTTGTAGTTGGACAATAGCTCTCAAATTTTTTTAGGTAGTTTATAAAAAGACAAATAATAGATTGGGACAGAAAAAATAGATTGAACCATTGTACCTCTCCCTCACAAGGACAAAGTCTTATCATTCCAATCTGTCAATCTCTTTCGAATTTTCTCAAATTTGACCATGACACACATCAATTTGCATTGATGCCCACAATAAGGCCAACATACGAGAATGAAGGTTATCCAATAGCACACCCAAGTCTCGGTGCTATATGCTCCATACGACTATGTTCCAAGTTGACCCCCATAATGCAAATTTTATCAAAATTCACTTTAAGACCAAACATAATTTCATAATTTCTCAACAAAGATTGTAAAGTACAAATATTTCTCTCATTATCAGAACGTATGTGTAAGCAAATTAAATTTGCGCTTGATTAGTGTGAAATTTGCTTGAAATTCTTGTGCTTTATTAGCTTATTTTTATAGGATTTCTTGCATTTTATACACTAGTTTGACTAATTGTGCTTAGTTGTAAAAATATTTGTTATGATGCATTTTTATTGAAATTGAATTGAGTTTGGTAATTTGTGGAATTATTAATTAGACCCAATGTTGGGACAATCTTAGTGTTTTGATTAAATCCCAAAACCCCTTGATGAATTTGCCTAAGTATAGTTCGTCAGGATGATAGTTTCAGGATAGTCAGGTTAGAATAGATTTTTTTATTTACAGGTATTTAGTTCAGGGGGAACGTGCTGAAGATTGAAGACTGGTGGTGACGTCCCAAAAGTCTGAAGTCAGAAGCATCTCCAATCCTGAGGGTCAAGATCGTCCTGAAGATGATCAACCTGAAGATGAACCTGAGAAACCTAGAAAGAGTCCTGAAGCTGCGAGGAAGCCATCCTGAAGACAGCCACTGATGAGGTCCATACTGAGTACACTAAGCATGCTCAGGGTACGACTCCATCAGTGAAGGGCAAGTGTAACCTTGATCAGGCTGAACGTCTTACTGATGTTAATAAGTCCTGACTTGGGCTTAGTATCAGTTTATCTGATACTTGTAAGTCCTGACAAGGCAAGGTTACACGTGCAATGGAGTCTGAGAGACAAATAGAATGTCAGCATCTCTGTAGTAAAGACAAACATTTATTCTGAGTAAAGAACAAGGAACTCAGAGTTATAAATGTATGAGGTTATCAAAGTCAAAGTCGACAAACTAGCCGTTGGACAAACGACCAATGAGGAGGCGACACGTATGTACGGAGACTGCGCCATATTTAATGTTTCTCAGAGCTGCAGGAGGCGGATCAGAGTGTTACCATATTTAGTATGGGTATTGTCAGACAAGGACAACCAAAGCCTGCACCTACCCTAAATAGGAAGGTTTGAAACGGATCTATTTCAAAACTACCTATAAATACAGATGACCTTTCTCCCATTCAAGGTTACGGGAAATTTCCAAGTGAAAGCATCTCAAGATTCCAAGCACTCAAAGCAAATTTGAAGCAACACTCTGAAGTTTTAAATTTCCCTAGTGTTGTAGTAGGAATCAAATTTGTATATTGCTTAGAGTGTTGATCCTATCCTTAGAACTGTTTTGTTTAGAAGGATCAACACACAATAGTTGGAAATGTGAATACCAAACCCCTCAGTCTGTGAGTTGGTTGGTTAGAAGGACTGAGACTTGTAAAACGCCCAGGGGTCGATTCCTTTGAGAGGAAGAAAGCTACTCGTGTCCCTTGGCACGTAAAAATCAAGTACTTATCCTCAGTGATAGAGGGTAGCTTCCTGTTTAATAAGGTCGTGGACGTAGGAGTTGGTTATCTCCGAACCACGTTAAAAACGTCCCCTTGTGCTGATTTACTTACTTGCTCAGGATCATACTTGTCATCATATTAAACTGAGCATACCTGCATTGTTTTCAAACCATCAGGACTGATCCTTCATCCTGATATTTAAAACTGTGCTCCAGCCTTAAACACGTTTTCTTAAGCAATACTGATCAATGTTTTCAGGAACTAAAATGAGTAGAAACCTAAGGGCTCACATTCCGTACTAACTCTAGCTTACTGAGATAGTTATCCAACTGACTTGCTTCCGAGCTGTCAGTAGGTGGGTTATCTCTACTGAGCTTCTGAAAGCACACTCTGACATAGCCTATTTGGTTCGTTGCTGATCTGTCTCTGCTGCCCCTGAGGACCATCAGTTTAACTGAACACATCAGAATCTTCCTGACTAAGTCTGAAAGAGAATTTTCCTGAGATTTCGGGAAAATCTGACATCAGTGTATTCCCCCCATACACTGATTTACTCATTTCGAGACCAACACCTAATAAAAGAAGAATTGCAATTAATTAAGTGGTCTTTTTAATTAATTTGAAGTCTCAAAAGCCCAATTATTTTAGCTCATGGTTACTATAAGTATTAAGAGCAATTAAAAGTTTTCATTGCTGCAGGTATAATGGAAGATGAGAAGGGGCTACACACCATTTGTCTTTGACCAAGACAAAAGGCTGCAATCTGAGAGGAAATGTGGCCTCAACTTCTCCTCACAACTCCCAATCACTAATATCATCTTCTCCATTAATATCTTTACCATTTGAGTCCACAACCACAGCTCTGAAACTCCATAGTTTCCGCGACCGTAGAAGAAGACCCAGTCCAAGCAGCAGCTACCAACAGCTCCTCGTCGGAAAGAAATTGAAGAAGCAAATCCCACGTCGCCGGAATCTGGAGCAGCAACATTTCGAAGACGATGCCACTGTTCGACGACTCTCTTCGCTGGAGAAGATAACCATTGAAAGTTACCGAAAACTACACATACGCCCCTGCTTCTAGCTCGCTTTCCGCCGGAAGCCTCTTCCCGTCGTGTCCCCTGTTCCTCCGAGCCACAACGCCACTGCCACCGTGAAGTAAAGAACATGCTTTCACTAGATAAGTCGCAGAAAAAAGAGAAAAAACGTACTTTTCAAGGCTCGAGCAAGCCAAGAAGACCGCTCGATCGAGCGGATTCGATTTGTGAAGAGGTCGAGTAGCAGAAATTTTCATGTACATAGATTTTTGGTTCGGACAAAAGTTTTTGTGCGCTCGACTTGGTCACTTAGTAAAAATTCTAATTTCCTTATTTTTAAAGGTTTAAGTCGCACTTGAGAAAGAAACGTTTTTCTTCATTTGTGGAAAGGATATCCACGCTTTTTTTATTTTCTTGTACAAGGAGCAGCATAGGTATTTTTGGGAGGATGTCACTCACGCATAACACATACCAGGAGAGAATCATTCAGGGACACTACTCACGCACTCTACACACTCGGATTAATAGATATTTCACAACCCCTTTCACACGCTTTCACATTTTTAGTAGGTGTCTTTATTTTTGGTGAATTTCTTGCAAGCTTTGAATATTTTATGGATATTTCAAGTTGTATTAATCCTATTTAGGTGACTTCTCACCTTTACCTTCTTAATATTGTTGGGATTTTAATTTTTATGGTTTATTACAATTTTATTGAGTATTTGAGTATTTTTCATTTTATTTAGCATTTGATGTTATGTGTTTGATTAATATAGCTATGGGCTAATTTGTTTATGCTTTGGGTAATGGATTATTGAGTGAGGATTTGTGATTTAATTGTATATGTGCTAGAATTCTAATTTGTTAGGTGATTGAATTCTTAATTTGTGATTTAATTGTACTTTAATTGATTGTTCTTCTTTTGTTATGTATCTTAATCGAGTGGGCTACAAGCGAGAGCTGCATTTATTTGATTAAGTGCATGATTGGGTTGAGTGAGCTTTTAAATTGCTTTTGTTTGAACGTCTATTACACCGAGAGAGGATAGGTCGTTAAGAACACTCACGATTAGGCACTAGGTTGATGTAACGAGAGTTAATCAATTAGGTGAGGGTTTATCCTAGTTCGATCACTTGATGAATTGATTTTTGATGCATGCATACATTAGGTCGTAGATTTAAACTCAATTGAAATTACCCGAAGCATTCCTTCACCCTTTGCACTTCTTTGGAAGTTAGAACTAGCTTTTACCTACATTGTTAGTTGAGTCGTTAGTTAATTTTAGCTTCAATTCTTGTTTATTAGTTTTAGCTAAAAAACCAAAAACCGGGAACCTTTAAATTTCGTCTTGCAACATGTGGATGTTTAAGATTAGATCCTTGGACTAGAGAAACATCCCTAGGGTTCGTTATAATTTTAACTTGGTCAAGAATACTCAATGAACCTATACACTTATAGGGTAGTGAGTTTGTGTGAAAACAAATTTGCGCATCAACACTCAATTAAATGGCGACTCGAGTATAAATAATAAAATATCAAATAAATTTTGCTATTTTAATTTTGTGAATATAATTAAATTAATTATCTAATTAAATAGTTAAAACTGGTATTTATTACACACGGTATAAGCTCGTCAAATTACACGAATTTTTCAGTACTTGTACATGTTGACAAATACAGTTGAATTTACCCTATTTATCAAGATCATATAATATCTCGTTAATAAAGGAAAAGTCAAATGAATCAAGACAAATTTGGATGATAGATTAATTATGCAAGCAAATTAGCATCAGTCAATCAGAGCCCGCCGTATGTCAGCCCAATAAAGGAAAATCCTCATTCCCCCACCTTATAAATAGGGACATTCATTCATTCATTCAAAGGCATTCAGAGACACATTCAAGGGATATTCAGAAGCATCCAACAAGCATTCAAGGTACGAGCAAGCTTGGAGCTAAGACGAATCTAACAATCACTAGAAACCACACTTGAAGATTTGAAGATTCAAAGTCCATCTTTGAAGTGTTCTTCAACAAATCAAGAGGCGTTATTCGTCAAAAGTAAGCAAAAATGTCTACATATACAGGAGCAAGGGGTTAAATCCATTCGATCGAGTGTTTCTTCTCGAATAAGTTCTTGAAGACTTGAAGATTTAAAGGCCACCTTCAAAGCCGTTATTTGCCACCTTCAACCATTCTTCATCAAATCATCCGAGAACACCTTTTGATTCAGAACCAAGGAGTTGCATCCCTCTGATCAGACGTTTCTCGTTCAAGAACATCTCTAAGACTTCAAGCGTTCATCACTGTCTTCAACTATTCTTCATCAAGTTCAACCACAAACACACTTCGACAAAAGATTAAGGTTCGAGACCCCTCCGATCCAGTGTTCCAGCTCAAATCTAGCTTGAAGATTTGAAAATCGTTCTTTACCAAATTCAAAGGCGTTCTTCAACTAAAATATTCAATGACTTCGCTCGATCCAAAACAAGACAATTCGTCCTTGAATAAAGCGTTTCAAAGTCAAATCAAAGCCAAGTCAAAGTCGAAGAAGAATCAGAGGACCAAGTTTGAGATAAAATCCCAAAAATTCAAATAAATCGATTGTAAACTAATATTGTGTTATAAATATTTTATCACAAGTATTTGTCTACATCAACGAATGCAGACTGATTCTCGAAAGTAACCCCATCCAGTATCTTATTTAACCACAGTGCCAATGTCTTAGCAATGATTTTGAAAGACGCCCAATCAATGAAATGGGAAAAAAATCCTCTATGCATTGACCCCTGTCATTCTTTAGTAGAAGAACAATGAAAGAAGAATTTAACCCTTTGAAAATTTTTCCATGATAAAAAAATTCATTAATCAATTTCAAAATATCACCCTTAAGTAAATCTCAATTTTCTTTTAGAGAGCCGAATGAGAAACCATCTAGTCCTGAGCTCTTATTCATATCACAAGACCAAATAACATCTTTGACTTCCTTTGTAGAAAAAGGGAGCTACTAAGAAAGCATTATCACAATCATCAATCTTGAATGTAAAAGCATTCTCTGGCATGTGAAGCCGTGAACTACATTGCGTCTTAAAATTCTTTTTGAAATGGAGATGAATCTCAACTTTTAATTTGTCCACTTCCTCTGTCCAAACCTCATTAATGACCAGGCCATCTATCATATTATATTTATATCTCTTGTTAATCTAATTATGGTAGAATTTGGAATTAACATCTCCTTCCATTATTCATGTGGCTTTGGATTTTTGAGCTAAAATTTCATCTCTCCAATTTATGTCTCTTAATAGCTCGGCCGTTAATGGTGATGAATTTTCACTTAATGATTTTCATTTTCTAATCCCATGGCATCATCCAGTTTGTTTATAATGTTTTTTTTTTTCCACTTAAGTTCTTGACTCCAAACAACCAAAAACATCTCTACCTCAATCCAAATCAAATTTATCTTAAGATATTTAAGTTTTCCTTTTAACACGAATCCTCCCTAGTCGCTGATCTCATAACTTGTCCATTTGCTTCTGAGGAAGGTCTTAAAATCTGGGTGCGACATCCAACAATTGACAAATTTGAAAAACTTTGTACCTCAATCCTTTATCGACCCATAAGAACGGTAGGACAATGATCTGGTAGAGTGCGCAACTAAGTTCCTTTAAGGTGTATACCACATCCTATAAATTTACTATTACACGGCCCATTGGGCCTGTAGCACATAAATGTCCTTCCCGGAATAGGTAGATCGATCAAATTGTTTTGATTGATGAAATTACCAAACATTATATATTTCTGTCAATCAAACTTATATCAAGTAAATGTTATAGTATATAATTAATATTTACAGTATTAATACCGATAAATTCAATCGATTTTATTTCATAAAAAATCAAATACATTTTAAAATTAATGAAATCTAACATATATCTTTGAAAAATTCTATACACGACCTAAAAAAAAAGGTCAGCAAGTGGAAAAAGTTGTGGGAGTTCACATTATGAGTCATCACCACTTGTACACGCAGTGGGACCAAATTTATGTGCTCCTACATCTGACAAACAAAACCCCTACTTTATGAATTTATTACCAACAACAGTATTACTAGCTTTTAAGACTTCTTCTTGTGATAATTTCCCAATAAATTAATCAACTACCACGCGTACGTACTGCTAAGTGTTTTCAGGTTTAATTTCTTTTTTTTTCTTTTTTTGAAAAATTATAAAATAATTAGTAAAATTGAAACTAACTACAAATTAATTATGTGCAAAAAGAATATATTTTTGTGCAGAAAAAAAATATACTTATGTATAAATATTATGAATCAATTTGTAAATATAATTAATTTTTTTAAACCAATAGTAATGTTTTTTTTTCGAAAAAAAAGTAATATTTATTTTTGTGGTTTGTTCATATGAATATACGCAAATTGACAAATTATGCTCTAAATCAGTTCCATCGCGAAAAAATATATTTATATTTATTGTATACTCTTTAATTATTTTATTAATAAATATTAACTTGATTGTAATATTATATTATGAGGAACTGAACTCCTACGTAATTCTCTTACCCTTTTATTGAGTAATAGGATTATTTTTCATGAGAAAAAAATAACTATAATAACTAATACTCTCTTTATTCCATAAAAAATTATATATTTTTTTATTTAAGATATTTTAAATAAATTTCCACACCACTAAGTAAATATTGTTTTATGTATACATACTAACAAAATTATGCACATATTTATCAACATATCACTATTTTATTTAAAAGTATTTTTTTTAAACTATGTGAGTACAAATTTCTCTGAATCTGAGGAAAAATTAATTTGAGTTATACGAGAAAATTGATTTACACTAGAGCAGACATGCAAATTAAGGGTAATTGCTACATATTGAATGTAATATATGTATAGTAAATATAAAATATTAGTATAATATGTAATATGTATGTAGTATATTTTTAAATTTTATAATATTCAATTTTTTAAAAATAAAAAGAATGATATAATTACTTTTTTAAATAAAACAATTAAAATGTTTACGAAATTATACGTGCATTTAAAGAGTTATGAAAGTCCACTTGTTATACGTGAAAATTCTGAGGCGTGAATGCAACATGCTGTGCCCATTCCCATAAATAGAACCTTAACATGCCAAGTAATTTATTTATTTTTGACACACAAAATAAATTTATAAAATTAATATGACTAACTCCCATGTGAAATCGGCTTGTTCTATAATTATATCTATATATATAAGTAGAAATGAGAAGAAAGAAAAAATTTTATATATTGAATCAAGTGGAGCACAGAGTGAGTCTCCTCTTCAATAAAGATGGTGATTCAATTTGGGGTATTTACATATTAATTTAAAAGTAACTATATTTACAAATTGACTCTCAATATTTGTATAGAAGTAAAAAAAATTCTACACATAAACATATTTTTTTCTGCATAGAACTAATTTGTAATTATTGTCAATTTTTCGAACCATTTTGAAAATTTTCCATTAATTTTTTTTAAAACATTGCATCAATAATTTTAATTTTTTACTCCTCCGTCCCACTATAAGTTGCTCATATTGTCATTTTCGTCCGTCTCACTATATGTTACTCATTTGCTTTTTTACCTTTTTTGAAAACTACTATTCACTTTTTATTATTATTTTCAATACTTTTTACACTATTTTCATTACTTTTTCACTTTTCCCCATCACATCACTTATAATTTTTCACTTTTTCCATCACATCACTTATACTTTTTCACTTTTACATTAATTCGTGTGCCCAAAAGAAACAAACAACTTATAGCGGGACGGATGGAGTAAGTTTTTAATTAATCTAAAATCTACTTTTAATACATTATATATCAAATTAATTGTATTTTGATTAAAATTATTTTTAATTCAACATATATATTGCAAATTCAAAAATTAAATTCAAATTTAAAATATTTATGTTATTATTTTAAAGTATTTATTTATTAACTTTTAAATTGTTGATTATATCAAATTAATTGACTTTTAACTATTATTAAGTTAAAAAAATTAAAATCATTTCATGAAATTTAGTACATAGGTAAGAATTATATGAATAATTAAATAAATGTAATACACCCATATATTTAAAATATAATAATTTCTTATTAATAAAATTAACAATAATATAAGTTAATTAAATCAATTGCTAGATGGATCAAATATATTTAATTCTTGAATTTTTTTTATAATTTATTTCACTACACTACCTTGCATTTAAAATATATAATATATATGCAGTTCGTGCATCGCACGAGAGAATTACTAATTTTCTTAATAATTGCATAATATTATCATTCTTATAATTAACTTAATTAATATTATAATATTTTTGTACACTCAAACATGCAAAACTGTGTAAATAAATACTATATTTATATTAATTTATAAATGAAATTATATTACAAAATGAATGTATCATGGTGAATAAATTTAACTGAAAAGTGAAAACTAACTTAAAAAGAAGTGTAAATTTTCAGATTAATTAATTAATTAATACACCGTGTTTAGAAAGTATTTTTTTTTTTATCAATTTTCGTTACACCATCATCATTAAAATAAAATTAATTTAATTTTTTGAACTCCAGAAATCCTACACTTATTTTATTAAGACATTTATAAAAACAATTTACAATTTCTTTTTGAAAAAAAAACCTTCACATATTCATTCACAATATTTTTATCTTTACACAAAATATCATTGAAATTGAAAAACCCAACAATCAGGATGTGCTTGATTAGAGGCTTTGTGGGTGGACAATGGGTATGGAATGGTGAATAAGTGTTTGATTCAATATTATTATTTCTTATTTTATCATTTCATATAGAGCTGGCAAACGGGTCGGGCCGAGCCGGCCAGCCCAGCCCACCGGGCCAACTGATGTTCACGGGCCGGGCCGGTCCATTTTCAATCGGGCCTATAAAAATTGAGCCCAATCCGACCCATTTTTTTAAAATAACAATTTTAAAAATTATAGTATAATCACTGTTGCACTACTATTAACTTATATTTTTACAATCCATAAACCAACAACACAAATATAAAATAGAACTAAAACCACAAATTCAAACATAAATTAAAAAAGAAATAAAGATCATTACTCATAGTCATAGTGTCCTAATATAATAAAAGCAGTTCATAAGTAGAGAAGAGGGGGAGTCGTGTGTTCTATTGGAAATTAGGAAACTAGGGTTTGTTGAATTATGAGGTGTATTGAAAAATGAAAAGAGTACACGCCAAAGCCCAAAAGTCTTAGAATCCATTATTTTTAATTCTATTATTTTAAAATAAATTTAATTATATTATTATTAATTATGTTATTTTAAAATAAATTTTATTTCACCGGGCTAAATGGGCCAGCTCGCGGCCCACCAGCCAAAGCCCAAAACGGCCCGATTTTTTTCGGGCCACTATTTTTCCAGCCCAAACCAGCCCATACGTCGGGTAGGCCGGGCCAGCCCATCGGGCAGGGCCGAAATTGCCAGCTCTAATTTCATATTCCAAGAGTGCGTCTAGTAAGTGAGAAGATGTTCTAAAAAAAAAGCTATCTGATATTTTTACGGATATCAAACACAATAAAAGTTTTTTTTGGATGCCCGATTATTTTCACAGTCAGGCCTCCTTCCGTACAATTTCAACATACGATCCCAAAAATCGTATCAGGCCATTTTATTAAGATTATATATTCTTGTCATAACAGTATTTGAGAAACCGCGGCGGTGGTGGTTTACATTTCAGCGGCCATGACGATCCACCTACTGAAATTTGTCAACTCGCTAAAAATTGGCCGCCAACAGCTCCGTTTGATGTCGGAATTGAAGGTTCTAGTCCCAAATTCAACACATCCATGCATCAAGTCAAAGCCGGTGTTGGTCAATATCACCGGCAGAAAAACAGGGACAAGAGAAGGAAGCAACTTCTCGCCGAAAATCCATTATCCTTTGCAAACCCACCATTAAATTCGTCCGTCGCCAGAAAGTGAAGAAGGAGACGAAACCCAGAAGCCACCATTGCTGCCGAAGCACACCTCAACAGCCGCTACGCTGGAATCTATGGCAAAGAAGCTACTTCGCTAGAATTAATATTTGATTCGAAATTAGGTTAATCGAATTTTAGATTCTCAACAACCGTCAAAATCAGACAGGGGTGCTTCGATTTCCGGCAAAGGCTGTTGTGGTTTCAGGCATATGGCTTTGATTTTCGGCCTGGGGATATGAAAAGTGACATCTTTTTCTTCTCTTAGACGACTTTCAGCGGTGAACGGCTTGGAGAGTGGCTATGGTGGTTAAGCATCCAGCAATTGTGGGGTGGTTTCTTTAGCATGTACATTCAGTGACATGTCACAGGGCCTCCAAAATTTAGGGGCCCAATTTTGAAATTTTTTTAAGTTAATATAGATAAATTTGAATAAAATTATTCGTATATTTCAAAGCACAAAAAATTAGGAAGTTTGTTAGTCAGTTAAGATATGAGATTTTATCTATAAATACGTACTTTACATTTTTTAAATATTGAAACATTTTTTTTCAACAATTATAAAATATACTACCTCCGTCCACGAAAAATGTGCTCACATTTTTGCACGTGGTTTAATGCAATATGTCGGAGGGTATTACGAGATATTGTGAGGTCCGTTTTGAATAAAGAGAATATTTATGAAAAGTATATCATATGTACTTTCCATAAATACTTTCTTTACTCAAAACGGACTTCACAATATTCCGTAATATCTTCCGACATATTGCATTAAACACGTGCAAAAATGTGAGCACATTTTTCGTGGACGGAGGGAGTATTATTGCAAATGCACATAAAAAAATACTACAACATCAAGAAAAAATTTTGAGCAAAAAATCTTGTACTTTCCTCCTTAATTTAATTTTAATTAATTTTTTCTCAAAAAAGTCACCAAATTCATGGTGTTTAACGACCATTTTTTTTTATTTATGTTGGTAATTGTTTAGTCTTCTCTAATTATGTAATTTCAATCATTACATTTGAGACCTTATTTTAAAAAGTAACACAGGGCCTTCATATTCTTTGAGACGGACCTGTGTGGTTTAATGGGTTCTCTCTCTTGAACGTTGCCTTTTTTATATGTTTTATATCATCTATCAAACTAATTATTACAATTTATAGTATATATAAATATATTGTAACAAACAATATATTAAATATCTTTTCTCACTTTATCTTAAGGATACCACAATTTTTTTTCCACATTTTTCCTATTTCTCCTACTAAATGAGGCCTAAATATAAGGAATCTATGTGTCACTCCAAAAATTGCATTTAATTAATATTTTTTATTTATTTAATTGAAATAAAAATACAATTTTACATTGGTTAAACAAAAAAATTATTTAAGTAATGTTATTTACAAAAAAATTATCAAAAGTTAAAAAGACAAACTGATTTTATTCACAAAAAATTTGTAAACCAAACAAAAGTTATGTTAATGATAGTTATTTCTAGTATCAACCAAAAAATAAAATAATAAAGATGTACACGAAATCTTTTCCATTTTTTGTGTAAATTTCAGAAAGAGATAAATATATAAATTTATGAGAACGTTTGTTATAATAAGTGGGAATAGGTATTGTCTATATCTCTCTTAACTTTACCAAAAATTTATGATCATATTTTATTTCATTCCTAACTACTACTGTTTACATTCTTATTTACAAATCAAACAACTCCTCATCAATTTCTTCATTTTATATATATATATATATATATATATATAGTGCACGGAATAATTGTCTCTCAAACTGTAACACATTTTTATACTATTCTCATTATATGTTCAAATATAAATAAATTATTATGAAACGGATAGACTGCGCGTTCAGTTTCCCACCTAAAGATGAGTTGCTTCACTGTGGAGTTCGCTAGCAAAAATGTAGGGAGACAAGCCCTTATGGCTTCAAGTTTATTTTTCAAAAACTACCGAAATGGAGAAATTGTGACGCGTGGTTTATGTGTAGACGAAATTGAATTAGGCAGTATGAAATGATTGATGACATTGCGTTTTTCAAGCAATAATTTTGTTTCCCAAATTGGTAGCTTAAAAAATCATTTTTTATTTATGCATGCAAATTTAACTAATATGAAATCATTTTACACAGAATTGTGCAGACAGATTTTGTGATAATCGAATTCTAAAGAAGTAGCAATGTACTTGTTTCAGTCATAGTTAGGCTTTATTTGAAACCGTGCGTAAGTTGAATTAATTGTGTCATAGTTAGGCTTTATTTGAAACCGTGCGTAAGTTGAATTAATTGTGTCTAGTAATATATTGGTACACTTTTTGGTAAATTCACCAATCACCATTACCTATTCGACATGTGCCTAATTTACGAAATTCCAACACTATTCTTTAAAAAAAAATGTGCGAATGTGTAAATTATTAAACGGTTCAAAGTATTGTATGAAAATGGTTCATGATAAGTTTATCATGAGCAAATTTTAAAGTATCAAACATTTAATTAGGTGTATCAAAACTCTCATCAGGTGTATCAAAAGTTGATGTCAATAAAATATATATATTGATTTCAACTTTTGATACACCTAATGATTATTTTAATACATTTTACCAGATATTTGATACATTAAAACAATTTCATGATAAACTTATCATGAACTATTTTCACACAATACTCACTCATTAAACGGATTGTGAGACTAATTTACGATGAACTTGTATCCTCCTTAATTTTTATTTTTTTTTGTAAATTCTATTATAAATTTATTAAAGATATAGACACAATAATAGATCATATTTATTATCATGTATCCCACAAATTTGTATTTTTATTAATTAATTTAATTATGTATCTATTTCTCTAAAATTTATTAGAAATTTACTTAAAAATGGAGAGAATTAATGTGTAATTATTTTATTCATTGCTCAAATTACTTTTTTTAATAGAAAATATTAAAAACTTGCATTAGTTAGAGGTGTTTGGCTGAGTTTAAATAGTTTTTAAAATATTTTATAAGTTGTTTAAGAGTTTATAAGATATCTTAAAGTATTTGATAAAATAAAATGTCTAAGAGCTTATAAGATCTTAAAATAAGTTTCTTACATTTTATGAGTTGTAAAAAAATAAGTTTGAATATCCTAATATATTATTTTCAACATCTACATGCCTACCCACCCGTCTCGTCCCGGACCCTACCACCACTCCACACCTATTTCAACATAAAAAATAATAAAATTAAACTTTTAAAAAATTATGATAAATTGTAAAATAATTTATAAATTGTATTATTCAAATACTTCAATAACTTATAAAATACTTAAAATATTATTTTATAAAATTTTAAAATAATTTATAAAATATTAAAACTTATAAAATACTCAAAATAAATTTAATCAAACACCTTTTCGAGAAAACACGAACAAACGTTACCGAAATGAAAACACGAACAAACGTTACCGAAATGTATGGTTCCATAAGAGATGGTACATGGATGTTCACCCAATAATAAGTTCTATTGCTTAAACCATAGTAAAACAATGAACCAAAGTATTGACTTGAGTACTTTTTCTTTAAAGTCACTGAGTACTTCGTAATTATAGGCCCTCCCCTTTTAGTATTTTATATATTATATATTATAAATTATAAATTTAAAATATTAGTATTTAAATAAAAAAAGAATAAGTTTAATTCTAAATTTTATGTATTTTTTATAATTATTTAGTAATTTATTAGCATATTTTTAAATAGATCTAAGAAATGCAATTGTTATACAATAATTGGCATTATGATAACTAAAAGTTAAAAATAAAAAAGGCATATATAAACAATATCAAAATTAGTATGTATGTTATAAGTGGATGGTGGAGACATTTATTAATCTATATAGGAATTGGTTTTGTCTATATCTATCAACAGATTACGTATCTTAGCAATACTATTATGAAATCAAGTTGAAAATTATTTACTTCTCTCGATTATTTGTATACTTATTTTATTCGTTCGTCGCAAAATTTATGTCACACTTCAAAGAAAAAAATTATTAATTTGTATGTACATTTATAAAATTATACACATTTTGTACATATATCACTATTTTACTCAATAAATATATTTTTCTTAAAATATATGTCAGTTTAATCAAATTTGACGAAGCAGAAAAAATCTGCTTTTGGTTTCTCTGAAATTAATTCCAAAAAAAACAAAACATAACTACCTATAAAATAAATGCATATTATTAGAAGTAATTTTTTTAACAAACACATTACTTTCTTAATTTAATTTAAAATTATTTTATTTATACACACTCTCTACTTTTGATTTTACTATAAAAATTAATTAATATTACTTTTTTTTTAAAGAGAGTAGGATTCAAAACGCACCCTAAAATATTCTTAGGTGTAAGTGCTCCCAAAATTCCAAAAAGAATGACAGGGCAATTGATTGAATTTTATTTTTACGGAAACTAAAATAATTTTAGAATAATTACCATAGTTAATGTAGAATCCAATTCTCAATTCAATTTGAGAATTATCAGTAAAACACGAGATAAGCAATAGAAACAAACAATCGAGAACAGGAATTAAAGATTTTACGTGGTTTGATAGTAAATGATCTACATCCACGGAGAAGAGAGACACCTAATTCAATATCAAGCGAGAGTCACAGATTTACAACACATACATCGATCAAAATTAAATTTCCCCCAATTTGTATGATGAACCCTAATTCACGCAATCTAGAGAACAACTGATCAAAACTCTCAATTGGTACACTAACTGAATAGCTCAAGAGGTATGTCATTTTCCCACAACTGAATTTTGATGAATATATATTTGTCTGCAATGAATTGAGATTTTCCTCCAACTTACCAAAACAGAGTATACGATAGGTTCTGATTAGTTGGTTTCCTGAACTGCCAAACCCGATTGACTTCCTCCGGTTTGAGAGGTTGAATCCTGTTCGGTTTCTTAATAGATAACAGGCTGATTCGGTTTCAACTGCTCCTGAGTGTAGTAGTACTTACTTTGAATAAAAGTGAGAGTCTCCATACAAAAAAAATTGAACCTCGTATGAACTTAGTTTGTGTTGACACTCTTCAGTTAATTAGAATAAAAATCATTATAAAAGCAGTACAATAAATTATAAATAAAATAATCATTACTCCAACTTAATTAAGCACAGAGGTATGAAAGGAAAATATATTTTTATTAAAGAAATTAAAATAAATGTCACCATTTCCTGATGTTGGTGGTCTTATCCACATATATTTTATGTATATGTAATAAAGTATATTTATTGTAAAAGAGGAATTCTCTTGCAAATTATTATATGAATATTGAATTTATAAAGTCTATTCTTCTAACCTAATTCTCATGTAATGTCAAGTCTGATATATTAATTCTATTTGGACTTGGAAGACTAATAAAAAAAAAAATAGAGTCCATACTCAAGTATATTGAATTTATTTCATAACTTCATTAGCACGTGAATTTACCACATAAAAGTAGTACACTATTAATAATTGTCATGTTTTGTCAAAAAAAAAAAAAAAATCATGTGCACAACTTAATTCTAAAGATAAGAGCCCCTAAACCAAAACAACACGCGTTCATCAGTCATCATGCATTGATTTTTCCCTCAAAATACCGTACTGCAATATATAATTTGAATAACAACGGTTAAGAGTTCGATTCGCGTTGGATTCATAAATAAAATAAAATAGATACATAAGTTGAATACGCAAAAAAAAATAAAAAATCGGTGCATTTCATCTCTAAATTATTCGTAGCAAATCTCACAATTTTAAGTGTATTTATTGGATGATGGTATTTGAATTGTTGAACTGCACTCTAATTTTTTTGTGGAATTCCACCCTAGTTTTAAAAAATTTAGTATCACATATACTAGTGCAGCATAGGCTTTCATCACTAATTCAAAATAAATAGAACAAACAACTCATTAAAATGAAAACCAATTAAGATAAATGTTCAAGATCATAAGTATCAAATCATGGTTGATATAACTTTGATTACTACTCCCTCTGTCCCACAGGAATTTGCACACTTTTCTTATTGAGACTTCCCACATAAATTTGCACACTACCAAAAAAAGAAACATTAATTTACGTGCACACTCACAAACTTTTACACATATTTACCCATATACCACTACTTTATATATAAAACCATTTTTCTTAAAAAATTTGCCGTCCCATAGGGTGCAAATTCCTACGGGACGGAGGGAGTATTTCCTATCTTGAAATAGCTTCAATCAGATATCCCATCAAAACCAGTGATGCAGAAATCGGCCTAGGTGCTAGGTGGCCCCTTGCCGATCCAATTTCTGTAAAATCGACAATTTTAGGCGTTTTCGTGTCTAGACGACCTCTAGGAGGCCCAAATTTTATATTTTTATATTTTTTTTAAATAAAAATTTAAAAAAAAAACTAGGTGGCCCTAGACGTTTAGACAACCGATAAACGCCCTATTACCGATTTTCGAATTCTAAGAGCTTGCTCAAAACTTATAACCTTATACTCTTAACCATCCATGTGAATTATTTGAGTTAAGTAAAAGTGGTTGATATGGTTTCAAAGATACGTGGACCACTGGTTTGATCTGCATTAAATACATAAAGGTCAAATTGAGAAAGACAGGGCTCGTGATGGGCCCATTAATTTCCAAAAGGTCCAACAGAAAAAGGCATTTTCGTCTCCTTATTGCATTTCTTGTGACACTATCACCTAACTCTCTCTCTCTCAAAGTCAAATCCCAATCCTCTCTGTACCAATTTCTTGATTTTAACCTCAATTCTTCAGCCATACGAAATTCCAATTTTAGCCTCTTGGGCAAAAGTTTTTCCAATTTAGGCTCGCAATATTTTGACTATATTAGGTATTCAATGAGAAGTGATTTATCGATATTATCTGTTCATGCACCGTGCACAACAGCAGCTTGCTAATTGCTCTGTTCATGCACCGTGCACACCAACTTGCATATATACATTAATTAATAATATCTACCTAACTATACAATGATACTATAAATATTGATATTTTCTGGTGTTTATGAGCTTCAATTTTGTTAGCATTTAAATTTTGTGGTATAAATTCAACCTAATTTATATTATGTGGCTACTATTTTGAGTTGGACGTTCATCAGGTTAGAGTGTTTTTGTTCGACATGCATCAACCCAAATTTAATTAGAGTATTATTTGTATGTGTTGGATTTGAAAATCTTAACCAAGTCCCGAGACCAACACGAAAGAAGGTCACTAACCTGTTAGGAATTGCAGCGGAAGTAAATATAAACCCTGTTGGTATCCTCGTTCGTCTTTTCCTGTAGAATCCAAAACGTCCTGTACTCAGGATCCAATACACAGTAATGTGTGTGTATTAAATTCCACGAATCAGTAATGTCAGTGTCAGAATGTGTTCTCTTATTTGGAGTTAGGAGTTTGTCTTATTAGGAAAAATGAATACTGTAGGGATAATCTCTTGAATTCCCTTCTGTGTAATCTCAAAAATTACGTGCCTTTTTCCCTCAGACTTGTCATTTCATAAGTCAATTAGGATACTGAAGTTATAACCTTTCTCTTAACTTCCAATGACTTTATCCACAATTCATATGTGGAAAAATATATTTAATTAAATATATTGTAAATAAATAATATTCCAATATTATTTACATCTCCCACTCACATATGAAGTCTAATGGTCTCTAACACATTTCCTTCATAATTCACATTCTTATTCAGACAATACCTCGTGTGACCCACGAGTGCATTGAGTTTCCATGCTATACATCCGTTGGGAGTATATAACACCTCAATCAGAACAACTTGGATACTAAGGCAACTCGTTATACCCCAGAACTCTTATCATTTAACACTTGTTGAAATATCTCCATTGAATCTCTCAAAATAGAGCATACTCAACTTTTTTCGCGAAAATCTAATGTATTCATAAACAAACACATAGCTTGATTGACTAGTCAATGAATCACAATAGAGAGTGTGTTAAATAAAGACATTCTTCATTTCTCTATAAGTATCTACAGGCTCCCACTGTAGCTGCTTTCCTAGACATGTCCCGTTTCGCTCTTATCATCATAGCAGTTGGTAACATGCTAAAGTAGCAACACTAAAGTGTAGTCTTAGAAATATAGAAGAAAGTCCTAAGGGTAATCGAAATTTTAGGACTCACACATAATGAGAAAACAGAGATCCATCTTTTTCATTTCCTTTTAAGGGTCATAAGCACATGTTATTCCTCAATGAACACATGTCACAATGTCTGTAACTTCCAAGGTAGGAAGCGTATGTCTTACCTAATCTTGACATCGTGTAAATTTACAAGTCAAATGCATTCCATACACTTAACCCAGATATCCAGTCACTTACCTTTAGGATACCTGTAAAATTTAGCTTCATAACAAGTTAGATAGATTCGTGGTTGAAATCTATCTCGATTATGTTTATCGATATAATCTCATCTTTGAACTCCCACTAGTTCAGAGGCGATTGCTCGTGTGAGAGAGCCAATCATAACTTGTCGACATACATATTATATATGATTCAATCACATATAATTCATAATACATTGACAATTACAATTTAAACTGTCAGTTAACACCTTCAACATCCCAATCGAATTGTATTCAATCCTATGCAAACTCAAAAACTCAAACATGTTCCATGAACATATCACTTAGTAATAAGTTTGGTCAAAAGGATTTGCAACCATCAATCGACTAGAAATGTATTTTAGAATCACTTAGTTTATCAACTGAATTACTAACAAAGATAGGACTTGTCATTGATTTATTTGGTTCTTCCTAAACATTTGGCATTCGTTGTGTAACTCATGATTGCTTAATCATCACAATGAATCGACACAACTCCCACTGGGGTGTTTGTATCCTCCAAAATTTTAGGAATTTATCCAACCAAATAATTTCTTAAACTGTAGAAAACATATGACATATAGCTAAGCATTCAAAATGAACAGCGCTGTGCAATTGTAAAGCTTGCTACACAGTGAGATTGCTCCACTGTAGAGCAATAAGACTTAACTGGAATTTGATTTTCGTTTCGACTAAATCAACACTCCAATCTATGTCCATATACTTAGTCAGTGTCATCTAATTTTCTCGACAATAAAAGAAATAATCAACAGTCCCTTTCTTTAGATATCTGAATAATCCTCTTCACTATCCCAGGATTAAAAAAATATTTGTCAGGTAGACCAATGGCATAACAGATGTCTAATTTATGTATAGAACTTTGAACAACTCTTTCTAACTTTCTTGAGTCTCGGGACACATATCTTGACTCAAATACTTGTCTCTACAATACGAGTATCCAGTGGTTTGCAAGTGTCCATCTTCAGATGTTCTAAGACATTCTTGAATTAAGTCTTTAAAAAAAAAAAAACACTTCAAAAATTCTTTGAACACTTCTCATGGATATAACTATCAATTATCTACACTGTCTTACCCTCTTCATCTTGGAATACTCAATATTGTTTCCGACTTACATTACATCATCTGCATCAGAAAAAGAATCACAAAATAATTCTTAGGGCGTTTACCTTTAACACAGTGGTCTTCGTTTTTCCTAAACAAAGTTGAATGAGATAAGCATCTAGCGAAATCTCATAACACCAATGATCTTTGAGGATTACTGAAATCTATAAATCGACTTATCAATTTATGATCTTTATCCTCTCGTTCTTGAAGAATAAATCCTACAACACTATGTAGATTTCATCTTCTAATTCTCCCACTGAGAAGAACAATCTTAACGTCCTTTTGACGCAAATTCTAATCCTATACTAGCCACTATAGCTAGAAGCAGATGGATTGAGGCAAATTTCACAATAGGTGAAAAAGATTAACCCTTCAGTAGAGTACATCCTTTTGTAGCCACCAAGTGATCTTCAAATCTCTCCTATTGAGTCATTTGATAACTTATAATCTTGAGAATCTAGTTATTCCCAAAATTTATTGTCCCTTTAGAAACTCTTCAAGTTTGTTAACTCGTTTAGACTTCATAGATTTTAATAAATTTCTATTGCTTTCTTCTAAATTCTGGAGAAACAAACAAAGAAGGCTCGACCTTCTATGTCATAATGCTTCTCAAGCACTTATTTCCTTAAACTTTTCGGAGAGTGTGATTTATTACCAAAATTGAAGAGTCACTAAATCCTCAACAGGCAACCGTCACTAGCAAATATCTATTAAGGATCCACATCATCAACTGATAAAACTTCTCCCACTTGGATCAGATAGATTTTGGTTTCCTTAATCTCGAAAAAATGTATAGCATTTCCAATGCCAACTCTATAAGGAAAACTTAATTCCAGAAAATATGGATTATGCGATTCCTTACAAGTCATGTTCCCACTGAAGCTCCTATGATAATGTATCCCTTAGATTTTTCACAGTAATTTATGAAAATTTACTCACAACAACAAGGATTCAACTTTCCACATTTTTTTGAAAAATCATGTGAAGGTTGCATATCCTGATGTTCTAAGGGTACTCAAGAAACAGGTTCTACTACCCGTTCTAAATCATATGGAGTTGTAGCAATAGACTTAGAGGACACTTGAAAAAACACATAGGCTAATTTGAGTAACATATCTTTCTAAAGATATGTATCTTAGCTCGTGTCTATATGGATCTTAACATTTCTAACAATGTTCTATTCCTTCTTTCGGCAACACCAAATCACTGATGTCTATAAAGGAAAGTCAATTGTCAGACAACCCTTTTTCATTACTCAATTCCCCGAATTGTTTAGATAGACTTTCATGTCTCCAATCAATTTCCTCAATTTGTCCAAATAGATGTCCGAAACATCGAGTACATTAGACTTATGAGAAATTAAATAGACAGGATCAAAAACATGATTTGTCAATTCTAAATGTAATAAAACAGGAAAGAATCCATCTTGTGTCCTTATCTAATAGGAACACATATACCTAAAAATTAATAGCAACAGAAACACAACTCTAATAGTTTTTCAAACGGTTTGAGTCATTTAACCAGCAAGAAAAGTTCGTATTAGGATTTACTCGACTTTGATTCCATATTCAACAATCTATAAATCACAAGTCTATTTATCCTATCTTGCTTAAAAATGACCTATACCAGTAGGCAAAAATATGTTTATCATATAAGCATCACTAGAAGAACCATCATTCAGTAGGTACGAACTGAATTCATAATAACTAAAAGATGTCATTTCACCATCTAAAACATAAAGCTGATTACTATAAGTCCATCACGATAACTCTTAACATTAATGCGATGACAACCATGTCCTCTAAAAATAACAATACAATGTATCTCAAATCAAGCAACCATAAATGAAACAGAAAAAGATAAAGCGTGATTTAAAGAGCTATTTTGATCATCTTGTAGAATAATAATATGATCCTGTCAGAGTCAATTCTGCAAGTCACAAGTCTACGACTTTGACTCCAGTATTATATCCTACTCAAATCCATTGATTATTTACAATGGCTCCCATGTCTCCAAATGTCTCGGTCTGTTGTTTCTGAATATTTAGTCCACAAAAGGATATGATTCAGTTAAAAAACAACAATTTAGAGACATCTACAAATAATGAAATCAGATGGATCTGCCTTGTCCTATCCAGACTCAAGGCACTCATGTGCAAAACGACCATGCTCACAACAGTTGTAGTATGCCATTTTGCTCATATCCTTCTTATTCATTTTAACACGCTTCTTCTTTCTTTCCATATTGATTGCATTGCCTTTGGTATTGTTAGCCTACCTCCCACTATCCGATCAAATATCCTCCTTTCCTTTCTTCCAGTTCTATATTCGTTTAAAGCCCAAAACTTCAATTGAACTAGAACTAAACAAAGAAGAAGGTACTAGAAGGATGTTTAGATTCTGTAAGCCATTCAACCTCTAGATCTAGCTGATAAGCCGCTTAACTGAAAGTTCTATTACTCCCATTTCAAGTCAAAATGACCTCGAGGTGATTCCAATGATCTAGTAGTGAGCAGACTAGAGCTTGAATTCGGTGTTCGTCAAAAAAATTGTGACTAGCTTGTTTAAGCTCAGTAATCATATTAGAAATATCCCTCAAATATTGTCTAACATTGTGATCACTAAACTAAGCAAAGATCTTGTGTCGTGGAAGTTTTTCATTTCCCACACAAGATAAGCTACAGGGTCCCTATTTCTCCGATTCTCAATCCCAAAGCTCGGGTCAGACATTTCTAGGTCGATCGCATTTAATAGTCCTATCTTGTCCAAAATATACTAAATTTTCTATCAATGTCATTGTCTTAAACAATAAAGTGATGCACTGTGTTAGTGTTTTATTACGTTTTATGTTGAGCCAAACTAAGACATCTAAAAATTGACACACGATTCGATTTCAAAAAATAACTTAAAGTTACTAATCTTCGATTTCATCATGCATCTCAAAATCGATTCTAGTTTCAAAACATAAAACTCACGTTCAAGTATTTAAAACAAAATAAATAGTATAGAACAACCACATTAATCACAACTATATAGGAAAAATAAGTTATAAGCTGTTATCGCTGAAAAAACAAAAGAACTTCAATGAATATCACTTTAGTTTATACAAAAAACAACTCAAGGAGATCCGTGCAGAGCACGATCTAACTTGTCTCTCGACTTCCAATAATTAGAATCATCGAACTCTCTGGTTCTGGTACTATAGATGGCCTTCGCTAGAGGATCCATAAATGGATTCTTCTTTTGACCTTTCTTATCCATGAATGGATTCTTCGTCTGATCTTTTCCGCCACTCTTTAATCTCAGAAAATTAGAACGACTAATCCTTCCCATCCTCAAGCATGCCGATCTAAGTGCCTGAGTCCTATCTTTGTCTCTCGAAACACAAGAGAGAGCACCCATAATTTCTAATCCTTCGGACCTCTTTTTAGAAGACTTCCACACATGCCAAAAAAATATTTCTCCAAGTAGGGTGGAAGAGTTTTAGCCCAGGCATAAGGACTTTTAATTTGTTTGAATGCTTCATATGGAAGTTGTTTGTTGCGAATGATAACCACCAAATGGTTAAACTTTTCCAATACTTCGATGAAGTGTTCTCTCAAGTTGTGAGTATGCTTTATCTTATAATTCATAAAATCACGTAGGACCTCATCACTGGTCCTGGTGTCGCTCTCAGAAACTGTATCGCTCTCTGACATCCCTGAAAAATGAGCAGCCCAAAAAACAACAAACACACTAAAGTGTTAGTTAAACATTAACACATGAATTTCCTCTATTTCAATGCTTATGGAACACGATTTCCAATTAGCATTAGGTATATTCACAAGTGAAAATTAAGTTTAACTTTATTGGCTCCCACTTTCCCGGATTAACCGGAGCTCATCAAACAATTTCATACACCATTTAAACACGATTTAAGAATTGAAGACATACATAAGGAACATATGACACATATTATCAACTAAAAGGTCTTCACTTAAGTCCTTAAAGCAAACAAAAACATTTAAATGAAGTCACACTCCAAAAACAACATTGGAACACATGAAAAACATCCAAACGGACACAAAACGAGCTGAAAATGGTCGATAACAAGACGAAACAGGGCAGCACAGGCCGAAACACGCTCGGAAACGGCCGGATAAGCCGGCAAGCGCCGCCAGCAGCTGCAACGCGCCAGCACGCGCCCACACGCACCGACCTACCGTCGGACAGCCGCCAGCGCGTGAATTACACGCGCGGCCTTCAGCCGCCGGCGCGTGGACTTCACGTACCACAGTCGGATTTTTTGGTCACCGGCGTGTGGGCTGCACGCGCCACCGCCGTCCCAGCTGTCGCCGTTCGATGTCCGGGTCGGGTCTGACCCGCCTCTAAATGGGTCGGATCCAAGTTTGGTATTTGCAATTGGGCCCCTTAAGAGTATTTAATTCTCTAAAAACAGGCCCTAAAGTTTCTGAAAATTTTCAATTAGACCCCGATCGCGAATAACTTTCAAAAAATCGTATCTTGCTCAAAACTCAACGAAAATTCACAAACGATACATGGATGGATTCCTCATGAGACGTAGATTAATACCATACCAAGAACAAACTCGAATTCGTTCGATTTCAGGGTGTAATTTCAGATCTAAAACCGAGTCACGAAAAAATTCAAAAATTCATAACTCTCTTGTTTCTTATCCAAAAATTACACAAAAAATATGTATGGAATCCTCATCATACATACTATCACCCAGCATTCAGAAATTGTTCAATAATTTTTTTGAAAACGTTCGTATTTTACATTTTAAAATCGGGTCTGTTTTTGAAAAAATTCCAAACTTCGAAAAATCATAACAATTAATCCACAAGGCCAAAAATTGCAAAAAAATTGTTCCTGGAATCCTCGTCTCACCCTCTATCCATTGATACAAAAAACAATCCATTTTGATCAACAAAAAAATTCGACCTAAAATAGGATAAGTACGTACGGGACAAAAAATGGAAGAACACAAAGGTATGAATACATGGCCTCTAAAACATGGACTAATCACATATCATTTCATATGATATAAACAACATGCCCAAAACAAATGATTTCACAAAAAAATCAAACGGCAGTAAACCCATAATTTAACTAAAAATTCACTGTAGTAAAAAACAATGTAAGGCATGCCATTAATTTAAAACGGGACACCAACAATATGGCTCTGATACCATATGTTGGATTTGAAAACCCTAACCAAGTCCCGAGACCAACACGAAAGAAGGTCACTAACCTGTTAGGAATTGCAACGGAAGTAAATATAAACCCTGTTGGTATCCCAGTTCGTCTTTTCTTGTAGAATCCAAAACGTCCCGTACTCAGGATCCAATACACAGTAGTGTGTGTGTATTAAATTCCACAAATGAGTAATGTCAGTGTCAGAATGTGTTCTCTTATTTGGAGTTAGGAGTCTGTCTTATTAGGAAAAATGAATACTGTAGGGATAATCTCTTGAATTCCCTTCTGTGTAATCTAAAAAATTACGTGTCTTTTTCCCTCAGACTTGTCATTTCATAAGTCAATTAGGATACGGAAATTATAACCTTTCTCTTAACTTCCAATGACTTTATCCACAATTCATATGTGGAAAAATATATTTAATTAAATATATTGTAAATAAATTATATTCTAATATTATTTACAGTATGAAATAATTGCACTATACAACTAGTTTATCAACACACAAATTTTAGATGAATCAGTTCATAATATAAGATTTATACTTTTATATATATCCACATACCCTAACAATGTAAAATGTTATGATACAAGTGGATGCATATCATGGTATCAACTAACATTCTATTTTTATTATAAAAATAATATCACTTAACATTCTATTTTTATTATAAAAATATCATTGAAAAGATCACACATAGGTCTTAAAAGGATCGTACGAAGATATTTTCACACAAAAAAATAAATTAAAATGCAATTTTAAAAGTGACATTTTATCAAATATTTCAAAAATAATGCACCAATTAAACCAAGAGTGAATATAAAACAATTCCATGTGAGGTGAACGACTGATGGTATGTTTGGTTCGAAAAATAAAAGTATCTATCTATATATTTTTTTACGATAGATACTTTTATCTTTCGATCCAAATATGTCCTGAACGTAATATTCTCAAATTTCCCAACCAAATAGGTGGCTTTCCTTGCCCTTGGCAATTGTTGTCTGGAAAAATAATTGTAAATAATCTCAAGGTTAAACTATTCAACAAGAACAAAAATCATCACATCACAAGGGCGAAAACGTAATTTAGGTTCAAACATTTAACAACTGGCTTAGAGCCGTATTTTGAAGAAAAAGAAGAAATGGACGGCAGAAAATGGTGAGTTGCAAAAAGGCGTGTTTTGGATGGTAGCGAGACTTGGTCGCATGCATGCGGTCCATCTTATGTTGAAAGCGACACGTCACTGCCCAACTGCACTGCTCATCGACGTGTCCTTTTGATAATAATAATGAACTACTGCCTTTTTTTTTTCTTTCTTCCTCGTGAGTATATGGAGCTGTACGACACCGTTTCTTGTCGGATAAGGGAGAAATCGTGACGTCATGATGATGTCTGCCTTCCCTCACATTACCCGATTTCAAGAGAAAAATCTTCATTATAATTTGTAATCATTAATTGTTAGGGTAACTTATTAAAAAAATTAGCTATATTTATAAATTTGTTCACAATTTGTGCACAGAATTATAATTTTTTACTGCATAGAAGCATATATTTTTTCTGCACAAAAATCTATTTGTAATTTGTGTCAATTTTATAAATCATTTTGTAATTTTTCCTAATTGTTAATATAGTTTTGTTTAAATTATATATATATATATATGTATATAAATATTGCAATTGAAAAGAAGAGTGATCTTCCATGGAAAAATATTATGGACCAGTGACTCGAGTTCTGGCCGAGGACAAGGCAATAAATTATTAATATCAAATGCAATTAAATATAGCAATGTATTAAAAAAAAATCGAGTGTGACATCATTTATAAATGATAATTGGGCCACAAATACAAGAGTAGTGTTTTTATTGTGCATAATTAATTAACTAGTGCAAGTTATCATTTGGTAATCCAAAAAATTTCACTATCAAAATATGTGTGGTGGGTCCCCCCTATCATAAACTTGTGGTTGTTTTATGGATCCAGCCCTAATGTCATGGCCTTTTCTCCAGTATTATTGTAGGGACTCCCAAATAGACAGAAAGTGCAATTAAATTACAATCTAATCTTTAACTGATCGATTTCTCTAACAATTATTGTATAAATATTTTGAATTCACATCATATTTTAAATAAAAGAATTAATTAATTTAATCTTGATAACTTAGAAGTGTGGCACATATGCATGAACAAGTCTTTATGATAGATAGTGATATGCAAACATTAAGTGGCATATACATATCAAATTTTGTTGTTAAAACATTTAGGGTGAAAAGAAAAGGTTAGTCAGAGTTGAGATGATTGTATCAAGCTTAAACTTAACTTAATTAGAAAATTTAAAGATCAAAATTCAAATTGAATTCGATCGAGTTAAATTCTTTTGAATTCGAAAATTCGAGATATTTGAGCTTGACTTGATAAGTTAAATCGTACTCCCTCTATTCCACGGAAATTTGCACATTTGTTTTATTTGGACGTCCCACACAACTTTGCACATAACTAAAAAAGGAAACATTGGTTTACGTGTACACTCACAAATCTATACACATATTTATCCATATGCCACTACTATATATAAAATACATTTTCCTTAAAAAAATGTGCCGTTACGTAGGGTGCAAATTCCTACGGGACGGAGGGAGTATTAATTTTCTTTATATAATTAGAGTATATTTATAAATATTAATCATTTAGAAGTAAAACAATTAAATTATATGAGCTCATTATGTTGGTTTAATTTGGTTAGGGACCCTCACTAGCCTAGTATTTGTGAGCTTGAGCTCAACTTCATTAATTTCAAGTTAGGCAACTAGATTTATCTATACCTCTAATTTTTTTTCGTACACCCTTCAAAACTTAATACTCCTCCGCTCCCAACTCATGAAACATTTAATTTGTTAAATCGGTTTGTTCCTCAACCCATAGAGTATTTTCTAAATAGGAAACAAATTAACGATTTTACCATTTTTAGAGTATATTTAATGTGAAACTTGTCATATATAACCTACTTTGCAGTACATTTTTTTAAAGTACATTTTAGTGGAACAATTCATACACAAAAATGAAAACAACTAACATTTCTTAGTGAAAAGCTTGCACGCATGCTCTTACACTCGTACCCTTTAGTAAAAATAATTATACCCTTATAAATTATTCTCTTCCTTCCAAAATTACTTCTATCCTTGGCGGAGATAGATCATGAATCAAGAAAAAAAAAGTATGCTAGTGTAAAGTAAAATAGAAAAATATATTTTATTAACTTTTGTAAGTTTAGAATATTTTTTATTTAGATGTGTAAAAATATAATTGAGACATTCAAATAAGACTAGGAGAGGGAGCATATTTCAATATTTCAATTTCGAATTTGTCTTCAAAAGTAAAATAAAATGTAGCAAATGTCACAAATACCATATGCATGCCAAACCAAGTCTATCGATAATAATAAACACCACATGACAAATTCATCGTCTAATTTTTTTTTCATTGAGTAGCCTAAATTAATTTTGACGAGTCATCCTTATTTAGTCAAAACCTTATGACTCAACAAGTGTATAGCATTAATTTGACTAAATAATTAAAATTAATGCTCTCAATAATTGTTATCTAGGAATTTATTTCGTCTGAACTTTTTGAAAGTAGGAGTCTATATGTATGGGCAGTGTCCAATCAAAGTAAGCATTTCAGACACACGTCATCACGTCACAATTAAACCAGAGTGGCCTCGATAGGGAAGTCGGTTTGACTAATTCACCTTTTTGATTTAAATTCCAATTGCTTTCAAAATTCAATTCGATTTCAATTATCAATAATGGACTACTTAATTGGATGTGTATTAATTGATTGGAAGAGTGTTGCAACGTCGGTCCAACGTTTAGTGATAACTAATAACCAATTAAATTTAAAAAGTTTTTGTACACCTCAGTCGTTGGTCACCATCCAACATGAAACCCTGTATTTACTGTAATTCGACTTGTTACTTCTTTTTAGATGAGAAAGGTTTGAACTTTGAACACATATTAGAACTCCGTTACTACTTTTTACAACCTCCTCGTCCCGTCGTCCGACTATTTTCTTAGTAATCTTGAACACGTGAATCAAGAAAAAATTAATATGTGAGTGTAAAGTTAAATAATTAAATTAAGGGTAAATTCTATATAAATACATCACTTTTAACTCAATTTTCAATTTAATCCTGAGCTTCACGATTGTTATAAAAAATCTCAACATTTTAAAGAGTTTCAATTCGATACATTTTTTTTCCGACCAACATCTGATGACGTGTCGGAGCACGTGAAATGTTGCCCTGCTGGCGTACATATGTGAAATTACTTTTTTTATATTTTATTTTTTTCACATTATATTATATATATATATATATATATATATATAAATAACAAAATTTCATATTAAAAAATTACATTTAAAAAAAAACATTTTACAGGTATTTCTCATTCAAAAAATATTTTTAATATAAAATTTTGTTATTTTTTTATATATATAATATATGATGTGAAAAAAAAAATATAAAAAAGTAATTTCACACATGTACGCCAGCGTGACAACATTTCACGCGTTCCGGCGAGACACGTCATCAGTTGCTGACCGGAAAAAAGTGTATCGAATTGAAACTATTTAAAAAGTGTATTTTGTTGACTTTTGTGAGTGTAAAAAGTTTCCTTTTTAGGTGTGTGAAAGTAGAATTTGGACGTCCAAATAAGGAAAGTGTGAAAGTAGTTCTGAGACAGAAGGAGTATTATTTATCTTATTTTCTGATTTGGGATTTTGTTCAGTTCTTCTAATGTTTTGAAGAAACGATGCATTCGATACTTTTTTCAGTCTTTGCTGTTACGTGTGTTGTTCTTTAGGTAAACTAATTATATACTTCGTTTCTTCATTAAAAAATATGCACATTTTTTTATTCGTCAATCTACAAAAAAAACATGCACATTCTTTCTATAGAAACTATCACTTTTTTAATCAATCTTACAAATAATAAGTTTATTCATAAGTGAACCCTGAAATACGTTCACAATATCCTTACTTTATTTACTTTTTAAAACTTTTGTACCCAGCATAGCATACTTTTACAGGATGGAGGAAGTAATATGAAATTTGTATCATTATATGTATCTATTGATACTATAGCATTTCATAGTGTAAATTATTATAGTATTAGTGCGTGCATAAAGTGATATTAGTAATTGTATGTTATGATATCAATTTTATACTATGAAACTGGTTCACATGAGACACATTCTTTGTATTTTATTTTCTGAGCCTTTAGTAAGTTAAAAGGTATGCTGAGTTTGAAAATGTAAAACGTTTGACATTCCAATCCATTATTTACATTATGATTTAAAGAATTGGTTTCTATGATTGAAAATATCAAAATTTTTATTAAATTTAATAGTATCAAATATTGTGTAATATGTAATCTAGAGAAAAAAATATAAGATAATAACTTCAATATTTAAGAATATATTTTTCTTATTCCCTAAGTATTGATGTTATTCAAATAGGAAAATCAAATTAGAGTTTCAGTAGTTAGGTGAATAAGTCACGAACAACTCTATTAACTTTCTACTTCCGAAATCAAGAGATCGGTGTAAGTTGTAACCCACAATTCTAAATGAAAAAGATGTTTGACTTCTTTTTCTTGTATTTTATATGCTAATTTGCATGTATATTTTTTTTAGTATATAAATTGGCACGCGCATGAGACTATGTGTTAGGAATAAATCTGCAATTACGGAGAAATAAATAAGAACATACGGATTTATTGACCCAGTTCTTCAAGAATCAAACTATGTCTGATGGCACTACCATATTTGAGATTTTTTAATAATTTTTTAGCTCAATGAATACAATAAATCAAATGTATATTTATAACCATAGAATTGAATTGTAACTTAAAGGGTTCATCAAACTCGAATTCTGCTTTTAAAAAAGGTCCAAATAAATTAGCTTAGGGACGTGATCACCGTGATCAGGAATGTGAAGCAGTCACTCAGACTCCATAACTCAACAATCTCTCACAGGAAGTCTAACTTCAATGTGTAATTTATCTTCTCCATAACTCTCATTAGTGATAGTCTCGAACCTTCAACTTAGTCCCCGACACCAATTTAAGCTATGCATAGCTTCAACAAGGTCACAACCTTAGTCAAAATTTCAGCAAAATTTTCACTTTAAATCTTCACTAGCTGTAGTATCTCATTCTCTACGAGGTAACGCCATTAAATTCGATGTGCTTCGTTCTTAACTGAAAAGATGAATTCTCGGCTAAGTGAACAACAAAATATTACCCTTATCTTCTTTTCCTAATTCATGCAAGAGACTGTGCAATCATATCATATGTTTACTTGCCTCAGCTACTGCTACATATTCAACTTCTGTAGTGGAATGTCCTACGATCCTATACAACTTAGAAGCCCAAAAATTGCTATGACTACGTACCCAGTTGTAATTTTTATTTTGTCAAGATAAATAGATGCTAAGTCTGCATTAACATACCTCATCAGTTCAAATGCTTTTACCTTTATTACATAAGGCTCTCTTTATAGTACCCTTCAAGTAGCTTAAAAACCACTTTACTGTCTCCCATTGTTTCTTACCCCGATTACTCACAAACTGGCTAATTACTACCACCACATGTGCAATGTCATATCTTGTACACATTGTAGCATATATTAGAATGCTAATTGCTGAAGCATATGGAGTTTTCTACATATAAGATTGCTCCTCCTCAGTACTGGGCGAGTCCTTGTTGAATATATTGAATTTGTTACCGAAGGCAACAAGAGCTGATTTTGCATCTCCTATATACGAACCTCTTCAAGACTTTCTTAATATATTCAGACTGAGAAAGATACAACTTTCCTAACACCCTATCTCAATTAATGCGTTTACCTAAGATTTGGGGGCATCTCCAAGATCCAGGTAACTGCTTCTTCAAGTTGCTCACTTCTTTAGCACTAACACCTACTATCAACATGCCATCAATATATAATAACGGAATGATATAATTTTTTTCACACCTCTTGAAATAGCATTAATAGTCAACTTCATATCAACTGTTAGGACAATATTTATTCTTTTAGATCACAATGTAACAAAAAATTTTGTGAAAAATACGAAAATAACTACAACTTTATGTTATTCGGATTAAACAAAAAAATTTGTGGATTCTTCTACCTAAATTTGATCCTCTAATTCTTCTCTTTTTGTTGACTTTGACTTGACTTGCAGATGAAATTTTCGCTTTGATCTTGTCCAAAGTGGATTTGGAGATTTTATAAGGTTGATCCTAGGGCAAAATGTCTTATTTTGGATAAATGTTATTCTTGGGGATGTCCTTAAACAATGCATTCAAAGACGGGATGAATGCCTCGAACTTGTTGAAGAATGCTTTAAAACTTCAAGTCTAATTTGGGAAAGAAACGTTGATCGGAGAAATTCCTGATCTTGATCTCACATTAAACATTTTTATTTATGAACTTTGGCAAAGAACGCTTTAAAGATGACATTTGAATATTCAATCCTTCAAGAACTTCTTTAAGAAGAAACTCTCAATCAGAGGGATTTAGCTCATTGTTTATAGATCTGAGGACGTTTCTGCAAGCTTTCCACGAAGAACGCCTTTAGATTTTTTGAAGAACACTCCGAAGATGACCTTTGAATCTTTAATCCTTCAAGAAAAAATGCTTGATCGGAGGGATGATACTCAAATTTCTTTTACAAATTCACTAAGCCTATAAGTGTATAGGATCAATGTAGTACGTAAGCTTGACCAAGTAATAAAAATATCGAACCCAAGGGAGGTGTTCTAGTGCAAGAACACAATAAAAAATGGAGTTGTTGATAGGCGAACTACTAATGGGTGATTACGAGATTAATTGACCAAGGCTGAAGAGCTCGCCAACATGCCCAGGAGACACGTCACCAACTTTGACCAAGTCATCTCCAAGAGAGGTAGAGAAGCTCGCCAACCTCGCCCAGACGCATGATGATGTGTCAACAGTTGACCCACACCAGGAGAGAGAGAGCTCGCATGGGAGCTTGTCCACTTACAGGGGAGCTCGCCTACATCCAGAAGACAAGGCTGAAGTCCACTACAATCACTCATCCCAGAATAACACAAGGCATGGAAGCTCACCGGGAAGCTCGCCCAAGTTCTGAATAGAGACGATAGTTATGTAGGGACGTAGTAGTAATGTAGTAGGACATAGCAATGTAACAGAAGCATAATAGTGAGTAAAGACAGGTGTCAAGGACACTTGTCAGCACCTAAAGCCAAGTAGGCTCATAAGGTGCCACTTCACAACATGCAAACCTATAAATAGGTCTGTTGTACACTCTTTCTCTCTCTAAGTTCATAATTCCAAAACTACTTTCTCTCTCTACATTCACAACTCTCTCTCTCTCTAGAAACACAATTATCTTCAGATTATTGTTTGGTAGAATCACAACATAATTACAGCCACAAATCATTCTATTAACAAATTCTACCAATAATTTGGCGCTAGAAGGAGGGTCCAAATCTCCAATTTCCAAAAATTGAGAGAGATTGTGAGTATTATTGAAGGTGTTCTTGAGCAAACTTAAGAACATTTGAAGAAACAAGAAAAATTCCCAGTTTCCAGCTCATTTCCCAGAATTTTGGACTAAAACTAAGACAAAAATGACTCTAAACGCATGCGTGTTAGTAGATAAACCAGATTCTGGATAATCTACTTGCATGCAAGGCTAGAAAGACCTTGATCAAACTTACCTTTGCTGGAAATTGACAAACTCGACGAGCTACTTCCCAAACTTAATCATGCCAAAGGATAATACTTCGGCGACCACCAGGAGGTGGAAGGGGTGCACTCCTAAAAAACAAACTGATGGGGAGACCTCTCGCCAACGAGCTCCCCAGCGAGCTGAGGCTGCCCCCGTGGCCCAAGATGGGTTGAACCCTGCTCTCAGGACATTCTCAATGATCCCGGCGAGCTCCAGCGTACTATCGCTGCACTTCAGAGGCTGCTGCAGCAGCAACAGCAAGGTGAGCTCGCCCGAGCGTCCCAACGAGCTCCCACCAATAATGCTGGGGAACAGACCATTAGGCGCACTTAGGCCACACAGACAAGGGCGCATGCTGGTGAGCTCCCGGCTGAGCAAGAGGCGAGCTCCACTAGAGCTCGCCAGCACGGATAAGCCGCCGGGAAGGCGAAGGTTGTGGATAGGCTTGGTTCGCAAGATGGGTGAGCTATCGCCAACACGGAGGTGTCCACGACCCACCAGTCCAGGGAAGTCCTCCGGGGTAGGTTGGGGCCCAGGCACAAAGAAACTGAACAGGAGTCGGCCCCTGCTTCATCCTGAAGGGAGAAATCGGATCTACGGCTGCGTAGGTCGGCACATGAAATGCTGAGAAGGCCAGCCGCCGACAGACTTGGCCCGAACGGTGCCCGCCAATTCCAACATGTCATTGAGGGGCTGCCCTAGAGTGAGGGATTGCGGGGCCGTGCATCCACGAGACATACGCTCTTTGAACAGCCTCCACGGGAGGTAGCTCACGAAGATGAGTTGGTCACTCTAAAAAAGACGGTTGAGCAGCTACAGATGCAGGTAGCTGCCAAGAATGGTGGGGTGGATACCACTGCACTTCTGGCATCACCATTGGCACCGGCCATTCTGAAAGCACCGGTGCAAAAGAAGATTCAATTCCCAGTGATGACCGCGTACGAGGGAGAATCAGATCCAAAAGTCCATATCTCCAAGTACGCGGACTACATGATCTCCGTGGGAGCTTCAGATGCGACTCAGTGTCGGAACTTCCCATTGACCCTAGGGGACCGAGCTCACCGGTGGTTCTCCTCACTCGCCCCAGGGTCAATCCAGTCTTTTAGCCAACTTATACGGGAGTTCTTGGCCCACTTCTCTGGCGACGGGTCATACTTGACCCTGAAGCACTGGCTCGCCAATATCCATCAGGGCGATAATGAGATGGACCAACAGTACTTGGAAAGGTTCGATAAGATAATGCTGGAGGGTGAGCCCGTCAGCGAGGAAACCAAGATTATGGCAGTAATGGCCAGATTGAAGAAAGGAACCGAGCTGTGGAAGGAGATGCACCTAGCATGCCCAAACACCTATGCCGAGTTCAGACACAAGGCAGGGGTGTACGTGGCTATGTAGGAGGCACTGCTGAAAGAGGTAGGTGGATCCGAGGAGAAGAAGCCACACGGGAAGAAGTCTGGGGGTACTTATAAAGCTCTCAGAAATTTGAAAGCTTTCGGGGACGGAGACGAATACAAGGAGAAATTCAACCAAGTGCTAACCGTCTCTGTTGACCACGTGTTTGTGTCGGTTAAGGACAAAGCCATGTTGAATGAACCAAGAAGAATCCGCCAAGACCGCACCAAACTTAACCAGAATAAGTTCTGTGCCTACCACCAGTCCATTGGTCACTTCACTAGCGAGTGTCGAGACCTCCTCAAATATTTGTGGAAATTTTACGAGGATGGGAAGCTAGCGGAGTTCGTGAAGAAGGCCCCGGCCAAGAGGACAAGAATAGAGAGGAGGGAGGTCTCCGACGATGAGGAGCGAGATGAGGACCGACGCGGGCCTCAACACAGACGTAGGGCACTTCCCCCTCCACCAGAGCAAGAACCAACTCGAGAACTCCTCGTTCTTAAGGAACAGGTAGGACCTGCCGGAGGACTAGAAGATGGGAGACTTTCCACCTCAAAGAGGCAGAGAAAGGCCAAAGTTCGGGCCGTCAATCAAGTACGGGAAGGAAGTTCCAGCTCCAGGCTCGCCACATCACCGACTACTGAGCTCACATTTTCTCAAGCGGACTTGGAGGGGATATTGACCCCCCCACAATGACTCATTGGTAATCAGCGCCAATATCATGAACGTCAAAGTCCACCGATTGCTAGTGGACACCGGCGCATTCACCAACATTCTCTTCAAGTCAACCCTAGATGCTCTAGGTGATTTTGAGTCATATATAGAACCTAGTAATGCTAGGATAGTGGGGTTTGGGGAAGCTGTATCCATCCCCGTAGGTCAGATTAGGTTTAGCGTCCAACTTGTATCGGTGGAGGGCCCCGAAAGGAGGCTGACTAGGCTCGTAGATTTCCTTGTCGTTGACCAACAATCTATCTACAATGGGTTCCTTGGCCGCCCATTTATTCATGAATTCAAAGCGACGTGTTCAACCTACTACTACTGTTTAAAGTTTCCAACTCCAAAAGGTGCCGGTACAATCAAAGGCGACCAGAAAAAAGCAAGAGAGTGTTTACTCCAAATAATAAATAGTCAAGCTAAACAGTCTGTAACACAGGTCCTTGTACTTGAAGACGAGGAGCAGATTTCGGCAGACTAGCCCAACATCCTAGACGTCATCTTAGTATAAACTGAGTTGATGGAGGTAGACGATCAGCCGGAGGAGGCACAAATTGCCCAAGTAGAAGGACCGGTGAGAGACCCGCAGCCAATGGAGGTTGATGAAGTTCTCCAAGTAGAAGGACCATCCAACCCAGTCCCTCAAGAGGCGGAGGAGACCCGTGAACCCGCCAGTGATGATAAAGGAAGTGACGACCTCGAACCTCGAGTAGGTTACGAGCCAATGGCGAAGGAGGACTGGGACGGGCTCATTAGCAACCCGAGATGGAAGAACAAAAAGAGGAAAGCTACCCCCATGGAAGAGTTGAGAGCAATCCAGGTGGATCCGACCAAAGCTAACTTGGAACTTTTCATAGGTTCTGAGCTGCCAGAGCCGTACAAGACCAAGATGGAGGAGTTCTTGAAGTCCAATCTGGACTTGTTTGCCTGGTCTCATGAAGACATTACGGGAATACTGTTGGAACACGTGTGCCATCGACTAAACATCGACCCGATGAGGAGACCAGTTCGCCAAAAGCGAAGGAAGTACGAACCAAACAAATACGAGGCGTTAACCACGGAGGTGAGAAAGTTGCTGGACAACAAGTTGATGAATGAAGCATTGTGGCCACAATGGGTTGCAAATCTGTGATACCCGAGCTTCTCACTACTCATTGGTCAATATATTTCATGCTTTGTGTGCATTTAAATTATTTATGTGTTAATTTATAATTGCTTGAAACTATTTCATGCGTTAGGTGCACTTTAATTATTATTATGTTATTTATTATTTGAGGGCATTTTATATTATTCATGTGTTATTTGTAATTTTGTGTTATCTATCTTGTTTTAAATTTTGAATTATTTGTATGCTTCTACATGTCCAGTAATGAAAAAGACAAGCATAATTTATTTAGATTTTATTGAAATAATTATTGATTTACAAATATTAGAAATGAAGTCGCTACACTAGTTCCTTTATGTTATTTATGCAAATATGTTTATTTATTAGATTAATTATTGGGACAATAGTATTGAAGGATGTGAACTTTAATTTATTATCATGCTATTTGTTATTTGAGTACATTTTATATTACTCATATGCTATTTGTGATGTTGTGCTATTTATTTTACTTTTAAATGTTAAATTATTTATTGAAATGTAATATGTTTTTATGTGATTATTAATGAGAAGACTCTAGTTTAATTTAATTTATTTGAGAAGAGAAATGGGATATAAATATGTTGTGTAAATTATTTGGGTATTAGTGGTGTAAATTAAATGTATATTATTTGAGAGTTAATTGTAGAAATTAAATAGAGATTAAATGAAATAAAATAATTAGAGAAATTATATATATATTATAATATTATTACTATAATGATATAATTTATGTATATAGATATAGAGTAGGTATGTGGCGTTGCCACTAATCAAATAAATAAATAAATAAATAAATAAATAGATAATAGCATAGCTTCTTGATTAAGTTAAAGAAGGAGGTGGCTAGTAGATATATTTTCTTCTTATTCCTTTGTGCCATAATTTTTTTTTTAAATTGTTTTTTAATAATAATAAATATTATTTACTTCATAGTGAAGTATTGGTTGTGGCGGCACCTTGGGATTATTAACCCAAGCCCTTCCAAACCATTATTCCTTCCTGCACGAACGAAAGAAAGAAAAATAGAAAGAAGAGAAGAGAGCCGAGAGTTGCGACGCCTGAGAAGAAAAAAAAAAAGAAAAGAGAAGGGGAAAATAAATGATTGAGCCCAGAAACAAGATTGTATATATACATATCAGGTATATATATATATTTATTTAGTGCAAGTTTTGTTTAGTTCATAAGTTATCTTTAAAAATATAACTAAGATGATGTGTTTTGTTAATCTAAAGGAATTAAGATGATGGGTTTTGTTATCTTTCATATACGAGGAATCAGAAAATAAAAGTTAGTGTTAGTTTAGTTAATTAATAATTTTTGAATAATATTTGTCATTAATTGTTGTTAGATACGATACGAGGAGACGCTAGGGTGCTTTTGAGATTTAATTTATTGGCATTTTTACGGATTTGAGGTAAGTAGAAATTCATTTGCACTGCAATGCGTAAACATATTATTTTGTAAATTATTTATGTTTAAGTGATAACATGTGATTTTGAATAGATTGTAATATGTGAATTATGTCCTGTGAATATGTGGAAATGAGCTTATATGCTCTATTTGATGTGGAATGAGCTTGTGAGCTCTATATGTTATGTTGAATGAGCATGTGAGCTCTATGCGATTGGAATGAGCCTGTGAGCTCTACATGTGATGTTGAAGGAGTCGGTGAGCTCCATAATTGATACAAGTTGAACCTGTGATGTTTAATAATCTATGAATGTTGTTAAATGTCATTGATTGCATGAGCATCACGCATATCATGCATTGAAAATTAATTGATTTTCTGAAAGTGGCCACTGTTTATACACCGAGGGCGGTAAGGGGCGACCTGGGAAGAAGCGACCTAGGGAAACCCTGTGTGGAAACCTAGTGTAGGCTACCTGGTGTGGGCCGACGCCTTATTTGATTATATTGGGTGTTTCCGTGGGGGGACTTCTGGAGGGGACAGGGGATCATGTTTGGTGATGGATCTCAGTGGTCCCTAGAGGGTAGATCCCTGGATTCACTGACATGGGTCGGCGTGTAGGGGATGACTTCTTGGTGGACATGGGGACGTATGTGAGGTCCGAACCCTGAATTGGGCCACAAGAGGATGGACCCCACGTCGGGATACATATATTGGTATTTGATTGTGTGTACATTGAGCTCTTTCCGGTGTATAACACTGTGTCTAGATAGGGCCCTGGAGAGTCTTCATAAATAAATTGGTGATTTCAAAAGAGTGTGCATGTGGAGGTTTTCAAAAGAATCACATCATCATGCATTATTTATGCTTATTGAGATTTATAAATCTCATTTGGTTTATGCATTGTAGGTAACCCTGATGATATGTGACCTGGTGATGAAACTTGAGTAGCTGCGGTGCTTTTGCAGGCTTTTTGAGTTGCGGTGTACATAGATGACGACCTGCGGGCAGGACCGTGGCTTATTTTACTTCCGTTGTTGTATATTTGTTTGTCTTTGGTTATGTTATATATAATATGTAATGGTGTTGGTCAGGAAGTTTACAGTTTACTGATTTTGGAGATCTTGGTTGTGAATATAACAGGTTGTTGGGTTTGATGTAGTGTTATGTTGTCAAAATAGAAAAAAAATTATAGCCGGCTTTCAGCTCGAGTTTATTTAAATTTGTATTTAGATGGTATGAGTGAGTGTGGTCGTGTCAAAATCCAGTCCTAGTGAAGAAGCCAAATGGAACTTGGAGGTTGTGCATCGACTTTACGGACCTCAATGCGGCGTGTCCGAAAGACAACTTCCCACTGCCCCACATCGATTAACTTGTCGATAACACTGCAGGTCACGAGCTGATGACTTTCATGAATGCCTTTGCAGGTTATCACCAAATAGCGATGCACCCAGACGACCAGGAACATACGACGTTCTACACCAACAAGAACATGTATTGCTGGGAGAGGATGTCGTTCGGACTCATCGATGTCGGAGCTACCTACCAAAGACTAGTGAACAAAATGTTCGACCAGTACATCGGACATACAAATGGAGGTGTACGTGGAAGACATAGTAGTCAAGAGTTTGCGTAAAGAGGATCACTTAGATCACCTCAAGCAGACTTTTGATATACTATGCCACTACAACATGAAGTTAAACCCCAAGAAGTGTAGCTTCGGCTTCCATTCGGGAAAGTTCTTGGGGCACCTAGTGAGCCAAAGAGGAATTGAGGTCAATCCGACCTAGGTGAAGTGCATCATGGAAATGCAGCCGCTAGACTCAGTGAAGAAAGTTCAAAGGCTGACCAGATGTTTGGCAGCTTTGAACCGATTCATCTCCAGATCCAGCAATCGGAATCGTCTGTTCTTTGAAGCCATCAAATTTAATAGACTTGGACACCCGAACGATTTCCAATGGACAAGTAAGTACCAGAAAGCCTTCGAGAACATCAAGGAGTACCTGACCAATACGCAAGTCTTATCGAAGCCAGAACCCGAAGAGAGGCAGTACCTGTACCTAGCAGCATCGGAAGTGGCCATCAGCTCGGTATTAGTCTGAGAAGAAGGAAAAACACACCTACTGTTGGGAAATCCCTTATGTTTTGATGATATTAAAATAAGCTGACCTTGGGAAGTCAGCTGGTGTCAGATCAGATCAGCTGAGGATGGTCAGCTGAGGTGAAAGTCATCAGTTGAGGACAGGTCAGCTGATGTTAGATCAGCTGAGGTCCAGGTCAGCTGAGGTGCAGAAATCAGACGAGGCCATATCAGCAGAGGATCACCCAGATCAGTTGAGATACGTTCAGGACAGCTATGGCTCAACATACCAGCTGAGCCCTGAACATATCAGACGAGGACCAGCAGCAGCAGCTGAGGTCGTCTGAAGCTGTTGCATAGAAGATCTATTTACAGAAAGACAATCATGTCAAGAGGACAAGATCACAGTAATAGCTAGAAGATTTCCAGAATCATAGGCAATCAATCAAGTCAATCAGATTGAAGATCAAGCCAAAGATGGAAAGATATCAACATGGAAATCAAGAATCAATCAATCACTCTGATTGATTGATTACATATTTATAGGGCTTTCAAATACTAGTCAACTCTAACGGCTAGTTTTTGTTACCTATAAATATGCGTACAAGAGAGAAAAATCACAACGTTCCTACGCGCGATTACATTAGCATATAGGCTACATTTTTTCCTCTGTACACAAACACACTCATATATTTTATTATTCCTTTGTAAGACTTTATAGAAGTCGATCAGTTAGTTGCAAGGTTGATTGCACTAACAGTTTGTGTGTAAAAGAGAGTGTTATCTCTCAAGTTGTAAGATTGTAAGGGAGTAAGTAAGTGAGTAAGAGAGCCCCTCAATTCCAAGTTGAATTGAGGAGAGTGGATGTAGGACAATTGATCCGAACCACTATAAATCCTGTGTTTTTATCTGCTTTATTTAATTGCTCCTACTTGCTGAACTAATTAAAAGGATTTAACTAAAAATGTTTCCGCACACTAAAATCACTGCGCACTCAGCTGATTGTAAAGTCAGCTGTTTTCAAAACAAGAAGACTCAAAGTCTTCTTTAGGGACCAACACCTACTAGTGTACTACGTGAGCCAAAATTTACACGAGGCAGAGTTACGATACTCACCAACAGAGAAGCTGGCCTATGCACTGGTGATGAGTGTTAGAAAGCTGTGGCCATACTTCTTCGACCACCCGGTGGAGGTGCTGACGATGTTCCCACTAAGGCAAATACTACACCTGCCGGACACTGCAGGACGCTTGTTGAAATGGTCACTAGAAGTTAGCCAATACGGTATAACCTACGTCCCTCGAATAGCGATCAAGGGACAAGCGCTCACCGATGTTATTGTCGAGTTGACTTTCCCTCAAGATCCGACGAGGGGGCGTATAGCTCTGTGGCACCTCTATGTAGACGGATCATTAACTAGCACAGCAGCAGGAGCTGGTGTGGTACTAATAAGTCCAGTCAGATAGGTCTTCACCTCAGCAATCCGATTCGACTTCAGAGCTATGAACAATGAAGCGAAATACGAAGTGCTAATAGCCGGACTTAGGTTATCATTAGCTATAGGGACAACCAATCTTCAGATTTTTGGAGATTCCCAGCTAATAATATCCCAAGTCCGGGGAGAATATGAAACCAAGGATTAGCAGATGGCAACGTATCAGAAGATCGTGGCACATCTGATCTCGATGTTCAAACAAGTTTACATCAAATAGATCCCATGACTTGAGAATACACAAGTTGATGCACTAGCTCGACTAGCAACTAGTAGCGGTGAAGCAGAGCTGACGGAGGTCGTCGTTACCAAGCTAAAGGACCCCTCAACGTAAATCAGACTTCGAGTGGGGGGCAGGAAGAAGGCGAAGATTGGTGCACTCCGATAAAAAATTATTTGAAGGACGGATCGGTCCTAGAAGATGCATGAGAAGCTAGTCGGTTAGTAAAGCAAGCAGCTAGATACATGTTGGTGGATGACCAACTATACAAACGTAGATTCTCTCTACCCTACTCAAATGCTTATATGAAAAGCAAGGGTTCGAGCTGTTAGAAGAAATCCACCAAGGAATCTATGGGAGTCACGCTGAGGGGGGCAAACTTTGGCATATAAGACGATCAGACAAGGGTACTATTGGCCCACTCTACGTAAATATGCCATTAGCTTCGCCCAGAGGTACCGAAAATGCCAACTATTCGCACCAAACATTCATACTCCTGCAAGCCAATTCAAATCGGTCTTCAGTCTATGACCTTCTGCAAAATGGGGTATCGACTTGATCGGCCCATTCCCACCTGGCAGACGCGGTGTAAAGTTCGTTGTAGTGGCAGTGGACTACTACACAAAGTGGGCTGAAGCCGAGGTACTCACAACTGTAATGCAGGAGAGGATGATTAGCTCTATCTGGAAGAACCTGATTTGTCGATTCTGACTTCTGCAATCAATAGTGACAGATAATGGCAGACAGTTCGACGGTTAGAAGTTGAGAGAGTTCTGCAATTCGTGGAATATCAAGAAACATTACTCAACTTCGTACCATCCACAGTCGAATGGACAAGTCGAGGCGGTGAACAAAATGCTAAAACATGTGCTGAAAATCCATCTTGAAGACAAGAAAGGAAGTTGGGTGGATGAACTCCCAGAGGTGTTGTGGTCCTACAGAACTTCATACAGAGCCAGTACCGGTGAGACACCATTTGCCTTAGCCTTCGGAACAGAAGCTGTTGTACCGGTGGAAGTTCAGAACCAGACTTGGAAGGTGGTGGGATACCATGAAAAAGAGAATGACGAAGCCCTAGCTGTAGAGAAAGATCTGCTTGAAGAAATTAGAGCCTCGTAGGAATTGAAAAATGCCATCTACAAACAAAGAGCGGAGAAGTACTACAACTCCCAAGTGTGGAACCGAAGTTTCGAGGTCGGGGAGTTGGTATTCAGAAAGAAGCTGGCAACTTCACCCTGTGTGTTCGGACCCAACTGGGAAGGACCGTTCCGAGTTACCGCAAGTTGGGCAAACGGGACGTACGACCTCGAGGACATGGAAGGAAAAGCTTCATGGTACACATTGAGTGCAGCACATCTGAAGAAATTTTATCAGTAGAGGAAGGTAGAACATAACTTGTAAATAGACTAGTCAGAGGTTCGCATCAGGAGTGTTGATGACGACCCATGTAAATATCGTTGCTCAATAAAGTTAGATATTTTTTCAGAAGAACCAACTGTTCAAGCTCCAAACTTGCAAGGACTTAGGTCCCGAAAACGTTATAATCTAAAGCTCAAGGTAAAGGTCAAAGTGCCAAGGGTTAGCAAAGGTGTCCCTTTTAAAGGATCAATAAGCGCCCACTGCACAAAGTTAGAAAAAAATCACGAAAAGATGATTTAAAATGTCTAAGGCAAGATTTTTAAAACCCAATCGCCCAAGTGAATAAAAAAGAGTACAACTTGCTACCCCAAGTGGACTAAGACGAGCAATTCGCGGCCCTAAGCGGTGTAAGAAGAAGAATATGTACCAAATAAATAAAGTACAATTCGTAGTCCAAAGCGATGTAAAACGAACGATTCGCTTCCCAAAGTGAAATAAGACGAATAATTGCGTACAAAAAATATAAATACGAGCTAATAAAAGATATAACGTGCGAGAAATTAGAGTAGAGCCAGATAGAACAGAAAAGTCGAAATTTCATTTAAAAAATACTTAGAAATTTTCTATGTATAAGTAGTGATGCTGGTTACAAAGGTCAACCAGCTTGCCATCTTTGAAGACAAAAGAAAGCTCTTTCTAGGAGAGCTATACAAGTGACTAGCGATTTGTGTTCGCACACAAATGCACTTTCCTACAAGTGTATAGGATCGTGTAGTGGTAAGCTGACCAAGTTATAAATATCAAATTCACGAGAAGCAATGAGACAAATTTAATCCTAAGATGTGTGTGTGTGAATTTTGGAATTAAATAAACAAAAACGAAATGACAAATTTAGTTTCTATCTACTACTACCTAAAAAGAAGAAATTGAAATGACTCAAGAATATGAAAATACCAATATAAACTAAACGTGCAGAAATAATGAGATGCTTCAGGTGAATTCCGTTATGTACCAATTACAATCAATTCCCTAAAATTCCTTTATAAAGGTTATCTAATGAGTAAGCCAGACATTAATGTCCCACTGAAATAGAACTCTCATTCATATCTCAACACCCTAATAGTCTTGTTCTCAGTTTCTAAGCATCTCTCAATGTCATAGGAACATTAACTCAATCCTAGAATCCATCACTATCAAGTAAATAATCTTACCCTTCTCACTCAACTCTCGTTTTGTCGGTGATTAGGACTCAAATATTCATCAATAGAAATTAAAACACTAAGTATCTCTGTGACGTACTAAAAGGACTCATCTTATCAGTAAACCTTCAAAAGAAATTAAAAGCAATGACTATAATTGTTCATTAACTTCCTTCACCCAAAGCAAAAGGGTTTAACTCATGGCTAATGGGTTAACAGGACTAACTGAGATAAATAGAATCATACCAATTAACAAAAATAAATCAAACATAACAATGATGATAGCAAGAACAATTGAAAGAATAAGCATAAATCCTAATTAAAATTTGAAATTAAAATCAAACCGAATATCAAATAGTTTAAGAAATCTCTAAACAAGAGTTGAAAATAAGCAATCAAACAAACTGTTTTCTCTACCAATAATAATCTAAAGCGCATGAAAACTCCTAATTCACTACCCTACTCCTACTGCCCGAAGGCCTAAACTACTGAAGCGTAATCCGTGAGTAATCCCCTTCTATGAATTATATACTCCTTCTGCTCTTCAATGCCAATGGGTCTAAGAAAATAATCTTTTAATGCTGCAATGGGCCAGTAAAACAAAAGAATTGGGCCTGATAATTAAATAAGGAACTTGGGCTGAGCATTAAACCTAGAAAATGGGCCAACCAATTTCCTTACCCAATTACCGGTTACGGACGGCTGTGCGAGTGGTGTGGCAGATCGAATTCTGGCAGAGGAACGGCGAATCTGGATGGGATCGATCGACGGCCGGCGGTTATTGAAGCAAGGGCAGTGGCGGATTGTGCTCGTCGGCGGCTTGGCGACGGATAGTTTCCAAACAATGGAGGCGCGATGGATAGGGACGACTTCCGGCGAGTTGATGGCAGTTGGAAGCTCCAGCGAGGATTTCCGGCAAGTGCAGCGGCGGTTGAGATTTCAATCACGCTGTGAGTAGCAGTTTCCCGGAGAATTCCGGCAGATTTGGGCGGATTGAGTGGTGGAGCAGGCGGTTGGAGTCAGCTGCGACTCTGCTTCAGTCGGAGAGGAGCGGCGCGAGCGGTTTCCGAGAAAGAGACGACCGCGACTTGAGTGTGTGGTGGTTGTACACCGGTGTCTAAGACGGTTGCAGCGGCATGGGATGCGGCTTCCATCGACGTGTAGTTTCCAGTCGACTATGTCGGCCAGAATAGATGGTTTGGCGTTTGTTGTTGCTGCAGAGTAATACTCTTGATGCTGCTTGCAGAGGTGGTTGGGTTATTGTGTGTGGGCCCCTCATATTGTACCTGTTACAAATTTAATTAATCAAACCTGAAATATGGTCTAATAAAATGAGCCTCAACAGTTGAAATAATTGGGCTCATAATTAATAGATCAAATTAAAAGCTTAATTATAGTAAAATTGTAACATTAGTGAATTTTTAACAATGATGCACCATTAATCAAATTAAATCCATAATTGCATTCAAATATCTAGAAATTCATCTATAAATGAGCACAAATTGATGCAAATATGACTCTAATCACTCCCCAAACTAGAGTATTGCTCGTCCCGAGCAATGAATCGATCAAACCTAGGGGAATATTAGAATCAATTGGTGATCATCATATTATCATGTTCCATACACACAAGCAACATAAGTGTTCAATCAAGCATGCTCATCACATCAACTTCAAGTCTAGTTATCAAGAATCAAACACATCAAATCAACTCAACTTATCACAATTCTCTCGATAGTGTATCACTCAAGTGTATGGGTTCAATTTCAGCACTCAATATCACTCTCAATAGCTGCACTACCATAAGCTTGCCTATTGTCTACATTCTCCACTACTGTAAAAGTAAATCAATTGCAAATCAATGAGGGTTTTTCATTTGGTTGTAATGTTGGCTCTTTGGTTAGGGTATGAATCTCTTGGATAAAAGTGACTTAAAGGGTTAGTAGAGCAGAAAAATTCTAACATCTTCCTCTTTAAGACTCACAAATTGCAATTCAACACTCTCATCTCTACACTTCACTTCACTTTTTTTCTTTACTTTTCTTTTCCCACTCTTTTTTTTTTCATGTTCTTTTCTCAACATCGCCTTGCATTTTTAGGCAAGGTCTCAACCAATTTTTTTTCTTTTTCACACTTTCACTAACTATTCCCATTTTCTTTTCTTTTCAACACAATTCACAATACTTCCCAATCAACAAAATCAAGCTCTACTATTCCTTGGGTGAACAAGGCTACGCAGGATAAAAGTTTAAAAACAGGCTGCCAAAAAAATAGGATATAAAGCTCAAAATGGCTGACTAGAGAATCAATGAATTCAGGTAGGGAAAATATGGCTAAGTGACTCAAGCAATTCAAAGAAGACCTCATCTCATTTTTGCAAAATTCTTAATTTCTGTAATCTCAAATCAGACTCAAGGCAAGTTATAGAGTGACAACATACTAAGAGGACCACACAATCAAGAGACTTCATCTGTATTAAATGTACAGGAATAGGCTAAAAAATCTCACAGACAATGTGATTGTGACAAGTATTATTGACTCAAGATTATTTTATCTCAACTCCTAGCATCAAAGCATTTATGACTTACACCATTTACTCAAACACAAATGAAACTCATATGCACTTCACTCAACAATACAAATATGCACTTCTCAATCCAATATCAGCCTATTCATGCCTCATCCACACATTTCACAAACTCAATGATCTCAATAGGACTAGGGATTCACAAAACCATCAACAAAATGGGGGTAGGTGCGCCTGTGCAAATGTATAAAAATCCATTCAAATAAACATACACTCCCCCAAACTTAGTATTGCTAAGAAAATCTAAGTTTGAGCCTGGGGTGTCCATGTGAGACTCATATCAAAGCAGAATAACTCAACACTTATACAAACACATTCCCACAACTCATAGAGAAAGCACAATCACTCAGCAAGAGTAACAAGAATAAAGTATGTGCGCCTGTGCAGTGTAGGCATAAAAATAGTAAAAATGATCACTCCCCCAAATTTAGAGATTGCTAAGCAATTCTAAGTTTGAGTTCGTGGTACCTCAATCTGCACCAATTTACTCATTCTCTTCAAACCAGCACAATAACTTTCTCTTGTTCCCTTTTGCATGCAACCATCCAAAACCTACAAAACACACACTTTGAGAGAAATAGGGATTAACAAACTAACAAATCAAAAGAAAAATTTACGAAAATAAACAAAAGCAAGAAAATGGGTTGCCTCCCATTAAGCGCTATTTTTAATGTCCTATGTCAGACGATACCTCATACGCTCATCGAAATGGCCAAGGATAACGGTCTTCCTTGCCATTGTATCTCAATCGTTTAGCCTCGATGTCAATGAGGTTTAAACCATGAGTATACAAGTCTCCCTTCCTCTTCCCTCTGAGTTTGCATGCATATTCTCTTTCTTTACTCACGGTCATCTCCATCCATTCTTCTCCTGTTTTCTCGAGGATTCCCAAGAATCTTTTTAATTCAGCTTTTTCATCAAACCTGTAAGAAGGCAAAATAAAGTCAATAGGAATAATATCAAGTGAAGTAGAAAAAGTAAAAACTTCAGGATTGCTCATTTCGCTCTCAAACTCTTCTTCTACTTTCTCTTGACTTTCTTCCTCAATTTCGCTCGTGTCCATCGAGGGACATTCCTCTACATCTCCTTTGGCTATTGGAAAGACATCTTCATTCACTTCGCTTGGGACCTCTTTTCCTCTCCCCATTCTTTTTCTTCCTCGTCCCTAATAATAGTGAGATCATAAGGAATTAAAGATCCTTTCTCATAGTGCAGTTTTATCATGTAGCCTTCAACACCATTTTCCTAAATGTATCTATAAACACGATCTTTAACAGTTTCTGGATTTGAGTAGGAATTGGGATAAGCATCAGAGTATGTATAAGGATAAGAGTAGGGATCAGAATATGGGTAGAGATTAGAGTAGGGATCGGAATAGGGATACGAGTATGGATAGGAGTTTGAGTCCTGATATGGCTGAGGAGGAAAGGAGTATTGCTGTGGAGGAGGTAGGTTGTATTCAGGTGGTGGATAGTAAGGTAGAGAAGGTGGATATGAAGAATACTGCTGGCAAGTTGGTGGATAATATGAATGATATGGATCAGGAGATGGTGGGTAATATGGATAAGGAGGTTGGTGGTAATCAGGCTGATATGGATCAGGAGGATCCGAATATGGATGAGACGGATAATCCAATAAGTCTATGTCATATCCGTTCATCATCTTCAATGAAGCTCACTCCTACAAAACAATCAGCAAATCCACAAAGTTAAAAGAAACTAAAATGACTCAAACACACAAAACCTAAAATTAAACTATCTATGTTGCTTCCCCGGCAACGGTGCTAAAAACTTGACTAGCGATTTGTGTTCGCACACAAATGCACTTTCCTACAAGTGTATAGGACCGTGTAGTGGTAAGCTGACCAAGTTATAAATATCGAATCCACGGGAAGCAATGAGACAAACTTAATCCTAAGATGTGTGTGTGAGTTTTGGAATTAAATAAACAAGAACAAAATGACAAATTTGGTTTCTATCTACTACTGCCTAAAAAGCAGAAATTGAAATGACTCAAGAATATGAAAATACCAATATAAACTAAACGTGCAGAAATAATGAGATGCTTCGGGTGAATTCCGTTATGTACCAATTACAATCAATTCCTTTCTAAGCATCTCTCAATGTCATAGGAACATTAACTCAATCCTAGAATCCATCACTATCAAGTAAATAATCTTACCCTTCTCACTCAACTCTCGTTTTCTCATGATTAGGACTCAAATATTCATCAATAGAAATTAAAACACTAAGTATCTCTGTGACCTACTAAAAGGACTCATCTCATCAGTAAACCTTCAAAAGAAATTAAAAGCAATGACTATAATTGTTCATTATCTTCCTTCACCCAAAGCAAAAGGGTCTAACTCATGGCTAATGGGTTAACAGGACTAACTGAGATAAATAGAATCATACCAATTAACAAAAATAAATCAAACATAACAATGATGATAGCAAGAACAATTGAAAGAATAAGCATAAATCCTAATTAAAACTTGGAATTAAAATCAAACCGAATATCAAATAGTCTAAGAAATCTCTAAACAAGAGTTGAAAATAAGCAATCAAACAAACTGATTTCTCTCCCAATAATTAATCTAAAGCGCATGAAAACTCTTAATTCACTACCATACTCCTACTGCCCGAAGGCCTAAACTACTGAAGCGTAATCCGTGAGTAATCCCCTTCAATGAATTATATACTCCTTCTGCCCTTGAATGCCAATGTGCCTAAGAAAATAATATTTTAATGCAGCAATGGGCCAGTAAAACAAAAGAATTGGGCCTGATAATTAAATAAGGAACTTGGGCTGAGCATTAAACCAAGAAAATGGTCCAACTAATTTCCTTACCCAATTACCGGTTATGGACGGCTTTGCGAGTGGTGTGGCAGATCGAATTCTGGCAGAGGAACGGCGAATCTGGATGGGATCGATCGACGGCCGGCGGTTATTGAAGCAAGGGCAGTGGCGGATTGTGCTCGTCGGCGGCTTGGCGATGGAGAGTTTCCAAACAATGGAGGCGCGATGGATAGGGACGACATCCGGCGAGTTGATGGCAGTTGAAGCTCCAACGAGGATTTCCGGCAAGTGTAGCGGCGGTTGAGATTTCAATCAGGCTGTGAGTAGCAGTTTCCCGGAGAATTCCGGAAGATTTAGGCGGATTGAGTGGTGGAGCAGGCGGTTGGAGGCGGCTGCGACGCTGCTTCAATCGGAGAGGAGCGGCGCGAGCGGTTTCCAATAAAGAGACGACGGCGACTTGAGTGTGTGGTGGTTGTACAGCGGTGTCGAAGACGGTTGCAGCAGCATGGGATGCGGCTTCCATCGACGGGCAGATTTCAGTCGACGATCTCGGCCAGAATAGATGGTTTGCTATGTTTTAAAAGCGGAAGCGGAAGTTGAACCGGACACCTTAATATTTTTGGTAGGATCGGTTGGACCGGGTCTAACCGTTAGTAAAGCAATTGCACCGGCATGACATCATATATATACAAAAATTTAAAGATATCATAAATAGTTTTTCTCTAAAATAATAAATTATATGTATAAATTATGATAAAAATTAAATAAATATACATCTAATATTGTTATTTAAAGTTTAATTTTAACAATCTAAATTAAATGTCAATATTTAAGTAAAATAAGTCTACTATACATTATAAAAATGTCAAATGTAAAATTAAGTTCATCAAATGTCTTAAAAATATTGAATGTATAGGAAGTTCATCAAATATCTATGATTAACAACATAAAATTATTTAATTTGAAAGAATATCCAAATTAACACCACACTAAAATTTGATCTCATGATTCCAAGTCTAAATTTCGTTGATAACCTAGTAGAAGGATTATGAAATATTAGATTAAGAATTTGAGAAAGAATAAAGTTAGAAAACGCGATTGAGATGACATATAATAAAAAAATTGAATTTAATAAATTGAGTTTCATTAAAAGTTATAAATTGCAAAAAAAAAAAAATTCAATTTTTTTAACAAATAAATCAAAAGCGTCGAGTTGACTGGTCCAACCAGAGACCGGTCTGACCCGCTTTTGCCTCTTTTGACCGCTTTTTGGACGTTTCAAAGGAAGAGTGGTCTAACGCTTTCGAACCGTTCGGCATGTTGTCCGAGTAGCGGTTGGACCGGTCCGACCAGTCGGTCCAACCCGCTTTTTAAAACATAGATGGTTTGGTGTTTGCTGTTGCTGCAGAATACTACTCTTGATGCTACTTGCAGAGGTGGTTGGGCTATTGTGTGTGAGCTCCTCATATTGTACCTGTTACAAATTTAATTAATCAAACCGAAATATGGTCTAATAAAATCAGCCTCAACAGTTGAAATAATTGGGCTCATAATTAATAGATCAAATTAAAAGCTTAATCATAATAAAATTGCGCGCTCCGGTTGGCTGATGTTGATTTGATTCGCAACATTTATGAATCGACCAAATTTAGCTAGATTGATTTCAGTCATCTTCTTTATTTATACAAAATATTTATAGTTTCAAATAAATACGGCAATCAGATATTTATTAACGCATACGAGCACCGAGAGACTCGTAATTGAATAACGACTTGTATCGTGTACAATAAATATAAATGTGACTATTTAACTCGAGAATTAAGTTGATAAATACTCTAATCATGTAGTAATACATATTTTACTATTTTACGTGTTATTATATGATAAATTAAACTATTTCTATAAAACTAAATAATATATTTATGAAAAACTAATATTTATTCTTATAGTAACACATACTTACTTTTTATATTATATAAAAACAAATAAAAATATAAGTAAAACTAAAAAGAATAACATTACATATGATAGTAACATACATTTTCTCTAATTGTAACACACATTTTCTCCTCATTTTGTGTTACTATATGGCAAGGGTGCAAATGGCGTTTGGCGGTCGGCGGGCGGTCGAGTGCCTTCAAGCGCCAAGACCGCCTAGGCGCCGCCTTGGCGGTGCCAAGGTTTTTCTATTTTATTTTTTTATTTTTTATTAATATTAATTTTTTTCTAAACATATATTAATAAAAGTATACATTATAGATAAATTATAAATGTAAAACATAATTAATAACTATCACAAAATATAAAAAGTCAACAAAATGTTAATAATTATCATAATACGACATAGAACGAATAAATTATGAAGTAGTTCAATTAAACTTTTATTTTTTAGTAATTTAGTTTTTATTTTTTAATTTTAGATCTAATTTTTAAATTGAAATGAAAATTAGAAAAAGAAGTGTAATGGTCATCTAGGCGATGCCAAGACGGCCTCGGCGGCTACTTAGGCGGTCTCGGCAGTGTCAAATGTGTTGGCGAATTTTTCTCGGTGATTTGACATTGGCGTCGGCGGCCGCCTAGGCAGTCTCGGCGACCGCTATTTACATCCATGCTATATGGGTAAATGTGTGTTACTTTAAGGATAAAATGAGTTTTTATAAGAATAAATATGTGTTTCTTATTTATTCACCATCCCCTTAAAATCTAGTTATATTGAATCATGTAGTAATATACTTTTGACTATTTTATGTGTTATTATATGAAAAAATAATTATTTCTATAAAAATATATAATATATTTATGAAAAACTAATATTTATTCTTATAGTAAAAGAATAACATTTTATATGATAGTAACATGCATTTTCTCTAGTTGTAACTCATATTTTTACCCCATTTTGTGTTATTATATGGACAAATGTGTATTATTTTAAGGATAAAATGAATTCTTAGAAGAATAAACATGTGTTTCTTATTTATTCATTATTCTTTTTAAATATAGGTATATTGAATTATGTAGTAGTACACTTTTTACTATTTTATATGTGTTAGTATATGAAAAATAATTATTTCTATAAAATAAATAATATATTTGTGAAAATATAATATTTTATTTTTGTAGTAACACACATTTTACTCTTTATATTATATAAAATATTTATTCTATAAAAATAAATGAATATATGTAAAAAGAATAACATTTTATATGATACTAACGTACATTTGCTCTAATTGTAATACACATTTGCTCCTCATTTTGTGTTACTATATGGGCAAATATGTGTTACTATAAGGGCAAATGCATGTTACTATAATGATAAGATATAATTTTATAAAAATAAATAAATATATGTAAAATAACAACATTTAAGTTGGATAGTCACACACATTTTATTTTAAAATAACATGCATTTGTTCATATAGTAAAACAAAATTAAGAGCAAATTACAGCATAATTGTTAATTAACATTCATGATTATTTCTATAGCATTACCGCATATCATTATTGCATATCTGCTTGGAAAGTCGCCTGAAATAATGAAAAGCGTGACTTCATCTTTTTTATTTTCTTTAAGCTTATTTTTAAAAAAAAATTACTTAAGTTATATTCGAATGTTATTAAAAGTTTATTGTTTGAATTTATTACAAATATTTTATTTGATTCGACTATTATTTAAATATAAATACAAAAATTATGATATTAGTAAATATTTGATTAAATATTTTAAAATATCATCACCATCATCATCATGGAGAAGAAGCAGCAGCACCAAGATCCACGGCCAGAGCCTCTCAAGATCTCACCAATTGTCTCTTAACTCTCTTCCAACTTCTTACTGTTGTAAACAAAACTCTACCAATTCTGTTTTTGTGAAATCTTAGATTTTTCATGGTATTTCTCATTCAAAAACAAATTTAATATAAATTTTTGTATTTTTTTATATATATAATATATGATGTAAAAATAATATATAAAAAAATAATTTCATACGTGTACGCCAGCGTGGCAGCATGTCACATGCTTCGACGGGACACGTCATCAGTTGTTGGCCGGAAAAAAAAAGTGTATCGAATTGAAACTATTTAAAAGGTTGAGAGTTTTTATAATAATTGTGAAGCTCATGATTAAATTGAAAGTTGAGTAAAAGATTGTGTATTTATATAGAATTAATCATATTATTTATAACTCACTCCGTACTATACTTAATTTTAATTTTAATTTTTGAAAAGGTTTATTTCAAACTTTTTCATCATTTTTATTTTTATAAAAAATTATACACTAACTCACTTTTATTAAACCCATTAAAAAATCACTTTATCACTTTTTTTAATAAAATATAACTTTATCACTATCTATTTTATTACTTTTTTATTAAAAAATATTATTTTATAACTATATTAAAATATCTATTATCATTAAATTATACTCGCACTTTTCTTAAAACTCGTGCAAATAGTAAAATAAAACATAACTAATCCGACAGGAAAAGTACTGCATAAATATAACATCATCAATTTCATAAAATAAACAAATTTTACCAAAAAAAAAAAAACTCTAATTTCTAAATACACCATTACTTGATCAACTTTGTTCAAATATGCTAAAATGTCTAAAATTATGCCCTAACAGTTCATTATATGTTGAAACCATCACTGTTTTTAGAATCGGACCGAACCGGCCTGTTGAACCGGGAACCGGTCACGGAACCGGTCCGGTTACACCCAAAAATCGTTTTTACGGTTGAATCGGTCAAAACTGGTCAAACCCACTCAAAACCGATCAGAACCGCTCAAAATTGGGCATAACCGATTAAACCGACTATTTTTTTAAATATTAATATTTATTTTTTTACTTATTTTTATTCATCTTTCTTAATCCTAATCAAACCAAAACCCAAAAACTTATTTTTCACAAAAAAAAAATCTTAACGGCCGAAGAACTAAGAAGAAATTAAAGAAAACCTATTTTGATTGAGTTATTTTGTCTCTTTTGTATTTTATGTTGTTATTTTATGACTCTATTGTATTTATTTAATTTTATAAGTGGATATTTATTTTATTTATCATATAAAATATTAAAAAATAGGTATAAATTATTTTAACGGTTGAACCGTGAACCGGTGTGTTGTCCGATTTTGTCACCGGTTCGGTTATGAAAACACTGGTAACCATATTATTCTTAATTTGCTTGCACTAAATCCACAGTAAAACATGTTGATAGAATTTACTAATCGTATTCGTTTATGTGGTTATTATATCGTATTAATTCTACCAAACAATAATCTAAGATTTTATGTTCTTAGTGTCCTTGTGGGATGAATATAGAGAGAGAAAGTAGAGAGTTTAGAGAGAGAAAGTCTGTTGTATTATGATTAGAATTGTGTAATAGTTACAAGAGAGATCTTATTTATAGGTATGCGAGAGTGAGGTGACACCTTACGAGCCTATTTGGCTTTCGGTGTTGACGAAGGTTCCTCACCTTCGCCTTAGTCCCTCACAATGCTTCCTATATCGCACCTCGTCCTTCTACTATGTCTTAGACCAGATGAGCCTCATTAAAAACCTCGCCGTAAACCACCCTTGTGGACAAACCGGACGGAGGGAAAAATAGTGCAACCATCGAGGTCCTACAAACTACGGAGCGAACTCCTGGGCAAGCTTGGGAGCGGGCTCTGACACCTTATACGGTCTTTGGGTGTTGTATGACGACGGACCTCGGCGGGGTCCCTCTCTGGCCTTGGGCGAGCTCTGCCCCGAGAAGGGTGGCTTGCCCATACTCCTCTCCCTGGGCGACCTCGACCTGCTGGGGGCTCGAACGTGGTCCTCGTCCACCTCGGCGAGCTCCTCTATGTCGGTCCTGACCGAGGTAGGTGGCTCGACTTCTATGCAAGTGGGCGACCTCCCAAGCCTTGATCGTGGGTTAGCTTGCCTTATCAACATTTGCCCCCCAGCTCGCTCACATCATGATGTTTCCAATGTGTGGGCGAGCTGACTTACCTCCACGGGCGGGAGCTCGAACACTGGCGAGCTAACCTTAGGCCTCTACCGAGCTCACTGGCGAGCTCCCTTACGGGCAGTTCGTGTGCCGACATAGGCGAGAATTGAGGTGCCGTACATGCCCTTCGAGGCTCCGATTCCCATGCCCATTATTGCTAGACTTTTGAATTTTTGCAAATTGGTCCCCGTATTTTTTGGAAATTGCACCTCGCCCCGACGCCTACAAATAGGGGGAGGTGAGTTAATTTTCCCACTTTTGTGTTTTTGAATTCTCAGAGCTTTACCGACGACCGTGTTTTCTTGTGTTCGACAGATTTTCAAAGGCTCTTCAAGGTAGGATTCGATTTCTTCCCCTTTTCTTCTTTTCCTTTGTTTGGTTTTCTTTGTTTCTTCAAATCTCCGGAAACCTTGAACACTTCCGGGGATTTTTGTCTTTTCTGGCCATTCGCACCGTAACTCCGGCGATAAGGACTTTTGAACTACTTTGGACCCACTCGAACCTCGCCAACACTATGTCAAACGCATCCTCCAGTCGTACGATGTCAAACTGTAACCCGGAAAAATGTCCTGTGATTGGAGATGAACCGATACCCCTCATAGCCCAGGTAGTGATTGGCTCAAGCTCCGAGGCAACCTCGGTAGCTGGCCCGGGATTCGGCAAGTCCCCCGGGTGAGTCCGAGAAGATATGGGGGAAAAGGCCACCTCCCCCGGGCAAAGCGAAGAGTCCTACCTTCGCGAGCTCTGGTATGCAAGTGAGCCGACATCCCGTGAGGCCCCAGTAGATGAAGAGGTCGCCGAGACCGCGGTGGAAGTCGCCGAAGTTGGAGGGGTGGTCGCTGAGTAGGATAAGCCAGTCGATGACCTCAGCGACATCACCATGGAGTACTTCCGCTCAATCGGCTTCCCGGAGCCCCAATTGGTCGAGCACCTGGTCTCAGACAAGGTGGTTCACCCCTTCAACTGGGATGAGTACGTCGCTGAGCACGCCGCGAGCTTCCTGTGTCCGGATCGAGTGATTGAGTATCCAGAGGAGGGCGTCGAGGTCGCCCAATATGAATACAAAGCTGGTGAGGTGGTGAGCCTTATAAACGAGTATTTGCTTCCCAAGATTCGCAAGGAGTATCGCATCCCGCACGACATCTTCATGTACGCTCCGGAGAAGCATGAGCGAGCTGACTCACCCCCTCCTGGGCTGACTGCAGTGAACATACACACGCTCGCGGCCTGGCTCACGCTACCTTTGCACCCAATTATTGGTCAATTCTTGTTTGACAATAACTTGGCCATCACTCAGCTTACCCCAAACGCCTGGAGTAACCTTCTCGCCGCATTGTCTGCCTTCGGATTGGAAGGCTACGAGAATCGGGTGACCTCAGCCGACCTGGGCAAGCTCTTCGTCGTCACCAAGCAAGTGAAGGATGGTGCCGGATATTATTACTTGAAAGCTCGCCCAGGGGAGAAATTTCTCGGGGTACTACCAAACAAAATCCGCGATTGGAAGGAACAATTCTTCTTCATTGGTGGAGATTGGCGAGCTTCGGACACTTATACTGGGCGAGGTGGCCGCATTCCTACCCCCTAGGGATATGGGGAAGCTAGCAGTAGGTCGCCCATTTCGGTGTGTGTGCGTTAGATTAGATTTACTAATCTAAATCTCCTTTCTTTTTGCAGCTTTGAAGAGTCACAAGTCTCGGTGAGGCAAACCTGAGCTATCGGTGGAGTTCGACGTTGTGCGAGCTATTTGCTTCTTGAGGGGTGAGAAGGACCGGGACATCACCCATCTGACCAAACATCACTGCTGCCGACTCGCCGGCCTCCTCACACTACCTCATCACCTCGCTCTTCAAGGTCCCCTGCTCCCAGGTCCATATCTTGTGAGAGTTCGCCTCTTATGGCGTATAGTTCACCTCGACACAAACTCCTTGTTCTTTATTTTTGCAGGTGGTGGTTGGGTTGCATTCTCCATTGCCGAGGTCCCTGAAGCTTACAATCTCCTAGTCGATCGACTAGCTATGGGCCAACCTCGCCCAAACCGCCTGGCCTTGCCCTCCGCGCTCGCCCTCGAGGTAACCAAGAAAACAGAGCTCGCTGCGAAGAAGACGAGCGATGTAGGGGGCTCCGGGACCCAGAAGGGGGTGACAAAGCCCCCAGCTAAAAACCCTACGCCGACTAAGGCAACGCAGGTCGCCCGGACCAATCGGGGTGGTGGGCGAGGTCATTCGACCCCTGAGCGAGCCCCGCCCCAAATAAAGAGAGGCTCTGACCGAGGCGATGAAGGTCAAACTCGCAGGAGGGTTCGTTCACTCCTCCACGACCGGGATGACCTTGAGCTCGGCGAGCAGGCTGATACGAGGTCGGCACAGGGCTGCTCAGCCCACTCAAATGTTCCTCTGGATATAGAGCCAATCCGGAGGTCGCCACCCACTCCACCTCCATTCGGGGCTCAAATGGTAGATGACACTTTCCTCTGCTGGGATCCCGAGCGAGTCCAGTAAGTAGCTTGCCCAGTTGGTCCTTTTGTTAAATATTTTATGTATTTTGCTAACTTTTTGACCTCGCAGCTACGCCTCCCTCGCCCATCCCAATAGGCACGAGGCCTTGCACTCCTTCGAGCGATCTCGCTCCCTGACCTCCTTGCGCCATCTCCCTCCAGGCCTTACCCGGAACACTTTGAGCGAGATGCCGAGGTTCTGGTCCAATCCTCAGCTCGCCACCATCAATGGCCAGAGCCCGCGTGAGAACCTTCTATTGGCGGCGCATTATGCGAGCGGGTTGCTGCTCGCCAACTACCGGGCGTTAGAGCAGGTCGCCCAGCTGGAGGAAGGCCGCCAGCAAAGGAATGAAGCCATTTTAAAGGCCGTTGAAAATGCCGACAAAGCAAAGAAGGCATTGGAGATCGCTGAGGGGAAGGTGGCAGCCACTCTGGCTGGCGAGCAAAAGGCCCTCGAGCAGTTGGGCGAGCTCCGGAAGAGGTACGATGATGTCCAGTGAAATGCTGAGGCTCAAATCAGGGCGAAGGAGGAAGAGTTCGCTCAAAAGCTCGTTGACAAAGATAGTGAGCTCACCCTGGTCCGTCGGGAGCTCGACCTGGAAAAGGGCTTGTCCAAGGCCGCTGATGAGGAGTGCAACAAGCTTCGGGGGGAGCTTTCCACAAAGATAAACGAGGTCGCTGGGCTCCGGAACGATGCCTCCTCCTCCTCGGCCGACTTGACAGTTGTTAGGGCCGAAGCCTCAGATAAAGGTTTCGTGCAATGCCACACCGAATCATCAGGACAATTTATTGGGCGCGAGCTCATCGGGATGACGAGCTGAAGGCCATCGTCGGCGATTTCAAAGATTGCCTGGGTAAGGTGCCCTTTCCGGATGGGGCCGAGCTTGACATTGGCGACCTTCCAGAGCTTGGGGTCCCACTGGATTTTATTCCGGAACGATTCAAGATTATCCAAACTGTTTCGGTGCCGGATCTGGCTCCCGCTGGAGGAGAGGAGGTCGCGCTGAGGATGAGCGCACCCCTCTCACCCTCGAGCAACTTCAAGATGCTTTTGGGGATATGATGCTGAACGAAGGCGAGCTCGATACCAGCGAGCTTACGGGCAACATTACCACCGAGGCCGAGCTCGCCCTTCCGACAGGCCAGGTCGCTCTAGGCTCCGCTGAGGTTCCCCGATGCCCCCACTGCTCCAGACTCTTAGAGCAATTTTTAGCTTTCTTTATTCTCGCAAGTAGTTGTAGCTCGTCAGGCTTCATAGCTGGCCTAGAAGGAGCCTTTTTGTAATTTTTGCTTTTGTAAGTAGCTTGAGCTCGCCGGGCACGTGTAGCTCACCTAGAAGAAGCACTTTTGCGTTTAAAAAATGGCCAGCTGGTCGACCTTTGTGGCCAGCACCACTCCATATACTTAGGAATTTTTAAAGTACATTCGACTTGAAAGTTTTTTAAGTATTTTTGAATGAAACCCGAACATTTTATGTCTAACTCTTTCCGCTTACGGTTTTACGCTTACGTCATAATTTCTTTTAGCTCATTTTTTATTTATTTTATGGGTACTTAACTATTCGTCTTACACTACTTTGAGAAGCGAATCGTTCATTTTACGTCACTTAGGACTATGAATTGTACCTCTATTTTAATAGTACGTATTCTTCGTCTTACACCACTTAGGGCCGCGAATCCCTCGTCTTAAACCACTTAGGGCAGCGAGTTGTACTTCATTTAATTCACGTTGGGCAGTTGGGTTTCATGAACCTTGCCTTAGACGTTTTTCGTCTTTTTCGCGAATTTTTCTAACATGTGGTAGTAGGTGCTTGGCAATCCTTTAAGAAGGGCACCTTCGCGACCTTGGGAACTTTGGCCTTTGCCTTTGAGCATTTTGATCATAACGTTTGGGACCTTGGTCCTTGCGCATTACGAAGCTTTGTACACTTGGCGAGCTGGGGCTGGTGAGCTTCCTTGGGCGGTGGGCGACCTAGGGTAGCTCGCATAGTCAGCGAGCTACGCAGGTCCGGACACTTGGCAAAATTTCTGGTTTCGCAAATCTTTCTAACTTTTCATAGCAACGTAATTTACATCGGTTGCTATCAACACTTTTGACGCTAACCTTCGGCTAGTCTATTACAAAACTCTTAGTCTATTGATAAAACTTTTTAAGGTGGGCCGCACTCCAGGTGTATGACGAGGTGTTACCTTCTGCGTCTTCGAGGTCATACGTGCCGTTTGGCCAGGCTGCGGTAACCCGGAATGGTCCTTCCCAGTTCAACCCGAACACTCCAGGTGGGGCCATCAGTTTCTTTTTCAGCACCAGGTCTCCGACCTTGAATTTCCGATCTCGGACCTGGGAATTGTAGTACTTCTCTGCCCTACGCTTGTAGGTGGCGTTCTTTATTTCTGACGAAGCTCTGGTCTCTTCGATCAGATCTTTTTCTACTGCCAAGGCTTCTTCATTCTTTTCTTCGTCAAATCCTACCACCTTCCAAGTCTTGTTCTGAACTTCGACTGGTACCACCGCTTCAGTTCCGAGGGCTAAGACAAACGGGGTCTCTCCGGTGCTGGCCTGGTATGATGTTCTGTAAGACCTTAGGACCTCTGGGAGTTCGTCTGCCCAGTTCCCTTTTTTATCTTCGAGGCGGAGCTTCAGTATGTGTTTCAGAATTTTGTTCACCGTCTTGACCTGGCCGTTCGTCTGTGGATGGTATGGAGTCGAGTAGTACTTTTTGATGTTCCATGAACTGCAGAAGTCTCTCAACTTTTGACTATCGAACTGCCTTCCGTTATCTGTGATGATCGATTGTGGAAGTCCGAACCTGCAGATCAGGTTCTTCCATATGAAGCTGATCATCCTTTCTTGAGTTATTGTTGTGAGAGCTTCGGCCTCAGCCCACTTAGTGTAGTAGTCTACTGCTACAACATCAAAATTTACACCGCCTCTACCAGGTGGAAATGGGCCAATCAAGTCGATACCCCATTTCACGAAAGGCCATGGGCTGAAAACCGACTTCAGCTGGTTGGCTGGGGAGTGGATGTTAGGTGCGAAAAGTTGACACTTTCGGTACCTTCGTGCGAAGCTAATGGCATCTTTGCGAAGAGTAGGCCAATAGTACCCCTGCCTGATCGTCTTATATGCCAATGCTTGCCCACCAGCGTGACTCCCACAAATTCCTTCGTGGATTTCTTCTAACACCTCGGACCCCTGTTTCTTAGTTAGGCACTTGAGTAGGGGTAGAGAGAATCCACGTTTGTAGAGTTTGCCATCTAGCAGCGTATATCTGGCAGCTTGCTTTACTAGCCGGCTAGCTTCCCAGGTGTCTACGGGGTTTGTTTCGTCTTTTAAATATTTTTGGATTGGAGTGCACCAATCTTCACCATCCTCATCGCCTTTCTGCCCCCCACTTGAGGTCTGATTTACTTTGTAATCGGACGTCGAGGGGTTTTTCAGTGTGGTGATTACAACCTTCGTAAATTCGGCTTCACTGTTGCTGGTAGCTAGCCGGGCTAGGGCGTCTGCTTGGGTGTTTTCTAGTCGCGGTATCTGATTAATGTAGACCTGCGTAAACATCGAGATCAGATGTGAGACTATCTTCTGGTAGGTCATCATCTGCTGGTCTTTTGCCTCATATTCCCCATGGACTTGGGATATTATTAGCTGAGAATCTCCGAAAACTTGAAGATTGGTTGCCCCCACAGCTAATGATAGCCTAAGTCCGGCTATCAAAGCTTCGTACTCCGCTTCGTTGTTGGTTGCTCGAAAGTCGAACCAGATTACGGAGGTGAAGACTTGTCTGTCCGGGCTGATTAGGACTACGCCGGTGCCTGCTGCTGTGCTAGTTGATGATCCGTCTACGTAGAGGTGCCACGGAGCTATACACCCCCTCATCGGATCTTGTGGGAAAGTTAGTTCGACGATGAAATTGGCGAGCGCTTGTCCCTTGATCGCTGTTCGGGGTGCGTAGGTTATTCCGTATTGGCTAACTTCTAGTGACCATTTCAGCAGAAGTCCGACGGTGTCCGGCCGTTTTAGTATTTGCCTTAGTGGGAATGTTGTCAGCACCTCCACTGGGTGGTCGAAGAAATAGGGCCTCAATTTTCTAACACTCATCACCAGTGCATAAGCTAGCTTCTCTGTCGGGGTATACCACAACTCAGCTTCGTGCAAGACTTGGCTTACGTAGTACACTGGCAGGTGTGTTTTCGCCTCTTCTCGGACCAGGACGGAGCTAATGGAAACCTCTGACGTAGCAAGGTAGAGGTATAACTTCTCCCCAGGTATTGACTTCGATAGGACCTGCGTATCTGCCAGGTATGCTTTAATGTCTTCAAAGGCTCGTTGGCATTCGCTTGTCCATATGAAGTGGTTTTTGAGGTGGAGCTTATTGGTTTTGGCCGCCTCTTTATACCTTCGTGTGTTTGCTTTGATCACCTCGAAAAATGGATGGTTTCGATCACCGGACCTGGAGATGAATCTGTTCAAGGCAGCCATACACCCGGTTAACCTCTGGATTTTCTACATGGAATCGGGTACACCCATCTCGATTATGCATTGGACCTGCGTGGGGTTTACCTCGATTCCTCGTTGGCTAACCAGGTGTCCCAGGAATTTTCCAGAATGTACGCCGAAACATGTCTTCTTGGTGTTCAGCTTCATGTTGTAGTGGCGCAGTATATAGAAGGTCTGTTTGAGGTGGTCGAGGTGATCCTCCTTCCTCAAACTCTTGACAACTATGTCATCTACGTACACCTCCATGGACTCACCAATGTGTTGGTCGAACATTTTATTCACCAACCTTTGGTAGGTTGCTCCGGCGTTGATGAGTCCAAACGGCATCCTCTCCCAGCAATACATGTTCTTGTTGGTGTAGAACGCCGTATGTTCCTGGTCATCTGGGTGCAGAGCTATCTGGTGATAGCCCGCAAAAGAGTCCATGAATGTCATCATCTCATGGCCTGCGGTGCTATCTACCAGTTGATCGATGTGTGGTAGCGGGAAGTTGTCCTTTGGGCATGCTTTGTTCAGGTCCGTGAAGTCGATGCAGAGCCTCCACGTCCCGTTGTGTTTCTTCACCAGGACGGGGTTCGTGACCCACTGTGGACACAAAGCTTCTTTGATCAGCTTGTTGTCCAGTAACTTCCCCACCTCAACCTTTAGAGCTGCGTACTTGTCTGACCCATACTTCCTTCGCTTTTGGCGTACGGGTCTCCTCGTCGGATCTATGTTAAGTCTGTGGCAAGCATGCTCCAATGGGATTCCCGTCATGTCTTCGTGGGACCAGGCAAACACGTCTAGGTTGGACATCAAGAACAGCTCCATCCTCGACCGGTACGGTTCAGGTAACTCAGAACCAATGAAAAGTTCTAAGTCCCTTTCCGGGTCTACCGGGAGTGCCGTCAATTCATCCATTGGAGTGGCTTTCCTCTTTTGACTTTTCCACCTAGGGTCGCTGATGAACTCGTCCCACTCTTTTTGTGACATCTGCGCAGGTTCGTGACATATGCGCGGTTCGAGGTCATCGGGTTGGTCTTCAGCTTGGGCTGGTTCATCAACTGTATGTACTTCCGGTGGATTGTCAACTTGGAATGGTTTGGTGACCTGGGGAGTTGGGTCAACGTCCATTGGTACCGGTTCTTGACTTCCCGCAGGTCCCCCATCTTGGACTTCATCAACCACCTCCATGGGAGCAGGTTGTCGTTCCTGCGCAGGTCTCAACACTTGGTTGTTCTGGGCTTCCTCTATCCCCTCCATTGGCGCCGGTTGTGCGTCTTGCGCAGGTCTTGTGTCTTGGTCAATTTCCGACAAGTCACCTACCTCCATCATCTCAGTTTCGACCGAGATGACGTCTAGAACATTTGGCTCATCTGCTGGAATCTGTACATCCTCTTCAAGGATGTGGACCTGCGTAACAAACTTTTTGGCCCGACCATCTTTAATTTGGAGTAAACTCTCTCGGACCTTTTTCTGGTCGCCTTTTATAGTTCCGGCGCCTTTTGGAGTTGGGAATTCTAGACAGTAGTAGTAGGTCGAACACGCCACTTTAAATTCATTAATAAACGGGCGGCCAAGGAACCCGTTGTAGGAGGACTGCTGGTCGACAACTAGGAAGTCTATGAGCCTAGTCTGCCTCTGCTCCGGGTCCTCGGCCGATACTAGTTGGACGCTAAACCTAATGCTACCTAGGGGGACGGTTACAGCCTCCCCGAACCCCACTATCCTAGCATTGCTAGGTTCCATATATGACTCAAAATCACCTAAGGCATCTAAGGTGGATTTGAAGAGAATGTTGGTGAATGCGTCGGTGTCCACAAGTAGCCTGTGAACTCGGACGTTCATGATGTTGGCGGTTATCACCAACGAGTCATTGTGGGGCGTCAATACCCCCTCCAGGTCCGCCGAGGAGAATGTCAGCTTATCAGTAAGCTGTGCGACGGACCTGGTGCCGGAGCTGCCTTCCTGGACCTGGTTCACGGCCCAGATTTTGGCCTTCCTCTTCCTCTTGGACATGGAGGATCCCCCGTCCTGGAGACCTCCGGTAGCTCCAAACTCTTCCTCGAGAACCAAGAGTTCTCGGGTGGGCTCCATGTTTTGTTGAGGTTGGGGAGGTCCCCTTCGTCTGTGTTGAGGTCCGCTTTGGCCCGCGTCCTACTCTTCATCATCGGAGACCTCTCTCCTGTCGAACCTCGGCCTCTTAGCTGGGGCCTTCTTCACGAACTCCGCCAGCTTCCCATCCTCATAGAATTTCCAGAGTTGCTTGAGAAGGTCTCGGCATTCGCTGGTGAAGTGGCCGATGGACTGGTGGTAGGCGCAGTATTTATTGGGGTTGAGCTTTGCGCGGTCCTAGTGGATCCGCCTCGGCTCCTCCAGCAGGGCCTTGTCTTTGACAACTGTAAAGACGTGGTCGACGGAGACGGTGAGGACCTGGTTGAGCTTCTCCTTGAACTCGTCTCCGTCGCCAAAGGCCTTCAAGTTCCGGGGGGCCTTGTATGTGCCCCCTGACTTCTTCCCGTAGGGCTTCTTCTCCTCTGGGGCACCAACTTCTTTCAGTAGTGCCTCCTGCATAGCCACGAACACCCCCGCCTTGTGGCGAAATTCAGTGTAAGTGTTAGGACATGCGAGGTGCATCTCCTTCCAGAGGTCGGTGCCCTTCCTGAGCCTGACCATCGCTGCGACGACCTTGGTGTCCTCGCTCACCGGCTCGCCTTCTAGCAGTATTTTGTTGAACCTCTCCAGGTAATACTGGTCGGTCTCATTCTCGCCTTGGTGGATGTTGGCGAGATGGTGTTTCTGGGTAAGGTAGGACCCGAACCCGGAGAAGTGGGCCAAGAACTCCCGCGAGAGTTGGCCAAATGAGCAGATCGACCCCGGAGCGAGTGATGAGAACCAGCGGTGGGCTCGGTCCCCTAGGGTCAGTGAGAAATTCCGGCACTGGGTGGAGTCGGTGGCACCGACCGAGGTCATAAAGTCCGCATACTTGGCCAAGTGGACCTTCGGGTCGTACTCGCCCTCGTATGCAGACAGCACCGGGAATTGGATTTTCTTCTGGACCGGTGCTCAGAGGATGGCAGGTGCCAATGGGGATGCGGGGAGAGTGGTGGCATCAGGTCCGCCAGACTTGGTAGCTACTTGGGCTTGTAGCATTTCGACTGCCTTTTTCAGCGAGGCTAGCTCGTCATTGCGGGTCACCTCCGGCAGAGGTTGCTCGAAGGTTGTGCGTCTCGTGGATGCACGTCCCCGAGGTACCTCACTCTGGGGTGACCTCTCAGTGACGGGCTGGAATTGACGTCCGCCATGAGGGCCCAACCTGTCGGTGGCGGGCCTTCTCAATCGGTCGTGGGGGACCTGCGCGGCTGCAGGTCTGAGTCTCCCCCGTGGGACGTGACCGGGGTGGCTGTTCGTTCGTTTTCTCTGTACCTGAGCCCCAGTCTGCGTTGGAGGACCTCCCTCCTCGTTGATTGGTGGGTGCCGGACGCCTCGGTGTAGGCCAAAGCTCGCCCGGTGTATGGGGTGGGTTCCTCCACCACCTTGGTTTTTCCGGCCCGTTCTCGGTGTAGGCGGGCTTTGGCCGAGCTCGCCTTCTGCTCGGTGGGGAGAGTGTTGTACTCCCCCCGGGTCTGGGTACCCTAAGTGGACCTCGCCTGTTCCCGGGCCTCAACTAGAGCTCGCCTAGGTACTAGGGCGAGCTCGTCGTTCTGCCTCTACTGCAACCTCTGCAAGGTTGTGATGGTGCGCTGGAGCTCGTCGAGGTTGTTGGCCAGGTCCCTCAGGGCAGGGCTCAAGTCTTCCTGGGTCACTACAACTCGCGGAGGTTGCGGAGCTGCAGTGCTTTTCTTGGGAGGTCGGCGCGAGGTCTCCATCACTTGGGGTGAGGTCTCCACCTCGGCCTGGTCCTGGTCGCCCCCCTTCGACTTTCCGGCAGCTGCGGAGGTCTGTCCCTTAGCCATTTTTGGGTTGTGCAGGGGATAACTTGCAGCAGGTCACCGAGGTAGCTGGGGTAGGTAGCCGAGGTCGCCGAGGTCGCCGAGTTCACCGAGGTCGTCGAGCTCGCCGAGGTCGCGGTCTCCGGCCAGATTGGTTTTTGTTCGAGTTTTCATCTAGCCTCGCGTGAGATGAATTATCCGAAATTCAGTTTATCCGTGTACACACGCGCTTTTGAAAACTTTTCCAGGGCAGAATTTGGAAAATCTAAAATTTTGGATTTTCATTCGGAAATCTGGGTTTTCGTTCGAAGGAAAGAATATGTGTGTGTATCTTCAAGCGTTCTTGAATTTTATCGAGAACACCTTCAAATCTTCAAATCTTCAAACAAACCCTAACTTTTTGTTTTTGAAAAACTTTAATTTTTCAGATTCGAGACCCTCCTTCTAGCGCCAAATTGTTGATAGAATTTACTAATCGTATTCGTTTATGTGGCTATTATATCGTATTAATTTTACCAAACAATAATCTAAGATTTTATGTTCTTAGTGTCCTTGAGGGATGAATATAGAGAGAGAAAGTAGAGAGTTTAGAGAGAGAAAATATGTTGTATTATGATTAGAATTGTGTAATAGTTACAAGAGAGATCTTATTTATAGGTATGCGAGAGTGAGGTGACACCTTACGAGCCTATTTGGCTTCCGGTGTTGACGAAGGTTCCTCACCTTCGCCTTAGTCCCTCACAATGCTTCCTATATCGCACCTCTTCCTTCTACTATGTCTTAGACCAGATGGGCCTCATTAAAAACCTCGCCGTAAACCACCCTTGTGGACAAACCGGACGGAGGGAAAAAGAGCACAACCATCGAGGTCCTACAAACTACGAAGCGAACTCCTGGGCGAGCTTGGGAGTGGGCTCTGACACCTTATACTGTCTTTGGGTGTTGTATGACGATGGACCTCGGCGGGATCCCTCTCTGGCCTTGGGCGAGCTTTGCCCCGAGAAGGGTGGCTCGCCCATACTCCTCTCCCTGGGCGACCTCGACCTGCTGGGGCCTCGAACGTGGTCCTCGTCCACCTCGGCGAGCTCCTCTATGTCGGTCCTGACCGAGGTAGGTGGCTCGACTTCTGTGCAAGTGGACGACCTCTCAAGCCTTGATCGTGGGTTAGCTTGCCTTATCAACAAAACTTAAGTGTATTTTTAAATAATTACACTAATTATTATTGAAAAGTCACACATGTTATTATGAAAAAGTTCATATTCAAAAAACAAAATTTCAGTATTAAAATATGTAACTTCAATAATAACAAATATTTTAAAAAAATACATTTGAATTCCACAATGTATTTGGTGCACAAGATACTTACTCGATTATTTTAAGATAGTTATCCTTCTATTTCTTCCATACCAATATAAACTTTGTCTTACTTTTGGGCACATATATTAAGAAAAGTAAAAATATAGATATAATAAAAGTGATATGATTGAGAGAGAAAATAATACATGAGTATATAGAATATACGAGTGGTAAATATGTAAATAAGAATTAAAATATATGAATATATTTATCCAAAAATAAAAGTTTATAATGAAAAAAATGAAAACGGCAAAACAAAAATTATATATAGTGGAACATAGTATGTTTTTAATCTTCAAATATGGAAAAAATAAATAATATGTTCTTGTATAATTTTTTAATTTAAAAAAAATCGAAGGAAGAACGAACTCAAAATACAGTACCTTCATCCTGGTTTTTTTCTTCATAATAGCGAATGAAAGTATTTTTTAAAAGAAAATGTGATTATTGAATTAAACAACAAAATAAACATATCTTTTTTGTGAGTGAATTATTTATTTAAAGGATAATTGTCCATTCATATATTCTAAACATCATACTTTCATTAAAGATACATCACTTTTCCTAATTACTTCCTCTGTCCCGGACAATTTTCATAATTGTCCCGATTGCACAAACAACGAAAAGTGAGAATGTAAGTGTAAAATTAAATAATAAAATTAAAAAATATATATTTTATTGGCTTTTGTGAGTTTAAGATACTCCCTCCGTCCCAGAGGTGTTTTCACCTTTGGGATTACACGGTTTTTAAGAAAAGTGAAATGATATGTAAAATTATATTATTAAAATAATAAGATTAGTTAGATTGAGTGCAAAAGTAATGACATTTTGTTTAATATGTGAATATTGTGAGGATAAAAGTAAAGTAATAGTTTCCATTTATAGGGTGTGAAAACAATTTTGAGACGGACGAAAAAGGAAAGTGTGAAAATAATTATGGGACGGAGGGAGTATTTCTTTTTTAGGTGTGTGAAAACTAAAAATAGAGTTGGAACGTAAGACAAGTGTGAAAGTAGAGATGAGATGGAGGGAGTATTACATTTTATTAATTAAACAGACATTTTATGAGTCTCACATAATATATACACTACATATATATATATATATATATATATAGAGAGAGAGAGAGAGAGAGACGCACAACCTTTTGAGAGGCGGAGCGCCACTATCGAGAGACGAAGTCAGAGAGCCACAATCGAGAGAGAGAGTGAGAGAGAGAGAGAGAGTCTTGATCTACCGCATCAGCCACTAGATGAGGTGGGCGATTTTGTTAGACAATTATGCATTTTTATTAGATAATTGTGCGATTTTTTAAAATAAATATCCAATATTTTAGGTGTTGTGCAATTTTTTTGTTCATTTATTCAACATTATTAGATGATTATGTAATATATTTTGACGATTATGCAATATTTTTTAAATATGTTGATCTATTATGCAATACTTTTTTCACGTTATTATTCAATTTTTTTTGTGCATAAAAATAAGAAAAGTATATACTTAATTTTTAAAATGATTATTTAAAAAAAATAAAAAATAAAGAAAAACAGGAAAATTAATAAGAAATCAATAAATTCAAAAAAAAAGGAAAATTTTATGACTACGGTCACATCATTTATCACAAACACAAAAATGTATCAAATTTAAATAAAAGGGATATTGTGTATCAATAAAAACTATGGCATTATATTTGTATAATAATAAATGAACCAAAAAAAAAAAATTTGAACATCTCAAAATAAAAAAATATATAAAAAGAAAAGGAGTTAAAACATAAGTTCTAAATCTCAAGTAGGAAAAAAAAGAAAAAAAGTTATAACAAATTAAGTAACTTTTGGAAAGCATAAAGGCATTTTAATAAAGAAAAAAATTCTTATTAAACTTATTCATTATATAAAATCTATATTAAGTGTACTGTGAATTTTATTTTATACTGTGATTTTTTTTGGTACTCAATATCCAATTCATCATCCACTAGCAGAGAATTCATTTCAAGTCAGAGCAAAATCCTATATGAACCGACTCATTTCAAAAATTAATCGCACCTTATAAATTTCAATCCTGAAAACTAGAGTAAAATTTACTCTTATATCTCAAGTTCTCACCACTAGACCCATTTGTGAGGTTTCTGTGATTTTATTTTATTACTAGTATTAATGAATAAATCTAAATAATATCAATAAATATTTTAACAATATTAATTTTATATTATGAAACTCCTTCATAAGAGATTTTGTGTTAATATAGAAATGTTTGAAAGGTATTTTTTTTTAACTCTAAAAACATTTAACCAAATGGCGTATATATAAGAATTAGAAGTGCAAATCATTCCACCAAAAAACAAACAATAAGGCGATTCATACCAACAGACGATGTATCTTTAAGGAAAGAAAAGATGATTATATAGCAAAATCAAAAGCAAACACAAACAAGAAAAACTCTGTAATTTCTCAACGTTGGTGAAATGATAGAGTCTTTATACACCAGCTAAATTCTCAGGAAAAAGTAAAATGGCGGTGCTAAGTTCGAACCTCCAATTGTCTGCACATTATTTTGATTGCAAGGAGGCGTTCCGCAATCCTAATGCATGTCTACTCTATAGGCAATTAAAATTATGCGGAGTATTCAGACCTCCGAAATTAAATGATTCGCGAACAAAAGTTATTGCAGTTCTTAGGACAAAAAAGAATACCCTCCATCTGTTGGAGACTAGTAACAGACGAAAATGCCGGCTGCATTTCTCTCTATGCATCTGCAGGTTTGACGGGTATGTGGGCTTTCATCCCCATAAAATAAGGGCAATACTTAACGGTATTTAATTTCAGGCTTACAAATATAATGTCATTTTTATTTTCCCCAAATAAATATAACCCTCTGCAAGAAATTTTGGTGTTGCAGGCTTGCAACACCAAAAGCTAAGGGTCTAGAAATTTGTTTTCTGCAAATAAGTATAGCCCGCTGCAAGAAAGGTGGGAATCCGATAATGTATTGGTCAAAACTAAAAGAAACCAGATATAGGAAACTTATAGGCCAATGAAAACTTTGAAAGCATCATATATACCCGCACTGGACCCCGTGAGAGTTCCAATCATGATGATACGGAGCGGAAGTCCCCGAGTAAATAGACCCAACACTCCTATCTTCTTTATAGCCTGTGGAAATAACAAAAAACCAATGTTATAGGGAAAGAAAAACCTATAGAAGGTAGCAGATATTTGGAGCGAGTTTAAAAATAATCCTAGAAAATGAAAAGGAATAAGGAAGAACACAGGTACAACACTTACATCACCAACAGTAGCACCGTTGGCATTGTTGAGGAAAGAGACGAGGTTATCAGCTGGATGTGAAACAATAGCACAGAAAACACCTGCGACATATCCACCAACAAAACTCACACCAAGCTAAAGATTCTTGCTGCATTCGTTTTTTTGAGTGGGGATAGCATGCTTGTAAATGAGTTCGACGATGGTCTCAAAAGATGCAAACTTCATCATTGTATCTGAAAATAAAACAACATAAATTCAGATTTAGTGTAGATGTAAGCATCTAGTAGACACTAAGTACAACTGCAAAGATACTGTACGTCTAAAATTTATATAAAGAGCATAAACTAGTTCTGAAATGCCAAAATGGTAGTACTGAAAATTGTGAGGTCAGACAGGGATAGATTATACAGAGAAAAAAAGATGAGGTTATCAACAGGAACATGGAAGACCTGATCGATGCTCCACTAAATTGGTTAATTATCCCAAAAAAAATCAATACATTGATAAGGCAATGACACAGCCAATAAAAGTCAACATAAAATATTTTATTGATTCAAATTATATATATTCACTTAGGTTGGTCCTGATAGAAAGAAAAATGCTACCATTCAAAAATAGAATGACCATATGTGGGCACTACTACAGGTATAAAAACATGTGAAGCATCTCAAATAAGAGCTAATTAATCTAGAACCTAACATAACAATATTTAATACAAGAGTTAATTGTTACTACATGCAAGACACAAACTAGATATGCAAATTGAAAGAGAAGAAGATTTCACATGCAAGATAGACAGGGAAGGGAAAGAGGAACAGAAATACAGACAGAAAAATTAACATGTGAGAAACAAGGGTGAGTTAGCTCACCTCCGGGCTCCTCACTTTAGTGAGAGACCCAAGTTCGATTCCATTTGAGAACGAGGGAGAGAAAAAATATTGGAGTTGTGGGAGGATAATTCATATGTGATACATACACCTTTAGTGGAAGGACAAATAAAATTTCGTGTTTGTCATCTACAGCAACTTCATCTTTTGTGCACAAAAATTCAACCATGAGAACGAATCCTAAGTAAGAGAATTGGTATATGGCTTCCTCTTCCAGAGACAAGGCCCAGGGTTCAATAATGCCCCAGAATGATTATCCCAGTTTGTAAGCAGGATTAAATTTTTCAAAAAGAAAAGAAAAACAAATCTACTCATTGAAGCCAGCAATCAAAGCTCCTGCCGTTCAGTACACCCTTGACCAAACATCCCGTACTACAGTGACATGGTACTGGGGTAAGAAGATTATGACAAAGTAATGACAAACAACAACAATAAAATGAGCATAACAGCAAGCCAAAACTTACATGGAATTTGACGACCCCATAGTGGAACAAGGCCCTTGTACAACCTGCAAGCATATCAAAATGTGAATCCCACATAAATTTCCATAGACATAGCAAGGTAAAAACATTATGCAAGTTATCAACCATACCCAAGAGCTCCTTCGACTTTCACAAACTTCAGAAGTCCATCCCCCAAGCCTCTAGCAAAACCAGGCTGAGTTTGAACACGAACCTTCACGGCTTCAAAGGGGCAAAGAGCAATGTCTGTAATCACCTCAGCAGATGCAGAACCAGCTAGATAGATGAGAGTCTTGTATTTAGCCGCATTTTCTGCCCCAGCAAGGTTAGAATAGTACTTCTTAAAGAATTCATAAAAACCAAACTTGTAGGCACCATGAGCGCTGTAACCAAGCAGAGTAGACACCCATCCCCTGAAGAAGCCTCGGGCTCCTTGCTCCTTGAGTAACATTCCAAAACCTGATGAGATGCCCTTGTACTTTGGAGGATCAATCTGATGAAGTATAAAAAGGATTTTAGTCACATATGGATCAGATGTAAGACACCTTCAGATACTTTAAATTTACGAATTTGTTTCATTCAGATCCATCCACATCCCTCCCTCCCTCCCTTCCCCCCACCCAACTTAAAATTTGTTTTATTCAAAACTTCACAAAACTCAAATGGCCAAATCACAGAATGTTATAAGCAAGTTTTTCTTGGGACAGAAAATAAAAAGTCAATGAGTTGCATTTCTGATTTCAAAATCAATACTTGCGGAGGAAAATGCACAATCGAACACGATATAAGGAATAAATATAGATCATATTCTAGCTCACGACCGGTTACAACTTCATTCACAATCTACGATGCGCATCTCCATGACGAAATATAGAAAGCAGAAAACTAATCACCAATAAACATAGCAAAAGTAAAGGAATCACAGATCTAATCCAGTGACAAGCCAAACAGAACATATGAAATCATCAAAATTGGAAATTAACCAAGCAAGATAAGAGATCTGTAAATATACCTACAAAGAAATTAAAAAATATATGATAATTAAAATAATCTGGAAGAAGATAAGAATGATAGAAACAAATAGATCTGGACCTGCATATTACATTTGACGAGATCAAGAGGAGTGACAACCATGTGAGTAAGACCATATCTGAGAATTCCACCAGCCTTACAAGCAGCGTAGAATTGAGGAAAGTAAAGCTCGATCTTTCCAGGCTCGCTCGGTGCCGGAATCATGAAGCCGCTCTTGGGAGCCGAAGTCGACAGTGATGGACTTAAGATGCTACTCGAGTTCTCGGCCATCTTTTGGAGATTTAGGGCTCTAGATGTGAACGAAGAGGTGTAAAGGTATTTAGGGCTTTAGATTTAGGGCTCACGACCGGTTACAACTTCATTTACAATCTACGGTGCGCATCTCCATGACGAAATATAGAAAGCACAAAACTAATCACCAATAAACCTAGCAAAAGTAAAGGAATAACGGTACTAAAAGTTCTTAATGGTTTGGACGGAAGGCGACTCCGATACATCCTCATCACACTGTTACTATTATAATTAAAAAATAAAAATAAAAATAAAAATAAAATACATATACATATATAATTCTAAAAATAAAATGATCTAATGATATTAAAATAATTAATAAACACATACCAGTCCATAAATGTCACAAGTTCAGGTCGATCAGAATGCACTCCATTTGGAGTAGGATCCATAAAATATACCTCTAGTGTACTCATATTGACGGCGACCAACAACCAATGTGCCCTGCATTTTAATAAAAATACTAAAAGTATATTTCATTTGCATGTTTATATTAATAAATATGTTGATGACATGTTTGTTGTATGTGCTTACCCCACATATGTAGGCCAAAAAATGAGATGGTCTCTCATAGAATATCTTTGCATATGTAGCGCAAACATCTCCTTATCGTGGGCGTGGTCATCACCAACGGAGGCAATCACTTGGGGGGAGATGAAAGAATACTTAAATGATGCCTCATAATTTCTTGATAGATATACCTCCCCAAAATATCTTTAATTAATGAAAATACTCATATTAATATTTAAATATGGAAAATTAAACCTCTAGAAGAATTAAATATGAAAAATCAATAAACACATACCTGAGATAAAAGGAAATAGTAGTCGCGATCAACCACTGATTGTTGAGTACTTCCATGACATGATTCGCACGGATACAGTCTTCCCAACCATGTATATGAAAATAAGAACTAAAAGAAACTAGAATAGGAACATAAGCGGGGGACGATACCAGCGTGTACACCCTAGATATTAGATCGTCGATGTGATCTAAGTCTCCTGACATAGGATAACCTAGTCGTGGTTGTCTGGGCATTGCAGGAGGAGGTCCACTCGGTCATTCCCTCTGAATAGGCATTGTAGCACGCGGCTCCCTCGTCTTTTGGGGAGACAGAAATTTCTACAATCAATTTTCTATTGGTTAGTTTAACGAAAATGAGAGAAAATTTAATAACATATATTTTACTTTTTTAGTTAATGAGACCAAGTGACTAGGCCATTCTAGAAAGTGGCCAATCGCCGTCCCGACAGTGATCGCCTTAGCAATATAATATACACATGCAAATAACATGTAAAAGTTAATCGAAAAATAAAAACATATAGTTAAATCATGGCTCCATCCCTCGATGAGGTCATAAAAAAAATTAAAATAATTTTGTGCATTGGCCATGCAGGTGTCAAACCTGAGACATTCGCGTTATTAGCACGACGTTCAAACCAACTTAGCTAATGGGCCAATGTCATTATAATATTTTTAGTATATTAAAAATAGAAATATGTATAATAAATTGTATAAAGTTGTAAGGGAGAACTACACTGGCCCCGTTTCCAGAGGAGACATAACCATGAAAAAAAAGATTAAAATTTTTGTGTCATGGCCTATGCATGTCTCAAACTTACTATCTTCGTGTTATTAGCACAACGTTCTAACCAATTGAGCTAATGAACAATGCAATTTTATAGATCATATACTCTACCCTTAGAGATAGAACTCAAAGACTTTTCTAATTCATATACTCTACTATCATCAGATTGAGTGTATCGTAAGTGTAATTCATTCCATACCTCTTTAGCTGAAATAAAATATTCCAATGTCTTCTTGATATCTGGCTTGATGGAATTTAGTATCCACACAAGTACCAGATCATTGGCTATGGCAAGATTATCATTTGGATGTAAGGTAAGAGGAGATAAAGGGTTATCGATAGGGTTTAAAACTAAAAAACTGATACCATATTGAGATGATTGAATCAAATCATGGAAAAGGAAATCTGGAAATCTTAATTGGAAATTACAGAAATGAAGAATTATTTCCTTATGTGTTCTCTACCCTTCTATATATATAATACCATATAGTGTTAGTTATGACACTATGAGGTATTGGTTACAATAACAACTAATATCTTCTAACAAATTAACTAATACATAAGTGGTCTAAAGATAAATTATATATCTTGATAATATTTATTGTATTGTACACATGATACATACAGTAGAATATTAAAAGAATAAAAAAATGATAAAATTATCTTTTCAATCTATTAATACTGTAATTGGGGAAGAAATATCATAATTAATTAATGTTGGTGTGGTTTTCGAATTTTAGAGCCACAGTGATATGAGAATTTATGAGAATATGCATAATTATTTTGAGCAAAATAATTATATAAACTTATATAAAATATTCTATGTATCTATAAAAATATCTGAATTTAAAAATTCGAGGCTCTTGACTGGGTCGATTCAAATCTGGATAATTTTCCTCAAAATCTAGAGCAAGATTAAATCCATAATTTTGCTCTTCGTTTGTGTTATTATATGGACAAATGCATGTTAGTATTAGACTAAATATTTTTTATATTTATTTATTTTTATAAAAATAAATATTTTTCATACAATGTAACTATAAGAAAAAATATTTATTTTTCATAAATATTTATTTATTTTTATAAAAATAATTATTTTTTCATATACACATATAAAATAGTAAAAGAATATGTTATTACATTACATGAATATATATACCTAGATTTTAAGCAATGATTGTTAAATTAAGGAATACATATATGTTGTTAACAAAAATACATTTCGTCCTTACATATAGTAACAAAAATTTTGACATATAGTAACACAAATTGGGAGCAAATGTGTGTTATTATCATATTAAATATTATTATTTTATATATAGTTATTTATTTTTATAGAATAAATAATTTTTATGTATAATTTAAGAGCAAAATGTGTTTTACTATAAGAAAAGATGTTGGTTTTTCACAAAAAAAATATATTTTTATTGAAATAATTATTTTTATGTATAATAACATATACTCCCTCCGTCCACGATAAATGGTCCACGTTACCTTAAATGGTCGTCTACAATAAATGGTCTACTTACCTAAAATTGAAAATTTACAATCATTATTTTTATTTTTTATACACATATACTCACTTTTACACATCACATCAAATACTTTTTTAATAATTAAATATTTTTTATACTAATACACTTACTTTTACACATCAACATCAACTTTTCTTAATAACCGTGCACAACAAGGGTAGCCCAATTTTCATGGACGGAGGGAGTATTAAACAGTAAAAAGTGTGTCAATACATGGATCAATATACCTAGATTTAAAGGGATGACGATTAAATTAAGAAACACATATTTGTTCTAATAAAAATACATTTTGTCCTTAGAGTAACATGCATTTGCCCATATAGTAACAAAAAACTGGGAGCAAATATATGTTACTATTAGAGCAAATGTGTGTTTCTATAAGAATAAGTGTGTGTTACTGTACGTAAAAACATTTATTTATTCTTAGTAAAATATATATTGTCGTTATAGTAACAAAAGTAAGGTATTAAAAGATGTATTATTACATTAACAACATATTATTAACATAAATCAATAAAAAGACACTACTTTATTTTTTAGTTTGCATAGTTTTACTTAGAGAGCTCATTTGCTAATGAGCTTTCTAAGCAAAGCTTAGAAAATACGAAATAAAAAAAAACTTAGAAAGCGGTTGTGAACCGCTATAAAATTATAAATTAAAAAAAAAAGCTTACACAGCGGTTTCGAACTGCTATACACCTCAAAGCAGTTAAGAACCGTTATGCTGAAAGCTGTTAAAGACCGCTATGCCCTTAAAGCGGTTTTAAATCGCTAAGAAACCGGAATTAATAATCGGGCAGAAACCCTTCTTTCTCTCCTCCCTTTCTCTTCTTCTCTCATCTTTCTCTCCTCCCTCTTCACGACAGTCGCCCCTCCTCCATCATTTCCGACGCTGCCGCTATCGCCATCCCACCGATCGGATTGAGAAATTTCGTCCCTATTTACTAGGTACGTAATTAATTATTTAATATATATATATATGTATTTTGTATATATATATATTTATGATATTATTTATATGAATAATGTTTGTTTTATCTTTTATGTATTTTTAATTAAATTTTATGTATGTATATTATATTTGTTAGAATTATTATTTGAAATTTTATAATTAATGTTAGGTATTTGTTAATTTTATAATTATAAATGTTAGATATTTATAATTTTAGGTATTTTAATATTAATGTTAGAATTATAATAAATGAGTTATATTTATAATTAATGTTAGGTATTTGTTAATTTTATAATTAATTAATGTTAGGTATTTATAATTTTAGGTATTTTAATATTAATGTTAGAATTATAAAAAATCATTTATATTTATAATTAAATGAGTTATGTTAGAAATTAGTTTGTTAGGATATATAAATTTTCAATTATTAATATATTAGTATATTTTCTACGAATTATTAGTATATTAATATGTTAATTAATATATATATATATATATATAGAATTAGCTAGTAAATAATATTAATTGTTATATAAAAATATATATTTATAATTATTGTAAATTATTGATTATTAAATTAATGAATATAAAAATAATGTGTTGTAGTATTTATATATTTTGTACGTGACAAATTTGAAGAAGTGAGATTAATCATTCCAATCCATTTCCTTCACACTATTACCGTAAGTTCATTTTTTTGTAGTTATAATTATTTTATTTATTAAAAATTGTATGTTATATAAATTTATATATGCGATTATCAATCGATTGAATCCAAATGTAGAATGTAGTTGATAGATATATATGTGATGATCGATGTTCGATCAAATATTTACATGTAGAATATATAGTTGATGTGGAGTTGATTGAATGTAGTTGATGTGGAGTTGGGGAAATTTGTTGGTTGTTTGTTGTAGAATGCTTGTTTTTTTTTAGACAGAGCAAATCCTCATGTTGAAGAAGATGCCGTGATGGAATATGTTGTGGAACCATATGCAAATTCAACCATAAATAACACTTGTTCCATATTTGCCTTGCAAACTCACACAAAAAGAATAGTTCTTCTTCTTTGCCACAAAAACCACATTGATCAGCCCCATTTGGAAGTGTTAATCAACGTAACTTTAGATTAGATCTTGTAGGTAGCTTCATTTTTAGAATTTTCCAAACTATTCCTTGGTGCATAACTCTTCCAAATTCTCGAGCAAGCATTGTCTTCCACACTCTTCGGCTCAACGATGCCTCTCGGTACATGTCATTTGAAGAGGGAATCCACTTCCAATAATCTTCTTCATTTTTGTCTAGCTTGATCCTGTTAAGAGAAGACAAAAGAGAGTTTATCATATCAATAGCTCTACTTCTCAAAACCCGACTCCATCTCAACTTCTATTTTCACTCATTATCTTCCCACTTTCCAATCTCACTAATTCTCTCAGTCTTTATTTAAACTTAACCTATATAATCTAGGGAATTTTTCTTTTAATTTTCTCTCTCCTACCCACCAATCATTCCAAAAACCAGTTTTGTCTCATTTACCAACAATTCTCATCAATTCTCTATTTAGTCCATCACCCCCCTCCCCTGAATAAATCTCACAAATATCTTTCCATTCTCCCTGGTCTCACTCTCTCCATCTCATCCATGGTTAAACAGCCATAAACTAGCGGATCCTCACCATACTTCGATTTGATCACCTTAACCCATAACATATCTCCCTCCTCTAGGAATCTCCATACCCATTTACCTATAAGTACTCTATTGAAAACTTCTAAATCCCTTTCCCAACCCATTTCTATCTTTTTCTTTATACATATCAACCCACCTAACCTAAGAGATTTTGACTTTCTCCTCACTTCCCCCAAAGGAATTTACTTTGGATTTTTGAAAGTTCGTGAATGATTTTTTTGGGCATTAAATAAAAAGAGAGAAAGTAGATTGGCAACGCAGATAGAACCGAGAATGTGAGAAGAAGAGCAAAAAAACAAAATGGGTGGACCAAAATATGTTGAGAGATAATATGTTGTTGTGGTTATGATATTATTGTCATAGGGGGGAGGGGATCAAAGAAAGAAGGCGGTGGCTTGTGGTGCAATTGTGGTCTGTTCCGATGGCGATAGACGCAGAGATTAGGCGAAATCAAGCAGAGGCCTTTCTTTATTGGAGTGTTTGTTTGCGGCCAGTTTAGACAAGAGCTTTGCTGCAAACTGCAGGCTTGCGATTAATGGAGTTCAACAAAATACGACACTGGCTTATAAAATTAATGGCACCACTCCGATCGATCGATTTGGCAGTTTCTTGGGTAATTAAGGAAATATTAAATGGAGGGAATCCAAATCGGTAATCAAGGAGTCACTCACACATGGAACCGCCGAAAATTTTGGAAGAGAATTTTTAATTTAATTCTTTCATTAATTTGAAATGGCCCAAGTAGCATACAAAACCCGAAATTTGACCTAAAACCTAGCATACAAAGCCCAAAATTTGAAATTTGACCCCATATTATTTATATTATTGGGTTTCGATTCATAGAATTTGAATGGATTAAAATAAAATTAATTCATCAAATTTTCTAATATAATTTTAGGCTTTAAAGAAATTATACTTTAGCCCATTGGATTATTTAAAAGTATCTTGCCCTTATTATCTTATTTGTCAAAGTTAATCACTATCTTTTTTATATTATGCAATTTCATTTTGCATTATGGTTCACTTTAAGACTATTAAGCTATCATTTGGAGTTCATCACTTGATAATTCTTAATAGCGAGCATCAATTTGTGGAGAAGGGACTTATCTACGTAATAAAAAGTCGGCTATCGGCAAGTATGCTTACTTTGTGGCAGAAACAAACAATAAATTTTGCATGGATAAGTGGTCTCATGAGATCTCAATGTCCAAGGTGTCAAGGTATGAGTCTTGAAGGCAGCCAACCATGAGAAGCTCGATTCAAGCAACGTGGAGCCTCTGTCGATACTGGAATGATGCATTATCATAGGCAATGGTGGATGGGGCGGTCCTCTGACATTTGCTGGCGAGTTCCACTGCTTCGAAGACTACTGACAGTGGACCGAGGATGTTCTAAGCTGTTGCAAGAAGACTATTCAATATATCAGAGTTTATAATATTGTCTTTTTGTGTTACTATTCACTTATGACTGCAGCTCAAATTTGATCAAAGCCTTCTAGGAGGTGTGGTGCCTTTCTACCAATATTATGTTGACGAGCATTGGAGAGATGTCCATTCAATGTGGGATATGCATAACTAGATGGGACTTCTCTTGACAGGCCATCTGTTTGACGAGGTCGTGCCAGACGAGACAGAGTTGCTTGTCAAATCTGGAGATCTATACTTTTCGTATAGCTGTCGATACCTGCTTCATGCTTTCCACATCCTTCGATGAGACACACAAGAGACCAAAGTAACCATTTCTCAATAGATGGGATTTTGGTCGATCAAGTCTTTGAAGTACAAGCAGCATCTTCCCTTATCGAGAGAAGAAACATATCTCGCCCTAAGTGAACTCACAATCCTTCTAGTCTTCTTGATAAGCACAAGCCATGAACTTCTGCTGAGATATCGTCGTTCAAGAGGATGGACATCAAGTGGTGGCAATAGGAAAAGACGTATTTGGCTTCCTTTCTAGCTTGTTGGCTATGTACCTTCGTCCTGCCCAATAACGACGTGGATTAAATCAAGCTGAGCACTTTCAAGACTGTGTGTCTAATGGCAAAGGAAAAGAGGTCGTTCTTACCGCTAGTGTTAGCGAGTATCTACAGAGGCCTGAATCAAATTTCAAACAGACTGAACCTGCCAGATGGTCATTCAACTTTCCTAATCCATTTCGTATACATCTGGCTGGCTCAGTACTCCAAGACTCACTACATATCAAGTCATAGGCTGAACACTCCTCCAATTATACTCTATTCTAGAGAGAATAGCGTTCGATATCATGATCCTGCTGAAGCTCGGAAGGTGATTCACAATGCAGACCAGGTTGTGCTGCCTTGCAACCTTAAGCATGAGCAATCTACGTTTGTGGACAATAGAGAAGGAAGATGGAGCTTGTGGAGTTACTTTATAGCCATTCGATCCAGCTTTCTTTCGTTGAGGTAGGGCAATCACTTTGCCCTTGAGCCATATTAGCTGCATCGATTCAACCATCAATTTGGATTCTACCAGGAATTTGCCGGGCTCATAAAAGCAAGAAACAAGTGCGAGGGTAAGCTAGAGGGATGTTTTACTGGAGGTGGTGCATTTGGCGCAAGATTTACTCCTGTGTATATTTCTCGGATGCTCCTCAGAGTATTCATGGGTTTGCCACTTTAGAATATAAGAAATGACGAGGATAAGTTCCTGAGAAGATCAATGCTGAGAAGATTGATCTTGAGAAGGCAATCCTGAGAAGACCACTGATAGAGTTCTACTGACTATTCTAAGCACAGTCATGACAGAGCATATTAGTGAAGGCGGAAGTAACCTGAGTAATCATGTTAAGTGTTCATTCAACTGACACTTCATAATTCCTGAGAGAAAATGTTACTAACAGTTTGGGACTTAGCATTTATGCTAAAAGACTGAGAACAAAGAGAATGTAAGAGATCCACTAAAGATAAATATTTATACCTGAGTTAAAGATCAATTTACTCGGAGTATTTATGGTACGATGAAGCATAAAGTCATGTCAACAACTAGCCGTTTGAAAAGCAGCCAATGAGATGAAGACACGTATGGACGGAGCTGACACACTCATTTAATGTTCACAGTCCTAGGCGGTAGTAGCAGTTTTTCACCAAACAGCATAATGAAAAGTAAATGTCAATTCCTAGGCTGCACCTACCTCAAATGGGAAGATTTATTTTGATCTCCTCTAACAGATCTATTACAAATCTTCTCTATAAATACAGAAGGTCTTGCACCCACACAAGGTTACCAGAAATTTCCAAGTCGAGATTTACTAAAGATTCACGGGCTCAAAGCATTCAAGCAAACAACACTCTGCAAGTTTTAAATTTCACTGGTGGTGTTAGGAATCTTTTCTGTATTTTGCTTAGAGTGATAATTCATCCTTAGAATAACTTTACCTTGTAAGGATTATCACAAAGTAGTTGGAAATTGAAAGCTAAACCACTCTATGTTGTTTGTTTGTAAAGTGGGAAGGACTGAAACTTGTAAAACCACCAGTGGTTGAATTCCTTAGAGATGAAGAAGATTGTCGTGCACCTTGGCACATTAAAATATAAGATCCAATTCTAAAAGTTGATTGCTCCTGTTTAATCAGGCCGTGAACGTAAGAGCTCGAGTCTCTGAACCACGTTAAACCTTTGTGTGCTGATTTACTTGCTTTGCATATTTTAACTATTATATAATCATATCAGTAGAGCATTCAACATTGTTTTGAAACTCTGGAAGAAACAATCTTCCTGAAGCTGAACCTGAGCACAGTCAATTAACCATGTTTTTAGTAACTAAGCTAAATATTTTCAGAAACACTAAAACGAGCATAATTCAGGGGTCACACTTCAGCACGTAAAATGTTTGTTTAGATAGTTATCCAACTGACTAGCTTCCTGAGCGATCAGTAGGTGTGTTATCTTTAGTTGAGCTCGCTAAGAGCACAAATTCAGGATTCAGCGTATCTAGTTCCCGAGTCTGTCAGTCTTAACGAATCAGTCTCAGTGAGCACTGTCAGTTTAAGCTGATTGAATTCTAAGGAGTTATTCCTGAAAAAGGAAAAATTGCTATCAGTGTATCCCCCTCATACACTGATTCAGACTCATTTCGGGATAAACAATCATTTAATTAGATGCAATTTTAATTTGCAGACATACCCTATGATAAAATTCCTAAACATGTAATGGAAGATCAGGTGAATTGACTGCTTTCTCATTTAATGGATGGAGACAGTTTCGTACATATTCTATGTATAGTGCAATCAAACGGATATTGAGTCCAAACTAAATTTATAAGGGAAAATTACAAAATTGTTCTTAAAATTGACAAAAATTACAAATTGGTTCTGTGCAGAAAAAAAAAATATACTTCTGTGCAGAAAAAAATTACACTTCTGTGCAGATATTGTGAACCAATTTGTAAATATGATCACTTTTTTGAACCAATATGCAAGTCACCCAATTTATAATTAGAGTCAGGTTAGCCAAAAATATAAAGCAATGAATATTATACCGTCACACTTTAAAATGTAATTTATTAAGTACATTACCTAATTGATGCTATAATTGCTAAACATTTCACAAATTAATTTTATCAAATATCAAAATTAAGCAATAAAACAGATCCTACAAAAAAAAAAAAAAGAAGTAACAGACGGTTTTTATTTCTTGATTTTGTTAACTATTGGTTTTAGAAGAAAAGGAAACTCATACGTCTTGGTTTCAATTTTCAATTTCGTCTTTCAATATTGAACCAAACTTAGACACATAGTAGCATTAAATTATCAGCCATGGGAGTAGAAATTATTTCACAAATTAATTGCATAAATTGGCCCAAAATAATAAACTAAAAATAAATATAATTTTAATTAGCCACTAAAAGAGTAATGTGCTGCAACCACAGTAAATAATCATTAATCAGACTCAAAGCAGTGGCCCCTCATAGAAAATATTAATGGATCCAACCATGTAAGTTGGTGTGCATCGTTGCCAATAATTAAAATAGATATTGGCCAACGAGTTCGGATAGAGGTCACCAAAATTTGGTAGAGCACTCGTGCTGATAACGTATTACTCCCACCGTCTTCTCAATTTATTTTTATTTAAGTGGGAACTAGTTTTAAAAAATAAAATAAATAAAGTAATGATATTATGCATTAATTGTAGGGTCCATTAGAGAATAAAATGATTATTTGTGAGTGTCATAGTAAAATAATATTTTTTGAAAAAGGAATGTAGATAAATTTGAGGGATGGGGTGGAATATAAAATTAAAAATTAAATTCAACTATAAATTAATATTAATAAAAAAACTTTTTAAATATTAAAATTCATATTTAAAATTTGAAATTATTAATTTCTTTCAATCAATGGGGACTTCAAAATATACATAAAATATGAATTCAAATAAAAATTAAAAATAAATATTGTTATATTTATAAACGAACCTCACAATACCCCCAAAATATCCTCTGACCTATTGCATTAAACTATGTGCAAAGAAAAGTGCATATATTTGATGGACAGAGGGAATATGTCATTATGTTGGATATGTGACTACTAAAATTACTTTCATGTTGCATTACACATAAAAATAAATAATTTTTTACATATAAAATTTCTACTTTTTACATTAACTTTGGAAATTTTAATTTTTACTATTACTACATTTTCATATAATATAGTTCATTTATAAAGAATGACTTAAAAAAATATTAATGATATTTATTCAGATCTAACATGTAATTTAATTAGTTCCTCACTTATACTTCTTTAATTTATAGAAGAATTTTGATATATTATATTTTTTTAGTGATTTTTAACACACAAATCATGTACTATTATTTTTCAAAAGAAATAAATTAGTGACTAAAAGTTTTATTTTTAGAAAGATTAAATTCAAAATTTTAATAAAAGTTATTTTTTTTCTTATAAACATATAAAATAATTAATAAATTTTCAATATTTTATATATATTTATAAAAAAATAATTTTTAAATTATTCACCACCTATATACTTCAATTTGAAAAATAATTTGATGTATTATGTATTATTATTCACAAAATGTAAATTATATTTCAAAAGAAGAAAAATATTGTGTATACTTTATAAAAAAATTAGTAGTTTTTTTCTTATATGACATGCAAAAATAGCTAATTTTTAATAATTAGTTATTAGATGTGTATATGGACATAAATAAATATAGATCTAAAAAAATAATTATAATATATTAAAAATAAAATAATATATGTTGATGTAAGAAATTGGAAAAAAAATCAACCACTTAAGCCATATTGTTGGGAAATGTATGTAATAATTAATGTTTTGATTTAATCGCAAAACCCTTGAGTGTAATTGTAAAGAATTTGCAACAAGGATTAGTAGAACAATCTACTTGTTGGGAGGCTGAAATTCGCTGACAGATTAGTTCAACCAGCAGTAGGTCACTTGAAGACTGAAGATGTACTCGTCTGTAAAGATCAACTAGCCTGATGACCAAATGATAAATACACCCACCAGAGGAGAAGTAAATCTCCATGTGCCTATGTACAACTAAACTGAGTCCTAACTCAATACAGGAAAGTTGCAACCTCACTGTCAAAGTCCCCTGAAGCATTAAATGTTACAAAACATTTAATAAGGCTGGTGCAACACTTAGAGATCTATTTAATGCAACAGAAAGAATGTTTAAAGTTACCTTAAGAAGTGATAGTGGACTCAAAGTGAGTCGTTTGACTACTCTGTGAGCTTTCAGTGCTGAGCCAATGAGAGGATGTCACCTATGTATGGATCTGACACAAAGCTGACTAACATGTCAGTACCAAAGTCAGAAGCAACCAACAACCTAGGATGACACAAACTACTAGGGCGGCTGCATTAATTCCAATAAGCAATTAACGAGCATTCACTAATTAATGAGGGGTTTCTGCATGAAGATTTGAAGAACGTCGATATACCAAAATAATACAATTTGAAGACTTTCTCTCCAACAGAATGTTTTTCAAACTATGTCTGTAAATATAGAGTCTGAAGATGAAGAGAACTATGGTAAACACTCAAGCTCCCAAGAACTCACACACTCAATCTTCAAAGCATCCAAGAAAGCACTCGAAATACCAATAGTTTCCCAAGTGTTTCATTCCATTAGAGCTCTACTCTGTATTCTAGGTTTAGATTTTAATATCCTTAGAAGCCTACTGAGATAGTCCAACCTAGAAATTGAACTTCATTGTAAGGGCTATCTCAAACCAGTTGGAACCCACTCAAAGCCAGTAGCTGAGAAGTTTAGGTGGAGAGTAATCTGAGAGTAAGCTGAGAATAGTGCTAAGACTGAAATCTGGAGAGGACTAAGACTCAGAACAATTCTAGGTATCAAGACATAAGTTGTGTTCTTAGTCAGTGTACCTTGGCACTATAAATCAAGGAATTCTAAGTGAAGGAATTCTATTGTTAAATCATAAAAATTGGATGTAGGAGAGTTTAACTCTGAACCACTATAAATAATCTGTCATTTACTACTTTACTTCATTTGTGTGTGTTGGGTGTAAAATCTTTTCAAGGGTGTAAAATCTGTCTCAAATCTTTTTATCCGCTGCCAACAGACTAATATTGATAGTTATCCAACTCACAGATCACGTAGTTGGAATGTTATCATTCACAAGCCTCTATGTAACTTTGACAGACTACTTAAAAGTCACCTGTCAAAATCACTCATGCTACTTTTGCTAAGTCCACTGTTTACTATTTGCTCTATTTGGGACCAACTCATATCATTCTTATAAAAGTCTCAAATTTTTTTGATAAAATAAAGAATTAGTTTTGTGTCCAATTTGATAATATTTTGTTATAAGATAACAATATGTATATACATTATATAAATTTCAGACAAAAAGTAGATTATTTAGTTTGACTATTTCTAATAAAATCGATACTTCTTCTGTTCGGGACATTTGAACTCACTTTTGCATAGAATTTGAAAAAAAAAATCTAATTTTTTAGTACAGTAGTTATTTATAAGTAATATGTATATATTTTTATGAATATGAACATAAATTAATATATTTTTGTAAAAGTTTTATATACATCAAATGAACGATGTACTTAATCAATAATTGAAATTGTTTATATTAATCAATAATTGAAATTTTAAAATTAAAAAAAGAAGAAAAGAAAGAAAAAACTGACAGGGTTTGTTTGTACATAATCAATGAAGAGGAACGGAAATCTAGAGAAGAGCAAGAGGTTTAAGAACATGAAAGAACAGGGTGAATCTCAACCACCATCATCATCATCATTTAATGACAGAAATGATTCAATGTCTATAAATGTGTTTATCACAGAGATCAATCATCTCTCAACCAATGATTTCTGCCTTCAGTTGGAGGTCTATGTCTACAGAGTGATTGGAAATGGAGAGATTGGAGAATTATCCATTCAAGGTGGAGTTTCTCCTCAAATATGGAACTGATTTAACTAACATTGCCAAATCGGTATAAACATAAACAACTCTCTGAAATATGCTCTGTTTCGATCTCCAAAATGAATTCTTCTAAACTTAATTCTACTCTAAATTCCTACAGGGAAAGTTGGATCCAGTGATCGGGAGAGAGAAAGAGACGGAGCGCCTTACGCAGGTCCTCTGCAAGCGGTGGAAGAACAACGCGTGTTTGGTCGGCGATCCCGGCGTTGGAAAAACCGTGGTTGTTGAGCGCCTAGCGATGAGCATCGCCGATCGCTCTGCTCCTCAGAAGCTTGTTGACAAGAAGGTTTTCCCTAACCCCGATCGAACAAAAATTAGCTCCGAATTATGTAATTTTCGTCAGAATTGATTATCAATCACGCGATCTTACAGATCTTCATCGTCGATATGGCGCGGTTGATTGCCGGAGCTTCAAATCGCGGCAAATTTGAAGAGAGGCTGATAAATTTGGTGGACGAAGTGAAGAACAGCCATGGCGCCGTGATTGTTTTCATAGACGACTTCACACAGTTGTAGGCGCTGGCGGGGGGAATTCGGCGCTCGATGCTGCCAACATTCTCAAACCTGCGCTCGCCAGAGGCGAATTGAATGTTCAATTTCGACCTAACAATTGAAAAAATATGATCTCATCTTTTCCACTAACTGCATTTTGACGATTACAACTTTTTTTTTTTTTTGTCATTTGTCAATGTTTGTGTTGCGCAACATTTTGTTTAACAATTGCCTTCGTTATCTGCATTGATCGTGAAAGTGCATCGGAGCTACCACCTCCGATGAATACCGGAAGTACATCGAGAAAGATTCAGCCCTGAAACGAAGATTTCAGTCTAGGTCTGAATACTCCTCATAATTTTAATTGCTTATAGAGTAGACGTGCATTAGGATTGCAAAACGCCTCCTTGCAATCAAAATAATGTGCAGACAATTGGAGGTTCGAACTTAGCACTGCCATTTTACTTTTTCCTGAGAATTAGCTAGTGTGTGAAGACTCTATCATTTCACCAACGTTGAGAAATTACAGAGTTTTTCTTGTTTGTGTTTGCTTTTGAGTTTGCTATATAATCCTCTTTTCTTTCCTTAAAGATACATCGTCTGTTGGTATGAATCGCCTTATTGTTTATTTTTTGGTGGAATGATTTGCACTTCTAATTCTTATATATACGCCATTTGGTTAAATGTTTTTAGAGTTGAAAAAAAAGTACCTTTCGAACATTTCTATATTAACACAAAATCTCATATGAAGGAGTTTCATAATATAAAATTAATATTGTTAAAAATATTTATTGATATTATTTAGATTTATTCATTGATACTAGTAATAAAATAAAATCACAGAAACCTCACAGATGGGTCTAGTGGTGAGAAATTGAGATATAATAGTAAATTTTACTCTAGTTTTCAGGATTGAAATTTATAATGTGCGGTTAATTTTTGAAATGAGTCGGTTCATATAGGATTTTACTCTGACTTGAAATGAATTCTCTGCTAGTTGATGATGAATTGGATATTGAGTACCAAAAATAATCACAGTATAAAATGAAATTCACAGTACACTTAATATAGATTTTATATAATGAATCTGTAACTATATAATAACAAAATCTTATTCCTTTTTTGGAAACTTTATTTATTAGCCAAGTCGTTACTTACTAAATTTGTAAACATATATAATTAATTAATTATTATTAACAATTCATTGAATATAACATAAAGTAAAATTAATTAATAGAACACTAACCTTTCAACTTCTAAACATATATACATGATTATTTTATATTCAAAATATATTAATAGATTACACATAAATAAAAAGATCATTCATCTTCACCACTATTATTACATTCTAATTAATTTACTCCTAAATAGTGTTATTAATATTCTGAAATTAATCCAGTAACCACAATTATTAATATTATTTTCACACCTACAAAAAGAAAACAACTCACATTTACAAAAGTCAATATCTCATCTTTTTAATAAACATGTAAGTTTACATATGAAAGTAATTTTAAGGGTATAGTATTATTTATAATTGTATAAATTATTTGTCTTATGTATAATTATTTCAAGAGTTATAGATATAAAAACTAGGTTTTCATTTTTAACATTATAATTTTTTATTGTTTTGATAAATTTAAGTTTCACTAATTATACTATATATATTTATCTTTGAAATTATATAATTTTTTAAATAAATCATATTTTATTAAAAATATTATTTGGTTTAAAATGTATTTTTTATATTTTTAAATTATATAATTTATATTTAATATTATTTTTAAACTAACAAAATTATCCAAGACTTAAAAGATAAGATCAAATGTAAAATATAAAATAAAGATCATTTTAAAACATATGTACCAAATACATTTTGAAAATATGTTTATAAATCACATCAATAATTTACCTGATGATGCAAAATTAGACATATTTATTTTTTAAATTTATTTGTTATAAATTTTTTTTTTATCATAAACTCAATTGGTTGAAGTTCTATTTTCTACCTTTAGGTTTAAGGTTCAAGTCATTGCTCTTATGCTATTCTTTTTATTTTTTAATATTTTATAAATTAAACTATTACTCCTTACGTCCTACAATTAATTGCACACTTTTAATATAAAATGATATGAAACCTACTCTTATTAATAAAAAAATTATCACTTTTAATAAGTGATAATATTTTTGTTAGAGTGACTATTACTTTGTATTAGGTTTTTATCACTTTTATTAAAACTTTATCAAATTTAAAAAATGATAACTTTTTATTAATAAGTGACAGATCTCATGTAATGAAGCAATTTCCTATAAATTTTTTTCTTAACTTTATCCAATATTCATATTTTTACACAAAATGTCATTACTTTTACACTAAATCCAACTAATTTTATTATTATAATATTATCATTTGACACATCACACTTACTCATTACACACTTTTCTTATAAATTATGCATATTTTAGTGTGCGAACACCTCCAGGACGGAGTGAATATTTTTAAGATATATATTTATCTATTTATGTATCTATTTGTATATATAAATATATATATATATA
>JAPKLY010000277.1:196838-215308 GCA_026898435.1 Prunella vulgaris | reverse complement strand
TATGGCGGCAATTTTTTTTTTCAATTTTGTTAGAAAAAAGTTAAAAATTACTTTATTGATATTTTATTGGAATTAATTTGTAAAAATCTAAAAAGTCTTTAAATAAAAAATTTAAAAAGTTCTTTGAAAGCATAATGTTTTACTTTTCATTCTCTGTGTTAAAAATAAAAGCCTCGAGTCATTTTTCATTCGACTCATGCATAATTCTGGCAGCTATGAACTTATTTGAATAATAGTTGATATTTCAATTTTTATTTTGTCTCTTCTAAATATATACAATAATTATTGATGTGGTCGTATTATTCACCTTAAGTGAATGAAATAAAAGAAAGATATCATGTATAATTATTAGTAGAATGAGATGCAATTTACAAGTTTTTGTTACTGATGAATAGTGAATTGTGCAATATTTTTAAAATAAAAATATAATATATAGAAGGATTAATATTACTTGACATTACAATTTTTAAATTCATGTATAATACAAAATAATTAATTATATTAATATAAATAAAAATTTTATTTAATAAACATTATAGACCGTGCATCGCACGGGTGAAAAAACTAATAAGTTTAATAAGAAATTTTTTCTTTATTAAAATGCCTTTATGCTTTCCAAAAGTTACTTAATTTGTTGTAATTTTTTTTTTTCATTTTCCTACTTGAGATTTACAACTTCTGTTTTAACTCCTTTTCTTTTTATATATTTTTTAATTTTGAGATGTTCAAAATTTGTTTTGGTTAATTTATTATTATACAAATATAATGCCATAGTTTTTATTGATACACAATATCCATTTTATTTAAATTTGATACATTTTTGTGTTTGTGATAAATGATGTGACCGTAGTCATAAAATTTTCCTTTTTTTTTGAATTTATTGATTTTTTTATTAATTTTCCTGTTTTTCTTTATTTTATTTTTTATTTTTAAATAATCATTTTAAAAATTAAGTATATACTTTTCTTATTTTTATGCACACAAAAAATTGAATAATAAAGTGAAAAAAGTATTGCATAATAGATCAACATATTTAAAAAATATTGCATAATCGTCAAAATATATTACATAATCATCTAATAATGTTGAATAAATGAATGATTAGTGTGAAACTTGTTCGAAATTATTGTGTTTTAATTGCTTAATTTGATATGATTTTATGCATTTTCATACTAAAATTTATTAACTGTAGAAATATTTTTTGTGGTGCATTTTTATTAAAAATTGAAATGATTTTGTGAATTAATTGTTAATGCTTTTGGGCCCATTGAGAATGAAACTTGGCAATTCATTAGTAATTGAGAGAGAAAAGAAATTTGCTTATTTTAATTTGGCCCAATTGAATAGAAAAATGAAGTTCAGAATACTTTGTGATTTAAAATGGAAAGTAAGTTAGATTCAACTAGAGATGTTAAACGGGCTAGCCCTAACCCTATAACGGGTTAGGGTCTTATCCGATTCATTCTTAACGGTCCTCTAATATTTGAGACCTAACCCTAACCCTAGCGGTCCTCGGGCTAAACGGGTCATAAACGGGCTATGTAAAAAAATCTAAATTTTAAAACATAATCTAAAATAATTATCATAAATGTTAATATTTAAACTAGAACCTAAACATTGTCCATAATTTCATTAATATTAATTAAAATAATTTAACATAATTACAAAACATTAACACTTAAACACTTAAAAGTTCATTGGTATATAAAAGTTCAAATATAAATACTCAAAATTAATATAACACCTAAATAGAAATTGAAGATAACTTCAATTAATAATAATAATAACTATATTATTTATTTAATATGTATATATAAAATAAAAAATTATGCGGGCTAGCGGGCGGGATCAGTTAACCGGCGGGCTAGCCCGTTTAGCCCGCGGGCTAATAGGGCCGAGTCAAAAAAACCGGATTTAAACGGGCCAATAAAAGCATGGCCCTAACCCTGCATTTTTCAGTGTTAAACGGGCCGGCCCTATTAGCCCAGCCCGGATTAACATCTCCAGATACAACAATTGATATTGGCCCCACTTGTTTTGTTGGCTAACAGGAATGAACAAGAGTACATGCTTTGACTAAGGAAAGTGGAGAGATACGTGGCATTGCTCCCTCCCCACAATTCAAAGCTGCCACAACTACACTCATTTCCCACCATTCTCACAACCGAGAGTCCGCACCGGAAATCCAACCACCACACCTTTAATCACTCTCCACCATTATTGACACCACCATAGCCAAACTTCTGAAAGTTCCAATTGCGGAAATTCAACGATGAAAGCTTCCTTACACGCTGCTCCTAGCCGGTTGCCGGAAACTGAAAACGTCCGCCGCCTGGAAATTCGAAGCCTTTGCCGGAATTGATGAAGGAAGTCCCAGCCCTGTTCTCAGCCCCTATTCCACGCCGGAGGAAGCCCACAACAGCCGACCCACCTCTGTTCTTCACCCATCGCCGCCGCTCAGCCACGACGCCGGAATCGCGCTCAGCTGAAGAAAGAAACAGCCTCCAGCCGTCCTCTGCTCTTCCAATTACAGCAGCCACTCACCGGATATTTGCAAGCAACCCACAGCCCTGTTTCCAACACGCCGGAAAATCTCCATGCATGCTGGAAAACAGCCTTCCCACTCCAAACTAAAGCCACCCAGACCGCCGATAGCCTGAGGAAATTCATCAACACCACACCTTTGTTCCTTGTTTGAAGAGTTCATTGAAGAAGACGAAGCTCTCCGCAACTGCCCTGTTCGAAGAAGTGCTGAAATGGTAAATGCGATTTCATTTTCACACATTTTGTTCGGCCCATGCTAACTTTACTCTCAGCCCATGCTACCTTTGAGTCTGGACCGTGCGACACCTGCCGAAGTAATTCGCACGGGTGGGGAGAAAATTCGCATGGTCATGCCGAAAGATCGCATGACCGTGCGAGGCAAGTCGAAGTAATTCGCATGGTCCAACCGGAAATTTGCACTGTCCAGCAAGAAATTCGCATGGTCCAACCTGAAATTCGCATGACTGCGAATGCAACGAAGAGCCAGTGCGAGAAGTCAAAATTTCATAAATTTAATTTAAAAAGGTTTGGCCCATTTGCATTTCAAAGCCCATTTATTTATTTTTAGGCAGCCCATTTGGAAGGAAATATAAAAGCAAGCAGCGTTGAGGAAACAAGGAGGGCAGATCACACGCAGCAGCTTGTTCCCCAAGAATTAGGGAGAGCTCCTCTCCCCCACTTCTCACACTCTACACACTAGTTAGGGTTTCATTTTTCTTGCTATTTCTTAGTTATAGTTTTATGTAGATTTTTAATTTCTTGCAAGCAATTGAGCTATTGGAACTCTATTGAGGTGATATTCTTCTTATCTATTTAATTTGAGTTGGTATTTTCTATATTCTTGGTTTATTGATTTAATCTTGTTATGGGCTTGTTTAGATTAATCATGAACTAAATTTCTTGAGCTTTGAGTGTTGGATATTATGTGAGAATTGATTAATCTATAGTGTATGTGCTTAGATTTTAATTTGTTTTGTGGTTGAGTTCCTAGTTTGTGAATTACTTGAATTTTAATTGATTGTTCTTCGTCGTTTATGCATTTTGATTGAATGAGCAAAAAGCGAGAGTTGAGCTTGTTCAATTGAGTGTTTATTTGGGTTGAATGATTTGTTAAATGCTATTGTTGAGACGTCTATTACACCGAGAGGGGATAGATCGTTGAGATCACCCACGATTAGGCACTAGGTTGATGTAACGAGAGTTAATCAATTAGGTGAGGGTTTATCCTAGTTCGATCATTTGATGAGTTAATTTTCTATGCATGTATACAATAGGTCTTTGACTTAATTGTATCTAATGAGGTTTGTATTGTGATTTTGTGGAAATTGGTTGATTAGATTCTTTGATCATGAGTTTATTGAGTGTTAATTAATTGTATCTATTAGATGGTGTATTAGGCTCCATTAGCAAAAAGCGAGAGTTGAGCTAGTGTAGTCGAGTGCATTCATTGAGGGGTATGAGAGATTAATTGCTTTAGTTAAGTACTTAGACCATCGAGAGAGGCTAGGGACTTTAGAACACTCCTAATCGAGCATTGAGTTAATTGAACGAGAGTTTGTTAATTCGATGAGGTTTAGACTTAACCTAAGAAACCAATAAAACAAAAGATCGGCACAGATTAAATTAGGTTCAAGGATCACATAATTGAAAACACCCGAAGCACTTCAATCCTCACTTTATACTAGTTGGTCTTGATTAGGTAGTTTAATTTAGCTTCTTTGATTTTATTTTTGCTTGCTCAAAAACCCGAAAACATTTATCGCTTTCATAGGTTTAGTAGCATTCCATTTTCTATTGTCTCCTTGCACTAGAACACCTCCCTAGGGTTCGATATTTTTTAGGGTTAATTTTATAAAAATGCACCACCTTTTACTCAACTTTCAATTTAATCTTGAGTTTCACGATTATTATAAAAAATCCCAATCTTTTAAATAATTTCAATTTGATACACGTTTTTTTATTTTCGGTCCGCAATTGATGACGTGGCTCACTGAAGCGCGTGAAAGATTGTCCGCTGGCATACACGTATTAAATTATCTTTTTACTCTTTATTTTTTAGTTTTCATATCATATCTAATATATACAAAAAACCAAAAAATTATATTACAAAATATTTTTTTGAATGAGAAATACAATGAAAAAAATATTTTTACACCAGATTCTAGGTAGATTTAAAAGGACACTAAAAAATGCTTTTCTAATATAACTTTTGTTATTTTTTGTGTATATGATATATGACATGGAAACTAAAAAATAAAAATTAAAAAGATAATTTAATACGTGTACGCCAGCGTGACAATCATTCACGCGCTCCAGCGAGACACGTTGTTAATGAAATCTCCACAACGGAAGCGTTTATGTGGCTAACGAGTGCGATTTTACTAACAATCGATCAAGAACAGTTAAATGGAACTGCAAATTGCTTGATTACGTGAAGATTTCGGCAGAGCTTCGCTGAGGCTAAGAAAACTTGTATTATTATGAAAATGGTGACCTATTTATAGGCAAATACATAAGCAGGTGGTGGCACACGATTTGCCACCCTTATTCTGAAGCTTACACGTGTCCATAACCGCCTAAACAAGATAATTACACAAGAAAATTGGCTGGAAATAATAAAAATGTAATCTGGGCGATCTTCTTCAAATCAAGCGAGCAGCACTTCAACCCTGGCGACCAGCACCTTAGGTGAGCAGGTGAGCTGCTCGCCAGTTATGAGATTTACAAGGCCTGCTCGCCTATTATGAGCAAACATGCGAGCAGTTGGGCTAGGCAGGGGGTTGGGCGAGCAGGTGAGTTGCTCGCTCCTTCCTCTTTACACTGCTGCTCGGCCATTTCATGCTTGTTTGATGATTCTTCTTTTCTCGTATTGATCTTCTTGAACTTTGCCCTTAGTCATCATGTTTGATTAGTTGTTCTGGGACACGTCATCCGGTATTCCATTGATTACTTCCTTAATCATCTGGATTAGATTATTGTATCAACAGTTGCCCCCTAGCTTGATGTTTGTTTGAATCTTTAAAAGAAAAACAATCATCGAGCTATTTGGGTTATTCCTGAAGTTTAATCGTAGTACGGAAGTAATCAAGGATTCTTCGTAGCCTGCAAACATTTGGAATACGGATATAGTGAGAAAACGCCGTGGCCTCTTTAAAAACCTAGCCGTAAACCACCCTTGTGGATAAACCGGTCATAGGAAAAAAGAGATACCAGGGTGTATCCTCATATATCCATGTCCCAAATGATGTAAAACACTAAAAAATGGGTTAGTGTATCCTTGGATTGCCAAAATCGGCGACCAACGGCTTGGATTGATGTAGGCAAGCATTGGCGAGCAGCTCTCTTAGGCGAACAGCTGAGCTGCTCGCCTATAAGTGGCGACCAGCAGGGATGGCGAGCAGGTAAGCTGCTCGCCTGTTTTGGCGTGATCTCGGGCACAGAATTCTAAAAGTCAGCCCCTTAATTCGCGCGCCCACTTTCTTATTTTTAAAATTTTGCGCTTTGGTCCTCGAGAAATTACAATTAAGGGCCCGTCCCTTACCTATAAATACTCAAATCAGAACCCTCATTCCTTTCTTTCGTCTTCCTTAAGTTTCCTGCAATTTCGAACGAACTCCGGCGAATCTTCAGAGAAAGGTAGTGAACTCATTCGTCATCCCTCTTCATCTCTTCTTTTATTTTCTTTGTTTCTTGGCTTCTTTCCTTCGGTTATGTCCGATTAGAAATCGGTTTTGGGGAGAAATTCATCGCCAGAAATCTATAGGGGTTTAGGTGTTCTTCGTCGGAATTGAAATCCGGATTGAGTTAGTTGTGATTTTGAGTATTGCTTGTTGCTTTTGACCGATTGTGCATTTGGATTTCTGATTTCGGAGTTTTACACTGGAAAAAATGGCTTCGCCATCATCACCGCCGTCACCTGGTGGTTCACCGTCACGAAACCCAGAAAAATGGCAAATGGTGGAATCTCCAATCCAAGATTTGTGGGATTACTCCAATTTGGCACGAAACAGGGGCACGGGGAGCGTAATAATCGGAGCGGAGTCCCGGGAACGCGATTGGGCGGTGCAAGAGAGAAGACGAGTAGCTGAGGTTGAAGGTGAACAAGCTGCTCGCCGGGATGATGAGACTCAAGGAGCTGCTCGCCTATTCAGGCGAGCAGGTACAGCTGTTCGCCCGCAAATTGAAGCTGCTGCTCGCCTGGAATCTCCAATAGCTACTCGCCTGGTACCTGAAGGAGCTGCTCGCCAGGATAGGCGAGCAGGTGCAGCTGCTTTCCCAGATATTCAAAGCGCTGCTAGCCTGGCACCTGAAGGAGCTGCTCGCCTACCTAGGCGAGCAGGTGAAGCTGTTCGCCGGGTTAAACAAAGAGCTGCTCGCCCCAGGCGAACAGGTGCAACTGGTCGCCCACAACCTTCAGATAGGGATTTGCGAGAGGCTCGTCGTGCACATATTGCTCAACGTAGACGATCGGCTTCTCCTCCGCCTGCTAGGAGAAGATTATTATTAGCAGACGAGGACACTGAAGAGGAAACTGATCCGGATGTTCACTCAGTTGTTTATGAAGTTTTTGGGACCAGTTCCGCATCTCCTGATAGCGAAGTTGTTCGTGAGGTCTCTGGGGCTCGAGATCAGTCTGGCGAGGTTCCTGAAGCGGTTAACCCTGGCGAGGGCGATGTGGGATCTGACCTTGGAGAAGATTTCGAGCGAGATCCCGGGCTGAGCCAACAGGAGATCTGGGATGATTTGACTCGTATTTATCAACCTTCTGAGCAGCTATCTGAGCACACGATTCCAGGGGGAGTTGCACAGGAGATGAGTTGGGTGGTGTATCTGGATCGGTACCGGGATCAGTTCATTCGACCTCGAATTCCCCCGGTTTCTTATAAGAAAACGGTATATGCCGCCACCACTCATCGAAGTCTGTTGACAGAGGATGACTTAACTGCTATTCGGGATGAGTATAAGATCCCGGTTGAAATTCACATGTATGTTCCTCGTGACTACGAACATGCTGATCGGCCACCACCGGGGTGTACTACACTAAATATTGATATCCTCGAGGCCAGATTTCCACTTCCGCTGTATCCGGTGATTGGCCAATTTTTTATGGATACCAACCTAGCAATTACCCAGATTACACCAATTAGATGGAATAATATGCTAGGTTTCTTGACTGTGATGGGATTGGAGGGATATCCCAATCGCTTGACGGCCCCGGAGATTCATAATGCCATGATGATCTCGGTCAGCAACGACGATGGATATGACTATTATTATGTGAAAGCACGGGCAGGAATGAAGATTGTGGAGTTGCTTCCAAATAAAGTGAAACGGTGGAGGGATCAGTTTTTCTTTATTGGCGGGGATTGGCGCGCCTCCACATCTTATACTGGCTCCAGAGAGAGAATTAGGACTCCGGAAGAATACGGAGAATTGAGACGTAAGTGTCATTCTCCATGCGTCTTTCATTTTGGAATTCACTAATGTAAACTTTACTTCTTTGCAGGTCCGAGGCTTCCGAAGTGGGGACCGAATGGTGTTTCTGATTTGTTCCTCTATGCGCTTTCCAATGCTGCTTATCGCCGTGAGCCCTATCGGACGGTGAAACATTTGTCCAGCGAGCACTGCAGACGTGTAGCCAGTTTAATCACTAGTCCGCATCACCTCGCCGCTCAAGCTCCACTTCCAGAAGGGTGATACCATCTGCTCGTTACCATTTCCTTGATCCGTTCATTGTTTTAATAATAAGTTTTCTGTGATAGATCGAGGAGTTACGATCGCGATTCCTTCAGAGTTTCACACTTTTTGCCGCCGAGTTCGAGATCTTGACTCCGGATTAAATAGGCGTGCAATGGATCCTCCAACGGCATTGCTTAGGCTACGAAGGAGGATGGGAACCAAGCCTTCGGTGCAACAGCCAGTTGCGCCACCTCCTGCTGCCCCTGCTGCTGATCCACCAGCTCGAAAGAGCCCACCTAAGAAGTCCTCCAAACAGTCCAGGAAAGGGGGCAGTTCTTCCGCTGGTCATGAAGAGGATGCTGATCGGCAGAAGAAGAAAAGCAAGACTGCCGCGCCCGCCGGATCTGATCGCGCCCCTGTCGATCCTCGATCTGAGGGCTCTCGCGATCAACCTCCACTCTCTTCCCGCGAGCCGGGCTTCTGTCGAGATGACTCCTATCTCGGATGGGACCGGGAAATTCGAGATTCGTAAGTTCTTATTCTTCCTCACCACTTTGCATTCAAAGTATCATTTTACTCATGCGATCGTTATTCTTTTCAGTTATCATCCAAGTGATCATCCTTTCCGCTGCGATGCACTTCATTAGGCTGCTTGCTCTAAGGTGCCAGGGTATACAGGCGATATTCCTGATCAGGACGTTCAAAGGGCCACCGAGTTCGTTGCTCAGTCTTGGAGCAGAACAAGCAACCGCGTGGTCAGTCAACAAGACGTGAGTGATAACTTGCTCCTGGGTGGGATGTTTGCCAGTTCCGTTGCCATCACAATCCAACGGGCCCTAGATCAGGTACTTGATCTCAAAAGAGAAAATCGCCGAGCTGAGGATGAGCGGAAAGAGGATAAAAAAGCTCTGAAGGCAAAAGATAATGAGTTGGCTCGAGCAGAACTCAAGATCAAGAGCACATTGGAGTCAGAGAATAATGCTCTTCAGAACGTTAAGAAGCTCCAGTATAGCAACCGGAACCTCGATGAGCAATTGACTGCAGCTACTGAAGGCATTGCTCGTCTCAAGGCTGTGAATGCTGATGCGAACCAGAAGTATCATGATGCTCTGGATTAGGTCTTGGGGCTGGAGAAAGAGAAGGCTGTGCTTCAGAACACGATGGAGTGCATGTATCCCGAAGAGGAATTTTTGGAGCAGACGGGTGAAGCAGCTAATTTTGGATATGTCTGCGCATATTCTGAGAGCATCCGAGCGATCCGTGCTGTTGAGAAAGTGGGGTCGGAGATATCGGAAATGATGATGAATAAATTATCCGACTTTCTCCGTGCCAATCCACCTGCCAAGTCACAACCTCTTCCACTGGCTGATTTAGTGGAATTGGGACTTGACTTGGGATTTTTGGGAGACGGGTACACCATTGAGTGGCCTCAACCGCGATCACAATCCACTCCCGGCGCTCCCATAACTGCTGCCGTTGCCGGGACTTCTGCTACCGCTCAAGAGTCTGTCAATGTTGCTGAAGCCTCTCCTAAAGAAGGCCGTCAGGAGAGAGAGAATGAGATCGCCATGTCATCCAGACTTCTCCCAGTGATGATACAACGGCTCCTGAGGTTCCGACATCTGCTGCCGCTGACACTACTGCCCCCGCACTCGACTAGGGTCGTTGTTTGCCTGGTGTCCTATCTGTTTTGGACATCAGTTTGCTCTTGCACTTTTGTTTCTTGTTGCATCTTTACTTTCAGTTTTTCATTTTCAGAATGTTGCTCGAACTTTCTATCTTACGCTGTACTTCTTTTTTGCTTCAATGAAGGATATTTTTTGAACGTACTCATTTGTTTTAGTGAACTCTTATGAAATGCTATTTCTATCTACTGTTACATATTGCCTTTCGTGTCTGTTGGGTCTTTAACTCGTTTCGCTTCGCCTCTCTCTGGGCACGAGATGAATAAGACACTCGCGCAGAAATGGGCCATCAGAAAGCGTTCACTTCGTCCTCGGGAGCGTACCTACGTCCCTCTGGTGGACATGAATCGCAGTCCCGGTATTACAGGGTGCATCTACTCTGCTATCCTCCGGATCGTACACAACGTCCTCTGGAGGGGCATCTCTGATGCACACTCAGGTCCCTCTGTGAGTGGTCTCTCGGGGTTCTGATGCTCGGTTCTTATTCGGGAGTGATTAGGCATTTCAACGCTATTACCCAAAGAAGAGCGTTGGTATTCTTGTGCTCTCTCTAGTGTTGGACGTACATGCATCGTACAATGCCATTTTGTCTCTGCACAAAGAGCGTGCTCGACCAGCAGAGCCGGGGCTCTAACTGGAGCGCATTTTGACCCTCTTTAGCCACTTATGAGTTAGGCAATTTCAGCTAGACTTCGAACTTCTCAACAAAAGCCCGTCTATAGCATTTATAATCTATTTTGAAACAAAACGTACATTTACATCTTCTATCGATAAAATTTCTCCTATTTATAGAACTTTTTCAAGTGAGCAGCATTCCACGTGTACGAAGATGGTACCCCGTCCATGTCTTCCAACTCGCAAGTCTCATTCGACCAACTTCACGAAACGCGAAATGGTCCTTCCCAGCCAGGTCCAAAAGTTCCGGATGGAGTGGATAGAGTCTTTCGCAAGACCAGATCTCCTTCTTGGAAGCTTCTGACCTTGACTCGCGAATTGTAATACCGGGTAGCGCATTGTTTGTACGCTGCATTACGCACTTCTGCCGCCGTCCGCTTCTCTTCCAGGAAATCTTTTTCGATCGCAACGGCTTCATCATTCTCTTTCTCATTGTACATACGAACCCGCCATGTTGGATTCTGTAGTTCCACTGGTACCATTGCTTCGACGCCGTACGCCATTGCGAACGGAGTTTCGCCTGTGCTTGTCCTGAATGACGTACGGTATGACCACAAAACTTCTGGGAGTTCTTCTGACCAGCTTCCTTTTTTCTCTGTCAGGCGAAGTTTCAATGTCCGCTTGATGATTTTGTTGATAGCTTCGACCTGGCCGTTGGACTGTGGATGATATGGGGTCGAGTAATACTTCTTGATTCCCCAAGTATTACAGAACTCTCGGATTTTCTTCCCATCAAATTGTGGCCCATTATCAGTTACAATTGATCGAGGTAAATCGAATCTGCAAATCAGGTTTTTCCAGATAAAGTTGATCATTTTTTCCTGAGTGACTGTCACCAGCGATTCGGCTTCGGCCCACTTGGTGAAGTAATCCACGGCAACCACTGTGAACTTCACGCGTCCTTCCCCGGTGGGAATGGTCCGATGATGTCGATACCCCACTTGGCGAATGGCCAAGGATCGTAGACAGCTTTCATCTCTTGTGGAGGAATATGAATGTTGGGGGCGAACATTTGGCATTTGCGACATTTCTTCGCAAATGAGATGGCGTCTTCTTTCAGAGTAGGCCAATAATATCCTTGCCTCATGGTTTTGTGTGCCAGTGCTCGTCCTGCAACATGACTTCCGCATATTCCCTCATGGATTTCATCGAGGATTTCCCATCCCTGCTTCCGTGAAACGCATTTGAGTAGGGGTGATGAAAATCCTCTCTTATACAAATGTCCGTCGATCAATACGTAATGTGCTGCTTGCTTGACCAGGCGAACCGCTGCCCAAGGATCTTCGGGCCGTTCTCCTGTTGTCAGATACTTCCTCAGATCTTTCCTCCAGTCGACATCTTCCTCCTCCATCTTCTGCCCCCCATTTAACGTTTGATTTATCTGATAATCAAAGGTTGAAGGATTATCGAGTCTGGTGATGACGACTTCCGTTATCTCTGTTGCCGCCTGGCTGGATGCTAATCGGGCTAAGGCATCTGCTTGAGTGTTCTCGAGTCGAGGTATCTGTTCAATGTATGCTTGCTGAAACATTGATATCAGATGAGCCACTATCTTCTGGTATAAAATCATGTGTTCGTCTTTGGCTTCAAATTCTCCTCGAACTTGAGAAACGATGAGTTGTGAATCGCCAAAAATCTGTACTCTCTTAACTCCTATAGCCAATGCAAGTCTGAGTCCGACAATCAACGCTTCGTACTCAGCTTCATTGTTGGTTGCTAGGAAAGCAAATCTTATCGCTGACGTGAACACCTGTTGGTCAGGGCTTATTAACACCACACCTGCCCCTGACCCCAAGTTGGTAGACGAAACGTCTATGTACAGGTGCCATGGATGTTCAAGATCTCGTCAGTTCCGATGGATAGGTCAACTCTACAATGAAATCAGCCAGAGCTTGTCCCTTAACGCCGTTCTTGTTGCGTACGTGATGCTAAATTGACTGATTTCCAATGACCATTTCAGCAATCTTCCCGCTGTATCGGGTGATGTAGAATTTGCCATAGAGGGAACGTTGTAAGTACTTCTACTTGGTGGTCGTAGAAGTACGGTCGCAACTTGCGCGTGCTCATGACCAATGCGTATGCCAGTTTCTCCGTTGGAGAATACCAGACTTCGGCTTCATGTAGAGCCTGACTGACATAGTAGATCGGGGAATGGAACTTGCCTTCGGCGCGCACAAGCACCGAACTTATTGCTACCTCTGACACCGCGAGGTAGAGGTAGAGCTTTTCACCCGAAACTGGTTTAGACAAAATTTGTGTATTGCCCAGATACTCTTTGATTTCTTCAAACGCTCTCTGGCAATCTCTCGTCCACACAAAATTATTTTTCTTCTTCTTCATGGCTTCAAAGAATGGCTGACATTTATCTCCAGAACGCGAGATAAAACGATTCAACGCTGCCAAACATCCTGTAAGATGTTGAACCTTTCGCACTGAATCAGGAGGCTTCATATCGATTATGACTTTGACTTTAGTTGGATTAACCTCGATTCCGCGCTGACTGACCAGATGTCCCAGGAACTTTCCCGAATGAATTCTGAAACTACTTTTCTTCGGGTTAAGCTTCATGTTGTAAGCGCGGAGTATTTGGAATGTTTGTGAAAGGTGTTCAAGATGGTCTTCCTTGTGCAAGCTCTTTATGACAATATCGTCCACGTAGACTTCAATTGAGCGGCCGATATGCTTGTCAAACATCTTGTTCACCAATCGTTGATAGGTGGCTCCAGCGTTGATCAAGCCGAATGACATCCTATCCCAACAATAAAGGTTTTTGTTGGTATAGAATGCCGTATGCTCCTGATCGTCAGGATGTAGCGCAATCTGGTGATATCCCGCAAATGCATCCATGAAAGTCATGAGTTCGTGCCCTGCTGTGTTATCAACCAGATGATCAATGTGAGGGAGTGGAAAGTTATCCTTTGGGCAGGCGTCATTCAGATCAGTAAAGTCGATGCAGAGTCTCCATGTGCCATTGGGTTTACGAACAAGGACGGGGTTCGCAACCCATTGTGGGCACAAGACTTCGTGTATCAACTTATTGTCCAGTAGCTTCTTGACCTCCGTTGTCAATGCCTCATACTTGTCAGGCCCAAATTTTCATCTTTTTTGGCGAATCGGTCGGTGTGCTGGATCAATATTAAGTCGATGACAGACATGTTCGGTAGGAATACCTATCATATCTGAATGAGACCATGCGAAAATGTCCAAGTTATTTTTCAAGAAAGTTATCATTCTTGTTCTGTATGGCTCCTGCAGTTCAGATCCGATGAAGAGTTCTAGATCTTCTTTATCTGGATAAGCTTGGATAGATGTTAACTCTTCCATCGGTGTAGCCCGTTTTCGCTTCTCTTTCCACCTCGGATCCAGTATAGGTCCGTCCACGTTTAGTTCATCTTCAATCTCCATCGGTTCACTTTCAAGTCTAGGTTCGAAATCTTGACTGAGTAGGCATTCATTTGGGTGTACGCCCTCGAAATGCCTTTCAGTCTCTGATTCCCCTAAGACCTGCGTGGTTGGATCTTGTGCATTTTCTGGTATGAGTCTAGGTTCGGCATCTCGGCGGAGTAGGCGTTCATCTGGGCGTTCGCCCTCGAAATGCCTTTCCGCCTCCGATTCCCCTAGGACTTGTACCATAGGAATTGGAGCACTCTCTGATACGTGAACTGGGTAATCGACCTCCATTGGTTCTGCTCCTGCTTGGGAAACGTTCAATATATCTGGTTCCAGTTCAGCGTTTGGGGGAGGACTCTCGATTATGTGTATATAAGTGACCGATGGAGCGTTCTGAAGTAGACATTCTCAGGCTTTCTTCTAATCGCCCTTCATTGTGCCAGCTCCGTTTGGTGTCGGGAATTTTATACAGTAGTAGTAAGTCGAACAGGCAGCTTTAAATTCATGTAAAAAGGGTCGACCAAGGAACCCATTATAGGAGGATGACTGGTCTACAACGAGAAAGTCTACTTGTCTCGTCATCCTCCTATTGGGGTCGTCGACTAATACAAGTGCAGCAGATAAACATATAGTGCCTAGGGGAATAGTAACTGCATAAATATAGGATTCGTAGTCCCCTATATGGTCTAAAGTAGTTTTTAACAGAATGTTCGTATATGCTCCAGTATCGACCAACAACCTGTGAACTCGTGCATTCATGATGTTTGCGCTAATGACCAGGGAATCATTGTGTGGGGTCATGATTCCTTCCAAGTCCTTCTGTGAAAAAGTCAGTTCTGCAGTGGGCTTGGTAAAGGGTCCTGCCTCGGTCTCCTTGATCTGGTCGATAGCACGTAATTCTGTCTTCTTCTGTCTCTTCGACGGAGGTGGCCTTCCATCTGTACAGCCTCCGGCTCGGCCAACCTCAGGCTCCAAAACGTAAACATCCCGCACTGGACCTGGCGGGGGAAGTAGAGCTTGCTGTTCCTGCCGGCATCTCGGTTCGGCTCCTTCTTCGTTCTCATTCTGGTTCTCATTATCTTCTCTATTTGCCCTTCGATCGGGCGCACGTGGTCTCTTTCCAGGGGCTCGCTTCACAAATTCTGACAACTTGCCTTCTTCGTAAAACCTCCACAACTGTTTCATGAGATCTTGACACTCGCTTGTGAAATGTCCCGTCGCCTGATGATAGGCGCAGTACTTGTTTCTATTCGTTCTCCACGGATCCACATTGAGCTTTTTTACCGGTGGCAACTCTCCAGTTCCCTTGACCGCGTTGAAAAGTTGGTCAATGGACACAGTCATCACCTGGTTTAGTTTTTCCGCCAACTCGGTTCCTTCGAATGACTTCAAGTTTCTGGGGGGTTCAGTATTTTCCCCTACTTCCCCTGACCGGGGCCGTCGCCTTCGGTGCTTCCTTAACCTCTTCCATGGATTTCTTTAGGGCTTCTTGCATGGCCACATGTATCCCGGCCCTGCTCCGAAACTCCGCATAAGTTGTCGAACACTCTAGTTGTATCTCTTTCCATAAATTTGATCCTTTCTTCAATCCTGCCATTGCGGTAATCACCTTGGTATCTTCGCTGACTGGCTCTCCCTCTAGCAAAATCTTATCGAACCGTTCGAGGAATTGTTGATCAGATTCCTCCGGTTCCTGGGCAAGATTTGCCAGTCGATGCTTCTGCGTAAAACAGGACGTTGCCCCAGAAAAGTGCTATAAAAACTCTCGGCTTAACTGCATGAAAGAAGTGATCGATGCAGGGGGCATCGCAGTGAACCATCGGTGTGCATGATCTCCAAGTGTAAGAGGAAAGTTCCTACACTGGGTCGCATCAGATGCTCCCATAGAAATCATGTAATTTGTAAACTTGGACCCGTGCACCTTCGAATCTGACGTTCCTTCATACATATTAGAAGCCGGGAACTGAATCTTCGGCTGAACAGGCACCGAAAGTATTGTTGCTGACAGGGGTGAAACTGGGATCTGTATCGCCGGGTTGCTCTCTGGGCGTAATGAGACTTTGACCTGAAGGTCTTCAATTGCCTTCTTCATTGATTGTAAGATTTTATCCGAGGCCTCCGCAACTCGACGGCGTACCCGTTCCTCTCGCCCATGGCGAGGGGAGCCGGACATCCTGTCACTCTGGTGCGACCTCGCTGGAATCATACTTGCCTTGCGTATGCCTTCAGGGCCAAGTTTTTCTGCCGCCGGCCAGCGTAGTCTTTATCGAATTGTATGCTGTCTTCCCTGATCTGGATCAGGCATTCTACTGGGTCTCCCTCGATCTACCTCTGGTGCTCCATCAGGTCTCCTTTGGTCTACTTCTGGAACTCTACTAGGGGGTCGGTAGGTCGTCACAGATGGGCCCTGTGACCTGTATTCCCGTCGTTCAACAGGCCTACTTTGCGGGGTTCCCTGACTTGACTCGTCCATCACACTCCGCGCTCTTCCTCTTTGTGGGCCCAAACGATCCGCTCCTTGTGGGCCTAGACTATCCTCCATTCTTGGCCCCAATCGGTCGATCATTTTCTGCTTCCCACGCTCCTAACGCCTTCTTCTCTGTATGCTGTCAGCCTCGGTCTCTGGTAAACGTTGATCGACCCATTGAAGAACGAGCCTCTGATCAGGTTGAGTACTAGACGGATCGGCTGCACCTTGTTGCTGCTCCTTTAGCACTCTGCAAAGAGCCGTCACACGTGAAATGTCTTCTAGGTTCTGCAGGAATGGGAGTAATTCAGATAACCCCTGCATATAGTTCTGTCCGACTTGAGCTGCCGGGACTCCAGTTGGTTCAGCTTGTTGTTGAGTTCCTATGACACCTTGGACTGCTGTAGAATGTTCAGGTGCCGGGGTTCTCTGATTGGGCTGGTTATTATTCCTCCCGTGAGATGTCATCCTTGGTTGTGAAACTTCCCTCGACATTTTACGTAATGTCAACTCCTTTCTATGAAGCAGGTTAAATTATTATGAAGCTGGTTACACAGATAGGTGAGCAGCTGAAAATAGGCGACCAGCAGTTCTGGCGAACAGCTGAGCTGGTGGGCAAACCGAGCAGGTGAAACAGACGACCAGGTGAACAGGCGACCAAGTGAAAAACAGGCGACCAGGTGTGCAAACAGTAGACCAGGTATGCAAACAGGTGACCAGGTGGATTTTTGTCAGCCTTCAAGCGAACAACTTGTGCTCCTTCAAACCTTCAAGCGAGCAGGTGTATATCTTCAAGTATTTAAGCGAGCAGGTGTGTATCTTCAAGCAAGCAGGTGGTGAATCTTCATCACAAACTCAAATTTTGCAGTTTCCACTCCAGAATCCTTCAAATTCCAGCAACTGGAGGTTCGAGCCCTCCTTCTAGCTCCAAATTGTTAATGAAATCTCCGCAACTGAAGCGTTTATGTGGCTAACGAGTGCGATTTCACTAACAATCGATCAAGAACAGTTAAACGAAACTGCAAATTGCTTGATTACGTGAAGATTTCGGCAGAGCTTCGCTGAGACTAAGAAAACTTGTATTATTATGAAAATGGTAGCCTATTTATAGGCAAATACATAAGTAGGTGGTGGCACACGCTTTGTCCCTAACCGCCTAAACAAGATAATTACACAAGAAAATTGGCGGAAAATGATGAAAATGTAATCTAGGCGATCTTCTTCAAATCAGGCGAGCAGCACTTCAACCCTGGCGACCAGCACCTTGGGCGAGCAGGTGAGCTGCTCGCCAGTTATGAGATTTACAAGGCCTGCTCGCCTATTATGAGCAAACAAGCGAGCAGGTGGGCTAGGCAGGGGGTTGGGCGAGCAGGTGAGCTGCTCGCCCCCTTCCTCTTTACACTGCTGCTTGGCCATTTCATGCTTATTTGACGATTCTTCTTTTCTCGTATTGATCTTCTTGAACTTTGCCCTTAATAATCATGTTTGATTAGTTGTTTTGGGACACGTCATCCGGTATTCCACTGATTACTTCCTTAATCATCTGGATTAGATTATTACATCAACACACATCATCAATTGCAGACCGAAAATTAAAACCGTGTATCGAATTGAAATCCTTTAAAAGGTTGTGATTTTTTATAATAATCGTGAAGCTCAAGATTAAATTGAAAGTTGAGTAAAAGGTGGTGCATTTTTATAGAATTAACCCTATCTTTTATTACTTGGTTAAGCTTACGTACTACAATGATCCTATACACTTGTAGGCTTAGCGAATTTGTGAAAACGAATTCGCGCAATCAATGAACAAAAAAATTGCACAGCACCTAAAATATTGGATATTTATTTTAAAAAATCGCACAATTATCTAATAAAAATGCATAATTGTCTAACAAAATCGCCCACCCCATCTAGTGGCTGATGGGGTAGATCAAGACTCTCTCTCTCTCTCTTTCGATTGTGGCTCTCTGACTTCGTCCTCTAGATAGTGGCGCTCCGCCTCTCAAAAGGTTGTGCGTCTCTCTCTCTCT
>JAPKLY010000277.1:165436-186838 GCA_026898435.1 Prunella vulgaris | reverse complement strand
TAGTTTGATGGATTATTCCAAATTGATCTTTAGTTTAGACAAATAAAATTTTGGAGATGAGTAAACCCTGAAAAAGTTTGGATTGATATGATAAGCCAATGTTTTATTTTGTTTACTGATGCCTTTTCTTTTGGAAGATGTTACCTATCAATTCTGTAGTAATTAAGCATGACTTTTTTTTTCTTTTATATTTGTCCTCATTGGTTTTAATTTGAAGTGCATTTTAATTTTATCAACTTCCATCACTCAGGTTCTGATATGTAAAAATAAGGCTGAAAAATGATTGATTGAGACAGCTATAAATTAATTGCGTATAAGCCTTAAGGTAAATTTTGGTAAGCTGTATACATTCATATTTCTACCTCTAATTAGTTTAATGGGAAGAATCAACTTCTACTCCTAGGCTCCTAGCCTACTTAAGCTCTAGAACATCTTAAACTAATGTTTATTTCATGGCTTCACCAATTTTCAGGAGTTCCTCGAGAGTGCACTCCATAATGTTCGTGACTTGGTGAAGAATTCTGTACATTAGACCTGATATTGCTAATATTACTGTGGGGGGTGTAATCTGTTCTGCAATTGATCCTTTAGGAGACCTAACTCTTGATGGTGAATTATTAATTTCACTCATTTAGGTGGGTGATGAGCTTTTATTTTCCACTACATTAAACTCTATTCACTAATGAAATTTTTGGAATATTTAAATATTTATTATCAGTTTTAATTATCATAAAATTTTAGAAGAAAGAAAGTAAGACTGGATATAATATGGAGAATTTTCACAAAAGATTCAATGAAAAGTCATGTATTTTTAACTAATTAATGTGACTTTGGTTCAAAATTCGAATTATGTATTAGTGTGTTTGCTTTCATTAGAGCGACGATGCAGCAAGAAAACTACAAGATGAAATACAATGCATCAAAGCACAAAAGGTCACATTTTGCTATTCCTTCATATATTTTCTACTTTTTATTTGAAATTAAGTTTCTAAAATAGTTCTTGGCCGTCTTGCAGGTTCAATTACAAAACAAGATCAAGCAAGAGGATGAACAATTTTGATAATAGAAGGTATCTCGAGAGAAGGAACTACTACAGGAAATTTTGCTGCTAAATTCTTTAGGGAAATAAGCTGAACTTTGTATTGTTGTTTGTCCAAGAGATGTTAGCATTTCTGTTTTATTAATGTTACTTTGACTCTTCGTACACAGTTGAGGAATGAGGGAAGAAGAAACAAGTATGAGAGACACAAACTGCAAGCATTGAACCAACGCCAGAAAATAGTGATATGAGAAAATTCTTAACAGAGATAGTACAATTTTAGGAATTAAAAAGAAATATAACTTTTAATTTCCAAGTGTGAATTCTTGAATTTTATGCCAGTAAGAAGTTTCCCATTGTTACTTTCTATCATATCGAGGTATTATTAAACATCCTGCAATGACCTACACCTTACAAGAGGTTCTTTCAAACATTTTCCTATAATTTTTGCCAAATTTTTAAGTCTTTTGCTTTAGCATTTCTTATTAAATTCATTCTACAACTAAGTCAAGTATCAAACTCGGAAAAGCAAAAGATATAGCTTTTGGGAGTTTTCATTGAGACTTTTATTGTGTTCTAAATGAGTTTTTTGTTTATTGTTCCGTCTTTTATTTAGTTTCAGGAAGAATCAAAAGTAGGGGTGAATGACCGATCAAAAAAAAAAGTAGGGGTGAATTATTAAACAATGACAGTGGTTTCACTTCAAGAATTCACAAAGTCAATGGAGAGGGTCTTGCAGTTGAACAATTGTGAATGGCTACTCTTCAATTTTCACAAGCATAATTCTTTCATTAAGGTATCTCAACTTTGGTCTCCTCTTAATTTTAATTTTTAAATTATATTTTTATTTATTATCTTTCTCCTTTTTTTGGGGGAATGAGGTTCACTTATATAGATGCAACCCCATTTTTTAAGGAGAAACGAAACTTACTTGCATACATGTAATGTGAAAGAAATATTTCTGCTGATGAAATAAATTGAATTGTTAGTAACTCTAATTGGGTTATACTTTGATATATTATGCTTTTTTTTATGGATGTATGTGTTTGAAGTTCACCATGCGTGTTCGTTGCAGGACTCAAAACTTGCATTGCCATCTACTCATCTTTACTTTAAGTTTAGTGCGTGTATGAATTCATTTGCTTACTGTATCTCTTTGCAAAATACTTTTATGCATTTCTGTTTTATTTCAAGATGTCATGGAAGATAGCAAGAAAGAGTCTCATCTTACATTATTATAAATACTAATTACATATTTAATATATAAACGTTGTTTGCTACTAATTCAAACTCATCTCCAAGCTATATAATGAATTTAGTTAATTAAGTTCTAGGTATGTATTTATGAGGAATAAATAAAATGGAATTATGAGTATCTTGGTTTATTTTGTTGGTCCCTATTATTTTATTTTGAGTTTGTGTTTCAGTTCGCCGAAAATGAGAAATGATTAGATTCCTATTTCTATTGTATACTGCGTGAGGGTGGTATACAAAGTGGTATTTGTCTTAGTGGTAATGCTTCATTATACATATACGTATATTGGATTGAGATGTAGAAATAGATAACTATAAGTTTTTTTCACAATTTATGATTTTATTTTTTAGAACACTTTTTGAAAACCTAACAAAAAATGAGTTCATTTTATGAATGATTAATGTTTGAACTTGTTACTTAGCAATTCAAATAATTAGTGGGATACATATTTGCTCCCCTTATTCATCGAAATGTCTTCAGTGAGCATATATTTTAAACTATTGGTGAATTTGTGAATTTTTTATTCAACCGACAGATGTGTCTGCTCAAGAGTAGTTTGATTTTTTTTTTTGTTATTTTAAATGTGAATTCGCAATTCAGAATAAGAATTATGTGACAGTAATGAAGATTTTTGCGATATTACTACTCTTTCCGTCTAATGTCTTCTTTCATAGTAGTGAATGTTTATAAGGAAAAAAAAGAGTATATGAGTATGAAGTTAAATAATAAAATAATATGTGTTTTATTAATTTTTTTTGGGAAATTACTACCTTTTTTTGGACTACGAAAGAAGTTAGACAATATCCAAATAAGCTATGTGTGAATATAGTTGTGGACGAACCAAGAATTTAATAAAATAATATTGTTTAAAATTCACTGTAGTTATATTTGACGGATTAACAAATTAATTGAGCAAAAGCATCAAACTTTCATGTTTACTATGACAACTAATTAGAAATTAATATTATATTTTTTCTGTCCATAAAATCTTTTTCATTTCATAATAGGCACGGGATTTAACAAAAAGTAGTATTATATTAAAATGATAGATAAAGTAAGGGAAAAGTGAAAGTATTATGGGACTCAAACTTTTAACGTGAGTATGAGTTGTTTTAAAAAAGCAAATGAGAAAAAAATTTGTGGATAAAAAAAAAAGCAAATTGAGAAATAATTTAGTGGATACTAATTATTTATATTTTTTTGTAAAATTTTGTTTTAATTGTTTAGGGAGTACTATGAATATATATTTTAAGTGGTGTATTGTAGATTAAATGGGGAGGGAGACTCCGCTCTCATTTTCTAAAAGTTGCATATGATATGTTTATGTGATACGTAATAAGAAAAATTGCTCAGCCTCTTCTTAAACGTGACGAGTAGTTTGGCAAACTATCATGATATTCTTTAGGTTTGAAATGCAATAATTTTCTATGAGCAGAATTATTTTCATATTTTTCGTTGCATTAGAAATTCATGATTAGTTTACTGTGTTAACCCTGTTGAGCAACATTATTTTCATATTTTCTGTTAGATTAATAATTCAAGATTAATTTACTGTATTAATTATTCTAAAAAGATAAATTCTAACTTTAATTGGCTGACATTCTGTAGAATCAGTAAACTCTAATTGTGATATTGTTATGTGATCATACAAAAAGATAAATAAACTTGCTTTCATCAGATCAGGATCTCACACTTCTCACTATAGATTTCCATTGTTTGCATGCCTGTCAGAGCAAAGCAGGCAGTGGTAGATTGCCTAAGAAAAGCCATCAATAATCTTCAAATAATAACTAATAGAGTCTTATATTATAAAAAGAGGATGCAACTCTCATGATTTCAACATCTTTGCTTCTATGATTTTTTTTTATTCGCAAACCTTCAATTTATTAAAAGATATTTTGAAATGGAATTTATGTATTTTTGTTAGTTGATGATCTTCAATATTTCTTTTCTTTCTTTTATTTTTTTATCCGAAATTTACACATTAAAGTAAACGCACACCCTGTTTGTGGCACTGGTTGCAAGAAAAATGATCATATATTCGCATTTGATATGGCTGGTGCTTCGCAGGTTTTGGCTGATCTATTCATGTGTATGTTTGGTTCGTAAGATAAAAGTATCTATCCGTCAAAAACATGCATGATATACATATTTGTCATAAAAAAATTCATTGTGAAGGATAATTTCATTTTGATGATTGCCCACAACCAATGTTGTTATGCAGATTCTGAGGATGGATTACTGTAGGATCACAAATTAAAACATGCTCATTTTGTGCAATAGATGGTTTTACGTTGACAATGAAAATACAGGCAAACCTACATGGGAATCTCAAACACTGTTGAACTGGCTTTAAAAAATTACGTTATATAGATGTTAACAAACTAATAAACAACTATGTTACATTAATAGTTTCTTCCAAAGCTATTGAGACATTATCAGGTTATGTATTAATTTGTGCAACCTAGAGGAGCTTTTAAATCTTTAGAAGAGAATGGCGTTCCTTGCTTACTTCCATTCGTAAACCAGTAAAAATTTATTCTTTATTGATGCTTAAAAGAAATTGCTTTTATCTTTGTATTAGTTAAATATCACAAACAAAGCAAAAAATCCATATGAGAAAAGATCTTAATAATTGTGTTTTAAAAAGCGGATCGGACCGGCCGGTCCGACCGGTCCGACCGCTACTCGGACACCTCTCCGAGCCGCTTTAGTACGTTGGACCAAACATTTTCAAAAGCGCCCAAAAAGCGATCAAAAGCGGTAAAAACCGGGTCGGACCGGTCACTCGTTGGACATGCCGAAACGGCAATTTGACAAAATTTTTAATAAAATCGTATTTTCTTACACAGAATTAACTAAATTAATTATATATATTATACATATTATGTATAATTTAATAATATAATGTCTAATTTTAATTCATAACCCTAGATAATAGATATAGTTTCACTTCCTGGAAACACAACTCTAAGTCTCCACCATCCTCCAGTATAATATCTAACTTTAATTTATTATTTCAATAAAATTTATTCATATGATATATAATTTATTAGAATATATATATAAATATTTATAATTATATATTATGCATTTATGAAGTCACACTGGTTCAACCGCTTTAAAAATGGTTAGACCCAGTTGAACCCGGTCCGACCCAAAATATTAAGGTGGCCGGGTCAACTTCCGCTTCCGCTTTTAAAACATAGCTTAATAACTTCTTTGCATCATATATTACCTTTTTATCACCCTTAATTACATGGAGTCATTGACTATGAATTTATAGAAAGCAGGTTTTGGACATCTCATTTTCGTGATGATACTTTGAGCTATTGGATTATATATTCAATTAGTTACACTAAACAGTGTTCATGCTTCTGTTATGGGCACACTTATATCGTAAAGATCTACCAATTCTCACTAAGAATAATCATACTATTCTTTTTGAGAGGCTAGGTAAACATATTTTCTTACTGTAAATAATTATATCAGTTACTTCAAAATCTTACTGTAAAAATGAGTATTTATTTGCCTTGAGGTAACTTTTTATGTGGTGATCGTAACTGTGTTCATTTTCAGATTTTGACAACAGTGAATCAAAATAAGATGGGGGAGCAGCAACCCATTCCATCTCAACTTCACCCTCCATTCTTCAAAGTAGGTGTTTAATATACAGATGCATATTCAAGGAATTGGGTTTAATTATACACGTGTGGAGGATTACAAGGGGTAACAAATACAAATTATATGTAATGGGCAAAGACTTGAATAAATGAACAAAAAATGTTAATTAGTATACAGAATCAATCTAAGCACAGAGGAAGGATTATAATGGATAATTTTTTAAATTTAAATGCAATAAACAAAAATTATATGCAACATACATTTACTGACTAATAGGTAAGAATTTTAGTACATTCAAGACATGAGTTTTTAATACATCATCTTAATCGGGGTTAGATGAAAGAGAATTTTAGCAATTTATTGGCTTTCCTTCATTGTTTAAGGGAATTGACAACTTATTGATACTATATTTTGTGAAATACATTTATTCAGCTCAATTACAAACTTACATACATCACTTAAATTTAAATTTCAATATTACTTTGAATTTTTTTTGAGATAATGCCTTTTTAAACTCATATGCAACTATATATCTTTAAAAAAAAAACATATTCAAAGTATATTAGTATTTCTACAATATATTAAAGAAAAGAGAGCATTTACTAAGAAAAAACAATGAAATAAGAAATTACAGTAGACCCGTGCATCGCACGGGTCAAAAACTAGTAATTATAAAAATGATAATAACGCCTAAGAAAAAAATTACAACAGATCCGAGCATTGTACGGGTAAAATAACGCCAAGTCCAGGCATGTGGAGTAAAAAAATATGGTGATATAAAATACATGTCTAATACGAAATACTATTGTGGTGGACGCTATCTAAAAATAAAATTCTAAGAAATCTTAATCTAAAAGAAAATGAAATATGATCAACTTGTGATCCAGAATGATAAGTAACAATGAACTTATGTGATCTTTAAAAATTTTCTTTTAATCTATTTTATAGTTTAATCATAAGGGTCATCAGTTTGAGATATACAACCCACAACTTGGGTAGTTCTTTATTTTATTTTATCTATATTGAAACTAGGGTATGATCTGACATTTTAATTGCAGGTTGTTAGGGAGCAGTATTTGAGAGAAAATATATACTGTGGTGCTTTTTTTTTTTTTGCAGACTTTGCAATATTTCTGGAGCACGACTCAACCTGAATGCGTCAACAGTTAAGATATTGCTTTCATCTTTGTACTATCTTCTTTGCCGCAAACGAAAATTACAATTAACATAACCGCCACAATGCTTATACTTATGAAATTTTGTATGCAGTGAGTGAGCATGGAAGCCTCTCAGCCAACAGTGGAGGAAATGCTAGATTACCTGGTTTATGTTATTTGATTATCAACGACTCCAATTAGATAATTTATTTTGTGCTATAATTTATTTTTAGTGTAGGATCAGATAATTATATATTTTTTTAGAGTAGGATATTCTAATTAGAAATTTTAGATTTTCCTTCACCCTATACTTTTTCTCCTACTAAAATTGCCCACAAGCTTTGCCATCGCCGTCCTTTACTACAATTTCAGGTAAACAACAAGTACATTTGAGTTGTATTAATATTTATTTGATAATTAGTTTTTTTTATTTTATTTGTTTGGTGGTAAGCTATTCTTGACTCACAAATTCTAAAAATGAGAGGCATATTTTTCTGGAAAATGACCATTTTATGCTTATTTACTGCTACTGGATTATGTGACAGGTATTTGATAAAGTTGGGACCATGTTCAATTAGGATCACATATTCATGGAGACTTGATTCGTAGAATGTAAACCGAGTTTGATTTTGTCAAATTGCTTTATAATAGATCAACAACGGTAGAAACCACACGGCCCGTTAATATATTTTCTTTGAAATTGGGAGCAAAACTTTGAGATGAAAATGACAAAAAAAATTTTTAGCTCCTGATAAGTGAGTATAATCTAAAAGTCACCTTTGGTCAATTATATTGGTACATTGAAAAAGCAAATATCAGAACAAGCCAATTTATCCTTTAATAAAAATACTAAAATGGCTGAAAAGATGTTACTGGAGGCACGCGAGAAAGGATGAAAACTCAGACCAGTCAGGCACGGGCCAATTTTATCCTGAAATTCGTATAAACTTTGGTAATTTTTTTTTTTTTTGTACTGAGAATTAGTAATGTTCCAGGATTATTTGTTAGATGCTCCTGTTTCAATTGATTGACTTTTTTTAAGTGGAAGTTAGATTTATGAAATATTATGTTTACATTCTTTTATTTGAATGAAAAATTTTAATTTTTAATCTTTTGATAAACCAATTGATTGATATAATTGCTTTCAACATGTATCGTAATAAAAATTTTGACTTTGTATCTATTAAATTATAAAAAAAACGAATTCGTGCAATTCATTTTTATGAGGGTCTCTGTATGCGGTAAAAAGTAGTATTGAGCTACAGTGTATTCTATGATTCTATATCAATGGTTATAAACTTTTATATAATTTTATACTATTCTATTTATTTGGGAAGAAATCTTCTTTCATGAGTTGTGGCATGCAAAATGAACGTCAACCAATTTGTTAATTAGTTACAAAAGATGATTTTATTAATTAACAACATTTGTATTTTTGTTTATTTAGATGAACAACAACAAAAACATTCTTCTGAAATTTGTGTACAACAACTGGTATATAGGTTGCCACCTATAACATACTTCTGAATTTAAAAATGTCATGATGGATAAACTTTATCCATTGACACTTTTATAAGTTCATCACAATTATTTTATTCGCATTTTTTTTTACAATGTGTTTTAAACTTAAGGAATGTTTTGTAGAGTTTCTCATGAAAATTTGTGAACAACGCATATAACAATACCGATATTAGGAAGATTAAAGATTGTTTTCACATGCCTAAGTCATACCATTCTTGTAAATAATATTTGTGCGCTTATCAATTTAATACTTAATTTTTACCTAACGCAGTTATATATAGTTGTATTGGAGATATGAATTTTTGTTTACATTCTGATTCTATTAATCATGAGAGAGATGAAAGAGAATTCTATCAATATATTGGCTCTTATTCATTGTTCAAGGGAATCGACAATTTATTGATATTATGTTTTGGAAAAATATTTATTCATCTACATTACAAACTTACATACATCACTAAAATTTATGTTTCAATATTTCTTTGAAACAATTTTGAGATAATATCTTTGTAAAATTATATACAACCAAATCTTTTAGAATAAGAACACATTGTGTGGACATTAATATTTGTATAATATATTAAAGAAAAGATGGCATTCACAAAAAAAAAACTATGAAACAAAAAATTAAAATAGACCTTTGCATCGCACGGGCTAAAAACTAGACATGTGTATTGTATAATATATTTAAAAAAAGACGGCATTCACAAAAAAAAAAAAACTATGAAACAAAAAATTAAAATAAATACGTGCATCGCAAGGGCCAAAAACTAGTATATATAAGACTGGGTACATTAACCACCTAAGTAACTTGATAACCAATCAACTAATTAACTAACAAACTAACAAATACTCTCCTATCAACTTATCTAACAAACTTGTTGCATGTACTAAATAATAATTATAATACAAGCGATATGATAAGAAAATTATAGGGTACGTGAATTAAAAAATAAAAAGTATATTTACAAAAAAAAAATATGAAAAGTTAAAGATGAGAAAGATTAAAATGGAAAAATAAAAAAATTATAAAGAGGGGGAGGGGTTTTGTTAGGTACTTAGGTTGGACATTAATTGTTTCGCTTCTTTGAAAGTAGAAGCCTGGAACAAGCAAAATTTTCTTTAAAACAAAATTCGTATAATAAAAGTTAAATTGTTCAATGTAAATTAGGAAGTCCACATCGCGATATATATTAATTGGAGATGATTATTATAAACAATATGATTGATATTTTAATGAAATTTAGAGCTAACTTAGAAATAAACAAACAATAATTTTTATAATGAGAACATCAAAGTATTAAAACAATCTATACTATATAACTCCTTTAAAAAAAAAAAATTTGGAGGGTCCACACTCTCATATAATGATTGTTCAATACAACAAAATATATATATATTAATATATAGTGGTATTTTAGGCTTCATTTTAAAATAAAAAATGGATAAAAGAACTTCTTCAAAGAAAGAAATGGTGTGAGCTCCTAAAATTAATGCCCTCATAATTGGTAAAGGATTTAGTTTCACAAGATGGGTTTTAAGGGGACCAAAGTTGAAAGTGGCTATTTGATTGTTTTTGCAAAAAAATAATATATAGATTCAGCAGTATATACAAAGGTCATTCGCTTCACTTATACAGACACACAAATCATACACAGCAACCCTATTCAAAAGTTTTAACTTCCCCTAAGAAATCATGCATAGTAAGCCATGAAAAGGGTTACTGTATGTGAGTTTGGAGTGTTAAAATAAGTGAACTAAATTACCTTTGTATATACAGATGAATCTATGTGTTATTTTCTTGAAAGTGCAATAAAAAAGTAAACTTTCCACTATGCTTTCCTGAAGCACATTTCAGAAATTTACATCCTTCATCAATATTCAGAGGAAGGTACATTTTAGAAATTTTCATCCTTCATCAATTTTCAGAGGAAGGCAAACAGTAATGGGGCACACCATTTTTTTTCTTCAAAGAAATTATTTTGTCCGATTTTTAATGTGAAAACAAAGCCTAAAATACCTTAAATGTGTCTTCCAGACTAGTCTCCTTGCACATCAATTGTATCGCACAATTTAATTGAATCTTGAAAAACACATTAATTTAAAAATATAAGATGGACGAAAGAAAATAGGGGGAAAACAAATTGAGTGGTGACTAGTACAACTCTAGATTATGTGATCCAATTGCACACAATTTTCTATAAAGGTCTTTAAAATTTGTTATATTTAATATATAAATGATATAAATTGTTGATATTTTAAAAAATTATGAAATAAAATTTGAAATTGAGATCAACTGATCAACCAAGATCAACACCGACATATATTTACGGATCTGGTATCAACATTAGATTTACAAACTAAAATCAAGATCAGCCAATTTTCACATTTCATAATCCATGACCCTTATTCCATCAAATCACATAAACAATTAACTGTGATCCCTAAATCGATCTAACATAAAATTTTAATCTATCACAAATTTGTAAATCGCAGATATAGAAGAAATTAATCCAAGAAGTAAAAACTCACATGTTCAAGAGTCATTTTCGCTCTATCTATCGTCAGTCATCGTCTAAATTTTTAGTAATTCAAGAGTTTTTTATGAGTCGGGAGGGGAATTTTTTTTTCTTTTGTGGATGTCTACTTGATTCACTAATCTATGGAGATTGTGTGTCTTGTTTGTATCGAAAGGAGGATGTTGTTTGTATCGACAAATAAACATTGGCACCACTATCTTCAATAAATACATAACTCTTCCTGATATATTTTAAAAAATATATATATGAAATGTCAAATTAAAAATATATTTATTATTTTTTTCTCTCTAATATTGTTGGTAAATACAATCCACCTCCAATCCCCATTTTGTAAAAATTAGCTATATATAATATATGTGTGCGTGTATGATTCATATGATCAAAAGTTCTCCTATACAAGATTTTTTTGTGCATAGAAGCACTTGTTCACTTTACAGGATGGTCATTAGGCTTTGGACCAAACACTTTGCATGATTTAAATATGTTTTTTCAGTCTACTTTTGCTCTTCCCCTTAAAAAGACAAAACTCGATGGTGATTAATTTGAATATTCTCTCAATGAAAATGAGAATGAGAATAGATATATGGCAATTATAATGGTTAATGTAATAACAATTCTTGTGAAATAAAATATTATTAACAAAGAATTGATATACAATTGAATTTCTTGAATTGAAGGAGTTCTCTCTCTCTCTTTCTTTTTTTATGATTCTTTGATTCTCCTCTAATTTTGACTAAACTTTGACTTTGACTGAGCTTTGACTTTGACTTAACCTGAAAAATTCTTTGTCCAAGGACGAGTCGTCTTGTTTTGGATCGAGCGAAAAGATTTTAATGAAGAATGTATTGAATTTGATGAAGAACGGTCTTCGAATCTTCAAGTATGGATTTGAGCTAGAAACGCTTGATCGGAGAGAATTGACCCCCTGCTTCTGGATCGAAGTGTTTTTATGGTTGAATTTGGCGAAGAATAGTTGAAGACGGTGATAAACGCTTGAAATCTTCGAGGTGTTCTTAGACAAGAAATGTCTAATCAGACGGATGCAACTCCTTATTTCTGATCGAAGAGTGTTTCTGATAGGATTTGTCGAAGAACGGTTGAAGACGATGAAAAACGCTTATCGATCTTCAAGTTGTTCTTGGAGGAAAACGTCTTATCGGAGGGATATAGGCCCTTGATCCTGGATCAAACGCTGTTTCTCGAAGACTTTGACGAAAAATGTTTTGAATCTTCAAGAATGGCTTCATATTTGATGAAGAACGGCTTGAATCTTTGAAGAACGGGATTGTTGAATCTTCCTAGCTCGTAGTCTGCTCATTGAGAGGATGTTTTTGTTGCTCGTTGACTTGAACTAATATTTTGCAAATTCACAAAATCCACATCCTCAAAAGGAAGGGATCGTTTAGTATAAGCAAGTATAGGGACAAGTAGTATCGAACCCAAAAGAGGTAAAACTAGGAGTGAATTATTTATTTATTGTTGAAATTAAAGGAAAATAAAACCCAACTAGGAATTGAATTGCAAGGGGGTTGGTTTTCCTAAATTCTAACAAACACTCAATGAGATAAAATAAACACAACCTACAACAATGCAAGTGCAAAGGTGAAAATATACTACAAATATGATTCACTAAGCATCCCCCATATTCATAGGTAGTTCAACAAACACGCTATGTATTTTAATTCACTTATATAGAGCCACCACTATTATAAGCAATCATTTTCTAGACAAAACAACTACATTGTTGCCTATCATAGCCCCCATCAGGTTGAGTCCCTCCAAAAGCCCTCATTTGAGTCTCAAGACAAATTAAATCTCCTAGGGTGATGAATTAATTATTCTGTTCCAACATGGAAACTAGGTCTAATTTATTCGTCTCTCACTATCATAGACAATAGTGCTCATGGTCGGTTAATCTAAGAACCTAGACTTTTGGTCGGAATATTGTGATATTCAATCCACCCAATGGTAGTAGGCATGAATTAAATACACATAGTCAAGTTTAAAGAATATTGCATGCAATTTTTACTCAACAAAACGTAACTTTGAAATATAAAATAACGGAATCAAAATCCTAGCACATCTATCTTTCTACCTGGAATAGGCTTCCTCCTAGTTTCACATATTCGAAGTAACAAGAATTTAATGCATAACTATAACAGAAAGCATAACATAAATTAAATTAAGCAAAAAAAACATATTTTTACGAAGGACAGTACGGCGGTTGCTCTGGTGTTGGGTTGTGGATGGTAGTGCGACGTGGGCCCATCTTCTTCCTAGTGCTTTCAAACGTGCAATTCTAATTAGAAAATAAACAATTTTGCATCAATTAATTAAATAGACACTAATATTCAATTGAGCACAAATGTTAAATTCACAATTTAGTTCATAAGTTCACATCAATTTTTATAAAATTGCAACACAATACTTTTTTCCGATATTTATGCACAAATAACCAAATTAGTGTAAATAATACACAAAATTTATCTAAATAAGCAAATTAAACACAGTATTTTTTGAGCAATTTTCACACCAATCACTCGTCTTCATTCGGTGTGTTGGTCATTGGCTGGACCACGTTTTAAAGGGACAGAATGGCCCCTATTTAAAAGGTGGAGAGGTGAAGACCTTCCTCTTTTAACAGCAACAACTGGCGCGCTCCGGTTGGCTGATGTTGATTTGATTCGCAGCATTTATAAATCGATCAAATTTAGCTAGATTGATTTCAGCCATCTTCTTTATTTATACAAAATATTTATAGTTTCAAATAAATACGGGAATCAGATATTTATTACCGCATACGAGCACCGAGAGACTCGTAATTGAATAACGACTTGTATCTTGTACAATAAATATAAATTTGACTATTTAACTCGAGAATTAAGTTGATAAATACTCTAATCATGTAGTAATACATATTTTACTATTTTATGTGTTATTATATGAAAAATTAATTTATTTCTATAAAAATAAATAATATATTTATGAAAAACTAATATTTATTCTTATAGTAACGCATATTTACTTTTTATATTATATAAAAATAAATAAAAATATATGTAAAAAGAATAACATTTTATATGATAGTAACATACATTTTCTCTAATTGTAACACACATTTTCTCCTCATTTTGTGTTACTATATGGGCAAATGTGTGTTACTTTAATGATAAAATGAATTCTTATAAGAATAAACATGTGTTTCTTATATTGAATCATGTAGTAATACACTTTTTACTATTTTATGTGTTATTATATGAAAAAATAATTATTTCTATAAAAATAAATAATACATTTATGAAAAACTAATATATATTCATATAGTAAAAGAATAACATTTTATATGATAGTAACATGCATTTTCTCTAGTTGTAACACATATTTTTACCTCATTTTGTGTTACTATATGAACAAATATGTATTATTTTAAGGATAAAATGAATTCTTATAAGAATAAACATGTGTTTCTTATTTATTCATTATTCTTTTTAAATATAGGTATATTGAATTATGTAGTAGTACACTTTTTACTATTTTATATGTGTTACTATATGAAAAATAATTATTTCTATTAAATAAATAATATATTTGTGGAAATCTAATATTTTATTTTTGTAGTAACACACATTTTACTCTTTATATTATATAAAATATTTATTCTATAAAAATAAATGAATATATGTAAAAAGAATAACATTTTATATGATAGTAACATACATTTGCTCTAGTTGTAATACACATTTGATCCTCATTTTGTGTTACTATATTGGCAAATGTGTGTTACTATACGAGCAAATGCATGTTACTATAATGATAAGATATAATTTTATAAAAATAAATAAATATATGCAAAATAACAACATTTAATTTGGATAGTCACACACATTTTATTTTAAAATAACATGCATTTGTTCATATAGTAATACAAAATTAAGAGCAAATTACAGCATAATTGTTAATTAACATTCATGATTATTTCTATAGCATTACCGCATATCATTATTGCATATCTGCTTGGAAAGTCGCCTGAAATAATGAAAAGCGCGACTTCGTCTTTTTTTATTTTCTTTACGCTTATTTTTTAAGAAAATTACTTAAGTTATATTCGAATGTTATCAAAAGTTTATTGTTTGAGTTTACAACAAATATTTTATTTGATTCGACTATTATTTAAATATAAATACAAAAATTATGATATTAATGTTGGAAATATTGGTTTTGACCATATTTTAATTAAATGTTAAGTGACAATTTAATTATCCATTTTGCGTAAATGGATTTGGTTGATTTATTTCTCAAAACCAAATTGGTGTGAATGAGAAATTAATGTCATTTAATATATGGATAAGTACATTAATGAATGTATTTATTGAGATAATAGTGAAGTGTTGTGTCTTTTTGAATTAAAGAGGTAGCTTTTGGGGAATGGTTTTTTCCTAAGGGTTGCGACTCTTTGGAAAAGTGAAATGTGAAGAGTCACACCTATTACCCGCAACTCTTGGAAATCTATAAATAGATCTCCCCCACATTGACTTTGAGAATTTGAAAAAGATACTTGAACATACTTAAATATACTTCAGAATTGATTAAGTTAGTTCAACGATTATCTAGTGCATGCATACTTGAAAATGTAGAGTTGCATTAGAGTCGAGTTCGAAAGTTCCGGATATTCATTTGAGATTCGCCGATAGATTTCGTTTTGTAGTGCAACGGGCGGAAGACTCCAAAGTCGTTGTATCTTGGGGACGGTTGCCATGATCTGTATTGCACCTGTGTACGGGACAATAACGTCTTACGGAGAGCGAGTTTAACTCGTGCCTCGACTTTACCGTGTCAATTGCATAAGTCATCTTCGTCTATACACACCATTTATTATTGTAATTTTCCAACAATAGTAAGACGTTATTTTGTGTATATTCGAAGGTTGACTGCAATCAAACATGTGGCACCCATTCATGCAGAAGGTTGATTAAATTTGCCAGAATTATTTTTCAAGGGAAGTTAACTCTAATTTCTTTTGTGCGAATTTAATTATGTCATTGGTGATTATTCTACAAATTACTAATTATATTTCTGATGATGGATGTTGAATATTGGATGCATAAATGGGCATACGTATCCAACAATTTAAAAAATTGGCATAATTTGGAATATGATTTGGGTTCTTGTTTGCATGGGCAGTACTCACTGAGCTTTTAACCCATGACAAGGAATGTAAGAGTAAATGTTGAAGAAAGGAATTCAGAATTACATCCAGACAAATTTGCGGATTTCTCATGAGCGAATGAATTGAGAAGTGTACATGAAATTGCAGAACTCGTTGGGGATTTTTTACGAACACCTGGCGTGCAGACGTAAAACAGGCAGTCTCATACCTGCAAATCACATAAAATAGCAGAGCAGTGATGGCAGTAATATTAATGAGACTCATGAATCCAGTCAGGAAGAAGCTTCGTCGCCGTTCTCTCTGACAACGATGTTGTCCTTCCGAAAAAAATAAAAATAAATAAATAATAAATCGCGTCGATTGTGGTGCGACGCAGTTTTCAACTGTGGCAATTTGAACGAATCGGGCTGCCGCTCCTTGATCGGGCACTTCCTTCTGGTACGGCGTTGAGCAATTTCAGACTGAATTACAATGCCGCCACACCGCGATCGATCCGGAGTAACGTCTTCTCGGGCACCACTGCACGCAGTGCGATGGCGGTGGTTGGCGTTGCTCTGAGATGCGTGGCAAACAACAGGACGCCGCGTTGTCGGGTGTACCGGCGCTGCAGAGGCAGCAGATCGCGACGGTGGTGGTCGTGAAGACCCGATGTTCTTGGTTCTAGGGACTGAGACTAGAGAATTTGAGATTCTCTACGGCCTGGTTTGGGAAACTTAACAGATTGTACCTGTCTTCTTGGGCGGGTGCTCCTCCACGTAATGTCGGCAGCCTCGTCTGAGCCTGGCCGTGGAGGTGAGGAAACCATCAACGGCGGTTGGCGTTGCTCTGATATGGAAGAGATGCGCCACTTTCCAGAGGGACGCAGCCGTTCAGGCTTCAGAGCAAAATATAAATGGGAAACAATTGTATTTCGTATCCCTTTATGGTGCAGCCCAAATTGAATTGATAATGGATTAATTCAGTGGGCCAAATTAATTTAATTTTGGGCCCAGAATTTATATTAAAAATGTTTGTTGGGCTACTTGAGCAGTAGGTCCTATCTGTGGCCTTAAATAAATTGGCGTAATTTTCTGAAACTTGATTCCAGAGTCAAGTAGGCCACAAATTAATAACATTTGGACCTTGTAGTCATTGGGCTCGAGACAATTCAATTTGTTAGGCATTTGGGCCTAGATTAATTGAGATTCCTGAGTTGGGGAATTAATAAAATTATGGATTAACTCCATTAATTAATTAAGACCCACTTGGTTTAAGGCCAAAAATAATTATGGAATTTGTTCCATATGAGTGATCCTTGCTTGTTATTAAAATTTGATTTGGGATCAAATATTTTGTGCTTGAGCACACAAGCGATATTTTGGATTTAGTCAATTAAATCGATAATTATTCTTAGGTTAAAAGACTGAAATTAAATATTGTGCTTTGAGGGCACAAATAGTATTTTGGATTTGGTCCAAAAATATATTTGACTCATTTAATTTATTTGATAATTATTCTTGAGTCAAAAATGGAGATTAAAGGGCTCCATTAATAGTTGTGCTTGAGAGCACAAATTATGATTTTGGACTTGGTCCATAAATTTTGACTCCTAAAATTTTAATGAAGAATTATCTAAGAGTCAAAAGTGGCAATTACGGTCACATTGAAAATTGGATTCTATTTTGGTATTTCGACTAAAATGGATATGAATTCAAGAGTGAATTCGAAGAGTTTTATTTTCCAATTTATTTATAGATTGTGTCCAAATTAATATTGATGAAATGTTAAATGGAATGGACGAACAATTCGACTATGAGATATAAGTTCTCATTATAGATACATTCGAATGTGGGGGAGAAGAAGAGTCTCTCATTAGAAATACATTCGGAATGTGAAGTGGTTAGCTAAGGCGTGACCTTAAGGCTAAATAGAAAATCAAAAGGCAATGGATGCCTAGTGGAATAAATTCCACAAGTTAAACGAGTTTGTTCAATCTCGTGTAAACTCACCACACAAGGAGATAAATTTGTGCGAAACGACAAGAATGGATAGAATGATCCTAAAATTATCTCGAAGTGTGGGGGGTGATTTGTAAAGATTGAAGCACTAGTAGTACTTATCTGTGTTGGTTGAACAAATTAGAAATGTTCCTAAAATAAAATGAAATATCCAGCTGTGTAAAATGATACACTAAAATAAACTGGGTATTTTGACAAAGACTCCGGGCCCATCAGTGAAATGTGGGGGAGCAATGTCATGAAAATCCTCTAAACAAATATGCAATGGTGATTGCATTTTGAAAAAGACCCGGCCGGTTAAAAAAATGAAATGTTTAGAGAGATTACGGGTAAGGGGAATGAAGTTAAAAACCCACACATAAAAGGGTGTTCATAGCGGTAACTCAACCATGATGACTGGAGGATCCCAAGAACTTGGTTCAATGAGACAAATAAGTTATGAAGCACTCAGATACGCACTTGAAAAACTTTTTACAACCCATTCTCGAATCCCTTCAAGTGCAACCTTGCACCTTCTAAATTCCTTTAGGTGCATAAAACCTGCTGACGTGTGGTCAGGTTAAGCTTAATAGCTTTTAATGATTCCTATATCCTACGGGTGGGGTATTGCAGGGTACCCTTAATAGGAGATCACCTATATAAGTGTTGAAGTGGGGCCGCTTCTAACTGAGAAATTCAGTACACGCTTATAAATCCAAGATTTGGTCCAGGGCCAAAATGGACAACAACGTGAGAACCAAAGGGTATTAGAGTTGTTGCTGTGTATATGTCATTGTCTTGGTTTACACAAAAAGCCGACCAGTTCAAGACATCATGTTCACTGAGTGGCGAGTAAATCCGATGGCATTTTACTAGGGAAGGTTCAAAGCCAGTCGCTACCTATCCCGATGCAGTAACGGTTCGTCGGAACTTTCTTAGGAGGTCACATGCATTAATTTCCATTCATGTGGGGGATTGTTGGAAATATTGGTTTTGACCATATTTTAATTAAATGTTAAGTGACAATTTAATTATCCATTTTGCGTAAATGGATTTGGTTGATTTATTTCTCAAAACCAAATTGGTGTGAATGAGAAATTAATGTCATTTAATATATGGATAAGTACATTAATGAATGTATTTATTGAGGTAATAGTGAAGTGTTGTGTCTTTTTGAATTAAAGAGGTAGCCTTTGGGGAATGATTTTTTCCTAAGGGTTGTGACTCTTTGGAAAAGTGAAATGTGAAGAGTCACACCTATTACCCGCAACTCTTGGAAATCTATAAATAGATCTCCCCCACATTGACTTTGAGAATTTGAAAAAGATACTTGAACATACTTAAATACACTTCAGAATTGATTAAGTTAGTTCAACGATTATCTAGTGCATGCATACTAGAAAATGTAGAGTTGCATTAGAGTAGAGTTCGAAAGTTCCGGATATTCATTTGGGATTCGCCGATAGATTTCGTTTTGTAGTGCAACGGGCGGAAGACTCCAAAGTCGTTGTATCTTGGGGACGGTTACCATGATCCGTATTGCACCTGAGTACGGGGCAATAACGTCTTACAGAGAGCGAGTTTAACTCGTGTCTCGACTTTACCGTGTCAATTGCATAAGTCATCTTCGTCTACACACACCATTTATTATTGTAATTTTCCAACAATTAATAAATATTTGATTAAATATTTTAAAATATCATCACCATCATCATCATGGAGAAGAAGCAGCAGCACCAAGATCCACGGCCAGAGCCACTCAAGATCTCACCAATTGTCTCTTATCTCTCTTCCAGCTTCTTACTGTTGTACACAAAACTCTACCAATTCTGTTTTTGTGAAATCTTTGGTTTTTCATGGTATTTATCATTCAAAAAAAAAAATGAATATAAATTTTTGTATTTTTTTATATATATAATATATGATGTAAAAATAATATATAAAAAAATAATTTCATACGTGTACGCCAGCGTGGCAGCATTTCACGTGCTTCGACGGGACACGTCATCAGTTGTTGGCCGGAAAAGAAAAGTGTATCGAATTGAAACTATTTAAAAGGTTGAGATTTTTATAATAATTATGAAGCTCAGGATTAAATTGAAAGTTGAGTAAAAGATTGTGTATTTATATAGAATTAAGGGTCTTTCTATGGTCAGGAAGGCTTCGCCCTTCCTGACGTCAGTAAACCCCCTAAATATCGTTAAAATTTATGTTTTCAAAATTAATTCTTACACCCATTGCTATCGGGCCTGGCCCGAGCCTGAGCCTGAGTGGCCCGACAGGCCTAACGGGCCGGGCTAAATAGGTCCGGTTCTTTTCGGGCCTGTATTTTTTGGGCACATCCTGCCCTGAAACCCGGGTTTTTTAAATATGGGCCCAAAAAATACAGGCCCGAAAAGAACAGTGTCTATTTAGCCCGGCCCGCTAGGCCCGTCGGGCCACTCAGGCTCAGGCCGGGCTGGGCCCGATCGCAATGGGTGTAAGAATTAATTTTGAAAACATAAATTTTAATTTGATTAAAATATATTAAGATATAATAATATTTTAATTAAAATAACTTTTAAAAATTAGAAAAAAAATAACTTTTAAAAAATTATAAAAGGTTATTTCAGTAATTTTTATTTTCTAATTTTTAAAAGTTATTTTTTTGGCTTAGGGCGAAACTAGGTCGCCTAGGGCAATGTAATATTATTTGTCAAAATTCTATTGGTTTACTGACCGTAGAAAAGCCCTAGAATTAATCTTATTATTTATTACTCACTCCGTACTATACTTAATTTTTATTTTTATTTTTAAAAAGGTTTGTTTCAAAGTTTTTCATCATTTTTATTTTTATAAAAAATTATACACTAACTCACTTTTATTAAACCCATTAAAAAAAATCACTTTATCACTTTCTTAATAAAATATAACTTTATCAATATCTATTTTATTACTTTTTTATTAAAAAAATATTATTTTATAACTATATTAAAATATCTATTAGCATTAAAATATACTCTCATTTTTCTTAAAACTCGTGCAAATAGTAAAGTAAAACATAACTAATCCGATGGGAAAAGTACTGCATAAATATAACATCATCAATTTCATAAAATAAACAAATTTTACCAAAAAAAAAAA
>JAPKLY010000277.1:125364-135436 GCA_026898435.1 Prunella vulgaris | reverse complement strand
CTGATAAGAATGCACAAGGTCAGGGGGAATAACTCATATGGACTCAGGATGAAGGGAACTCAGAGAGAATGTGAATGGTTATAGGAGGAGCATTCAGTATAAAATGGATGATCAGTATAGACTGACTAAGATTCAGGACACAGAGTTCAGGGCTTGTCACCCTGATAGGGCAACAAGTGGTATCAGTCAGAATACATATCTGACTGACTGGTATGTTTCCTGATTTTTGTCTAGTCATCTGTTATTGCGTGCATTATCCGTTTTACTGTTTGCTATATTGTCAAATCAATTTAATTTGCCTAATAATCCCAGCCTTTCGTCTTAATATTCGGTTATTATTTAATTCAATTTGTTTGAAATAAATACGGACATGCTCTAATGTGCATTTAATGCACTGTGGGCGGGAACAGTTATCAATAAAATTTTGACCAATTACCTTTGAAGAACCGAAAAGGTAAATGCTTTTTACTGCTCAAATCGTGTCCATTGAATTCCATAGGTCACTATTTTCTAAACCGTCCGATTAAAACCAAATTTTTCTTTCTATAAATAAGAGAAGATCGTGTTGTTAAAACTTTTATGCACCCAATATTTTCTTAACTTATCTTCTCTAAAAACCGATTCTCTTCAAATCTCTCAAAATCTTCCATGGCTTCACCTTCTGCAGATACCTTTTTTGGAAACCTTTTCCACTTAAGGAATGAAATACACTACGAGCCTTATGGGGATTTTTCTTCTAACAACCCCGATATTATGCCTGTACGAGACCTATTTGATAATGCAGGTCTTCTGCAGTTCGTCACTGCAAAGCCACAGAGGCTCCACCCCAGACTCATTGCTGCCTTCTACCTGAAGATGGCGCAGAACAAGGACTCCCAGGAGTGGGAAACTTGTATTCCCTTGACCACCTGTGAGAAGGGAAAGGGTGGTGAGGAGGAGATGGTCAGGAGGTGGGTCACCTTCAACGTTCGGGAGAAGATTAAGGAGGTTTTCAATCTTCCCAACAAAGGACGAAGCCCAGTGGAGTATGGGTTTGAGAATGAGAAGGATTTTCTCCAGTCCCTGTGTGATGGAGATGTCGTGCTGAAGTCCGGCCTGAATAAATCAGTCTTGAGGACTGAAAACCATCACTTCTTCGACCTGACGAGTCAGGGAGTGATGGGAATTGCTGGAGGATTGGAGCAGATCTCCAGGCCGAAGCTGTTCACAATGATGGCTATTTCCGACGCCCCTCTGCACAATTTTGACTGGGAGGGTTACTTCCTCCAAATGCTGGTGGCTGAGACCAGCAAAATCAAGTACTCGCTAGAGGGGCAGGCGACTTTTGAGGCCAAGATGCATTTTGGCACCAAGATCTCCATGCTCTTGGAGACTCTGGATCTCGGTGATGTGGATCAGGCCCAATCACTCGAGATCCCAGTGAAAATCCATCTCTTCAGAGCTTATTCCGATGATGCTGGCACAAGGAGAAGGCCTCGGACTCAGAAGAAGAAGGCCCAGGCGAGCATGACTGGGAAAGTCCAGGCTCAGGCAGGCAAGTCTTCAGAGTCTGATACAGCAAAGCCAGCGGAGGATAAATCCAAGACTTCCAGACCCAAGCAACAAAAGCTGAAATTTCTCTACTTTGGGTCAGCTGGGCGACAGAAGAAGCTTATGGAGATGCAATCTGCTGAATCTGTTGAGAAGGAATCAGCTCAGGCGCAGGATTCTGCGGAAGCTGTTGAGAAGGAACCAGCTCAGGCGCAGGATTCTGCTGAAGCTGTTGAGAAGGAACCAGCTCAGGCGCAGGCTGTTCCTGAATTTGCCCCGATTGCATCCCCTGAACCCAACCAGCCGATCCTTACTATTGCTGAATCCTATCAGAGTTTGGGTCAGGAAGAGCCTGCTCAGGAAGGAGGAGTTGAGCAAGAGGCTGCTGAACCAGTTCAGGCTGAAGCACCATGGCCTTTCCCTACGCCTGATGTGAACAGTTTATCAGATTTTGAAATAGTTGCAAGGGGAGAGGCTGCTGAGATGGTGGAAAGGAGATTCCCTGATCTTACTGAGGCTCAGAAGGAGGCAGTTGTGCAACTCCGCACTTTTGCCATGATCAGAAATGCTACTTGGTCTGAGCTCTGTCAGCTAGGAGAGTCCAGAGGATGGGACTGCATTGCAGATTTAGAAGCTGCCCTCTTTGATCATTTTGGTGTTAACTCTCTACATCATCTGATCAAAATGGTGGATTTTATGAGAACAGTCCGCAGAACGTATCCTGAGCCCGAGACTCAGTTAGCTGAAGAGAATGGAAAGGAGAAGGAAGCTGAAGTGGAGGTGGTGGTGATTGCTGATGACATTCAGCAAGGTGGCACTGAGGGAGTCAGTGCACCGGCCGATGATGCACCCCTTGGACCCGGGGCAGCGGAGGCTTCAGGAGAGGGTCGATCAGGTCTTATCCGAGTTAGAGGAAACTGGATCACCCCAGCGGCTATGTTCACTGAAAATTCCTCACGAGCTCTTCCGAATATGCACAGAAGGGTAATTCTCGTTGAGCGACAGGTAAGTAGGGTTGATTCAAATTCTAAAACTCTGAATAAGAAGATGAAAAGGCTGGATAGAGACCTGAATGATATGGCCACTGATGTGCATGCAGCAATTGATTTCTTTGGCGAAGCTCAGACTGAAATCAATGTAGAACTAACTACCATTTCAGAGCAAGCCAAGGATGTCATTCAGAACTGCAATCAGATGGTTTCAGATGTGCAGACTCAGCAGGAGACTAAACTTGCCAACTTTCTGGATCAACAACTGTCTAAAAAGGTTGATCAACTGGTTGATGAGAAATTGGTCAAGTTAAGAACTGAACTGAAGGAGGACCTGCTGAGGGAGTTGTCTGCACAGGAGAAGGAGAAAATTGCATCTGCCCTAGACTCAAGGATGCAGAACTTCGAAGGTCGACTGAAGGCTGCACACAATTCAGCCATTGATCAGCTCAGTATCGGCCTGAGAGGAATGGCAGGGCAGATTGGGCAATTACAGGTGAAGCAGACTGAGATGGATAGTCAGTTCAATCTTTTGGCGGAGTCAGTGGATGAAGTCATCAAACGTATTAATGACGATGATGCCAAAAAGGGGGAAGAAGGGAAGAAGCAAATTGCCACTACTGGCAAAGCTAAGAAGAAGAACTTTCCCCTTGAACTGAAGGCTGCAGATAGAAAGAGGACTAGATCCGTAGCCGCCATCGAAACTGCTGAAGGCTCAGATCCGAAGAAGTTGAGATCCTTTGAAGATCCGGCTCTCGAGCCTTTATATAAGGAGATGGAGGAACAAATAATGCCATCTGGGCTGACCACTCAGAAGAAATTGGTGATGACTGATGATGAGAAGATAGCAAAAATGAAAGAAATTTCGATGCTCAGTCAGATCCAGCGCCTAAAAGAATCTAATGAGTATCTGACTTCTCAGGTCCAGAAGAAGAAATCTGTATCATCTGGATCTCGGATAAAGACTCAGAGGAAGATGGTGGTCAGACCAGATCAAAGTAATCCTCCATCAAAGTTTGTTGAAGACTTCATTCCGATTGAGATGCTGTAGGTTTGGATTCCGATCCGGAATAGGTGGGCATACCTATTCTATGTGGTGGGGTTATGGGACGATCAGACTGAAGAAAAAGACGTCATACTCCATCACTGGATGGCACAGGAGCATCCTGATCTATGGGCTGAAATCGTCAGACATGCTGACACTGAAGGTGTTGAGATCGCTCCTCCGGAATTCATCAAGTATCCTCCTCCACTCTTTAGGAATTCTAAGCAGCTGGACCGGAAAGCAATTTCTGAAGAAGTCGTCAGAGTAGGACGAGCTGCCGGGGCCGTTGCTGATCGGAACAGGATGAAGCAGGTCCTGAATCGAGTACTGGAGATGTACGAGATTCCACTGACTGCTTGGAATAAGGATGAAGATTAGATCAGGAGTTAGTTGTTCAGGAATTTTGTAATAGCTTCAGGATACTTGTATTTTCTTATCAATCAATGAAGTTATTTATTTTTTCCTGAGTACAACTTCTTGTTGACTCCTGAATTTACTTTTCTGAATTCTTATTAAGAACTGTACTAACCCATTTCTTGTTTTCATCTTATAGACTAAGTACCTAGTTCGTCAGGTGGTACTGAGTTATCTTCACTGACTAAGTCAGTTGATTGTATAGATGAATAGGAATTTGCTTAAGGGTTTTGGCATCATCAAAAAGGGGGAAATTGTTGGGACAATCTGAGTATTTTGATTAGATCCCAAAACCCCTGATGAATTTGCCTAAGTATAGTGTTCAGGATAAAATAGTTCAGGATAGTTAGGTTAGAGATTCAGTACAGAAGGACCATGCTGAAGACTGAAGAATATTGGAGTCGACTCAATTTACTGAAGTCTGAAGCGTAAACCATTCTGAAGGAGTCAGTCAGTCTCGCTGAAGATTGTCTGTTCTGAAACTGAAGATCGAAGCCTGCTGGTTCATCCTGAAGTCAATCCTGAAGTACCATTGTCTGATGTTTCTACTGAATACACTAAGCATGTTCAGGACAGAACCCAGTCAGTGAAGAGTAAAGTGTTACCTATCAGGCTGTGTTGAATGCACATAGGACCTGACTTAGGCCTTGGTTCAGTTCACCTGAATCCTGTAAGTCCGTAGCAAAAAGGTAACACATACTGAGCTGAATAACCTATCAGGCTGTGCTGAATGCACCTAGGACCTGACTCAGGCTGTGGTTCAGATCACCTGAATCATGTCAGTCCAAAGCAAAAGGTTATTTATGCTATGGGACAAGAGACAAAAAGAATGTCAGTAAGACTCCATTAAGACACACGTTCAGACAGAGTTATTAACAAGAGACTCAGAGCATTGAATGTACGAGGAAGGATAAATGTCTGAAGGTCAACTAGCCGTTATAGCGGAGAACCAATGATCTTTCAACACGTAAGCACGGAGTCTGCGCAGCATTTAATGCGGCATTTAATGCGTCTCAAAAGGTTGCAGGTGATGTGACAACTTGCCAGAATAAGCATGGCGGGTAGGTCGAACAGTATTTCTAGCCTGCAATCTACCTAAAATAGGAAAGATTTGATTTGATCTCCTCCAACGGATCTATTTTGAATCTTGCCTATAAATATGGAGAACCTTGCACCCATTCAAGGTTAACGGGAAATTTCCAAGAAGAAAACTCTCAAGAATCCAAGAACTCAAAGCATATCATAAACAACACTCTGCAATTAAATTTCCCTAGTGTTGTAGTAGGATTCACTCTGTATTTGCTTAGATCGATAGCTCTATTATTTAGCATTGATTTGTATTGCTAGAGCTATCTTAGTTGGAAACCAGAATACCAAACCTCTCAAAGTGTGAGATAGGTTGGTTAGAAGGACTGTGACTTGTAAAACGCCCAGGGGTCAGTTCCTAAGAGAGGAAGTTGGCTACTCGTGTCCCTTGGCACGTAAAACCCAAGTACTTATCCTCAGGGTTTTGAGGATAGCTTCCTGTTAAATCAGGTCGTGGACGTAGGAGTTGGTTATCTCCGAACCACATTAAAAAGTCCCCTGTGTGCTGATTTACTGTTTTGTTCAGGATCATAAATGTCATCATATTAAACTGAACATACTGCATTGGCTTTAACGTCAGGACTGAATCAATCATCCTGAATCTGAATACTGTGCACTCAGCCTTAACCACCAATTTACTAAGCAACTCAGAGAAAACAATTTCAAAAACTAAAACGAGTAGAATCTAAGGGCTCACTTTCCGCACGTACTCTGACTCACTGAGATAGTAGTCCAACTGACTCGCTTCCGAGCAGTCAGTAGGTTTGTTATCTCTACTGAGCCTCCGAGCACTTTACTCACACTCAGCTTATCTGACTCATTACTGAACCGTCCCTGCTGCCCCTGCGGACATTCAGCATACTGAGTACTTCAGGGAATCCTGACTGTGTGCGTTAGAGCATTTTTCTGAGTCTTTCAGAAAAATCTGACATCAGTGTATTCCCCCATACACTGATTTAACTCGTTTCGGGACCAACAGCAACCACAATAGTGGAGAAGTTACAACTATTCTATTCCCTCCACCTCATTGTCACCTCACAATTCTTGCAACAAAAACCAAATCATCCTAACCTACACAATTGTGTGCGAAAGTTATAACATATGAGAGACCCACCGTTCATTTAAATGAGAAATTAAAAAATACAAAAAAAGAAGTAGATTAGAATGCACAAATAAAAGATACAAAAAGTGGCAGAGGGTTACCAAGCAATAACCAAAACCATAAGCGAGATGTTTTTGTTGTTATAAATCCACCTCACAATTGGTAGTAGATGGATGCTGAATATGTAGAAGATGCAAAAGATTTTGTCAATTGTACATAAAAACATACACAAAGTCACATATACTATCTGTTTTAGGAGCTTGAATAACTTCTCTGGATCTGCTACCAGGCTTCTTGCTACTCATCTCCATTGGCCTACACAAATCTTGAAACAAATAATTAAAAAAGAAATTAAAAAAACATGATATGCAAAAGAAATGCAAGAATATAAGATATGTTCTTATTCGCTCGACTCCCTTTTTTCTCCGCATTAGGCTTCCTGTAAACCATGTCGGAACCATCAGACCTTGCCCTCTGCAACTCCTCAAATGTCACCTCAGCAAGTTCACACTCTATTTCGTCCTCCTATATAAAAATTTAGAATCTGGAGCTAGAACATAAAAAGAGAGTCTCCTCAAGAAGTTCACGTTCTATTTCATGCTCCTATATAATAATTTTAGAATCGAGACAACAACTTTCAATACCATTTTTACACACTCACTAATAATCAAATAAACAATAAAATCTGAAATTGGTAAAAAGAAAATAACTTCAACTCTGGAAGGATGAAACATGGTATTTGTCACTCCCAATGGGTTTGGCCACAAAACATCCTTGATTATGTTGTCACCTGTTATAAATGACATGGTAGAACATATATCAATTTTAAGAAACACATCAAGTTGGATCACTAATTCTGAAAAAAAAAACTAACTCATTATAAAGCTCGAGGCAGAATGTATCAAGAAAGTTGTGAAAATAATGAAAACAACAATCCCGATTATACGCACTTTCATCCCTCTTGAACAAACAGGTCAATCACTACCAGAATCTACAGGGGAAAACTGATTTGCCAGAGAATGGTATCCATTGCCTTATTTCATTACTATTTTCCCCTAAATATTATGTTGTGTTAATGAACTTGAACTACATGAACTGCAGGATGAGAATGACCTGAATTTGAACTGCAGAGGCTCTGTCGTTGCAAGAACAGACGACGAAACCAAAAGGCTGGAGCACTTTCTTGAAGAAACCTTTCAACTGCAGACATACATAGTCGCAACAGGACAAAAATTAATGGAATTGCAACATAGTATTATTTTCAGACATTGAAAAGACAAATACGCTGGTAATATTTAAAATAAAAATCTGGGACACAAATGTGTTGATAAGTATAATTTTGAGAAAATCTGCAAATCTTAATAATAACTAATTTATTAAACATAATTCATGAAACACTTGTGGGGCGCAGATTGAGAAGCAAAACTGAAACACACAGATTACCCAATTTAATACATTATACTAAGGCATATACTTAAAATTGAGTTTTCTAAATCCCTATTTTGTAAATTGTTTTTCACTAAGTTGAGAAATAAACCAGACAAGTTACCTGGGAATGAGGTACGCAAGAGAGACAGTGCGAGGAATACAATGGTTATATAATAGGAAATGTGGACAACTACAACAGAATAAAGAGGATAAAATCTGACGTAGAGAAATTAAATGATTTATACAATAAAATTTATGAACACTTGATGGGGCATAGATAAATTAAAACACACAAATTTTCCAATTTAATACCTGATACTGAGGCAAGTTAATCTAAAACCTTTTGATTTTCTCAAAGAAAAATCTGAAAATGCGCCACAAATGAAAGTGAAAACAAAAAGACTGTTAGGAGAGAGGCATAACGCACGATTTATCCGATTTCATATCTGATATGATCAGCGATAATATGCGATCTTTGGAGATTCTACCAGAGAATTGGTCGCAGCTTGATTTTACAAAGAGTGGAAATCCAATGGTTAAAAAGTGAAAAGAAAATCCTTTCGGACCTGTTTCTACGTCATCTTCATTCTGTTGCTTGCTGTCTAGAGTGAGGAGGGGCAACTGAAAGAGCAGATAAATTTTTGTGCTTCTTCGATTAAAAGCATTTTCACTAAACTAATTATTTTTTTTCATTAAAAGAGTTAGAAAGAGAAGTTGTTTTTTTAAAATAAGAAATTAATCAACATGTGCCATTTTTTATGAGTGGAAACTGGAAAGGTAGGAACCGCAGAACTTGCAAGTTGAGACAACTGGTAGACCATCTCTTTGAAAAGGTAATTTGGGAACACACACTCTGACATGCAAAATTAAAAGTACACCAGTTTTTTCCTGCAATCCCTTTAGATTAGAAAGTAGCAGCAGCTTATTCACACAAATTACATTTAGCTTGATTTGATTATTCCAGACTCTCTAAAGTAATTTACTCAGCTATGTATTAGAATTTCCAACCTACTTTCATTATTATGAGCTTGCCAACAATAATCTATCCTTTCACCATAGAGGCAGCAAATTATGTCATGTCATGTCATGCCCTACTCCGTGAGTTATACCTTCAAATGTCAACATAATAATTCCATGATCATAATTAAAGTGAGATGAATTGAGAGGACTCGGAAGTTACACTGTTTTGTCCTGGTCGACTCTGCCTAACTAATCTAAAGCGTGGGACGAAATGAATTGACAGATAGAGGGACTCCTCTGTGGCAACCCCTGAAGAAATGAATCTGATTAAACCACAAAACATGTTAATATAAACCAAAATACAATCCAAACACTTTGGCTTCAACATATGAATTCCTATAATACACATACCAGCAGTGGTTTAGTACATACCGGAAGTAGACAAATTGGTTGAATGTAGCAAGAACTGCCTATTTGAGTTTATATCAGTGTTTCTCAAGAGGAAGATGTCAAGTAGGCACAAAATCAATTCATTCATTATTGAATTTAAAAAGACTGGTATAGGAAAAAAAACCAGCCTCAAAGCATGAATGGACATAGGCGTTGACAATCATGGATAGCATAACCTGCAGAAATAAACAATTAAAAGTCTTAGAAACTGGTACAAATCAATGGAACAGATAATGATGGAGGCATCCGAAACGCACATACATTAAAAAACAATGAGAGTTGTATTTGAAAACTGATACAAGTCGATGGCCGAACCGAAGAAGAGAAAGATTTGGATATCAAAAAAATGTACTGGGACATCAGAAAATGTACAGAACCTCTTATTTTTTTACAGCATTCGCCGTAAAATGGATTTTGAGTTTCTCAACTGGAAAGCAATTTATCATCCTGTTTCTCATATCGATTAGTTCATAAGAAATTAAACTATGTACCAATCAAGAAAATTATATATAGTCTGCCCATGTCCTCAAGTTCTCTTGAATTCTGCAGGTGAAAATGGGACCAAACTCGAAACAATTACGATGACGAAATTGAAAATCCTAAATTGCTCGGGACCTTCCGCACAACAGTTAAAAGTTAGGGATGAAATTGAATTTACCTCATTTCTTTTAGATGCCTGCCTATTTCATAAAACCATAGTCTGCCTATTTGCTTCGTCTTCTCCACCGTAGAATCCCTTCAGCCCCTCCTCGACCGTGCCAGCGATAGCCACCGGACCACTTCCTCCTTGAGAGTCGAGAAAAACCCCTGCCTTCGTTTCATCACACAGCAATGTAAAGAAGACGTTTCTGTTTGTTGCAGAAGCAGACGAAGGGGTTGGCACAATAAAGAAGAAAATCAACAGGGTTACGTTTCTGTTGTTTTAGTGAATTTCATGTGATTGACCCATAGTTTGAATTAATTAATTAATTGTCGAATGGGGATGAAGATTGTGGGTTGGGATGCGTTCTGTGTGAAGAATTTATAGGATGAGTATAGAGTACAGCAATGAACATGGAGAAGTTTTAA
>JAPKLY010000277.1:112232-125354 GCA_026898435.1 Prunella vulgaris | reverse complement strand
CGTGGCAACTATTGGAGAAGGGAGTTCCTCCTTTTAATATATAAGATACTACTTTTGTATAGTTGAATCACAATAATAAAACACATATATTTCAACACATATTTTTATCTATTTATCTAAAATATATGAGAAGTTTGTAGAGAAACAAAGTATATATGACAAGAAGTTAAAAGAAATCATTTTCTTTCTGTACTTGAAATCTGAACCCCACATCTGTCCAAATTTCAAGCTTAAGACAATATATAATATAGAACTATCATCATAGCCTATACTTGAAATATGCACTCAACACATGTTCCAATTTCAATAACACGATAATATACAATATATAATTAATACCATGTTATTATATAGCAATATAATATACACATGCAAATAACATGTAAAAGTTAATCAAAAAATAAAAACATATATAGTTAAATCATGGCTCCATCCCTCGATGAGGTCATAAAAAAAGATTAAAATACTGTAATTGGGGAAGAAATATTCCTGATCAAAAAAAAAATTGGGAAAGAAATATCATAATTAATTAATGATGGTGTGGTTTTCGAATTTTAGAGCCACAGTGATATGAGAATTTATTAGAATATGCATAATTATTTTGAGTAAAATAATTATATAAACTTATATAAAATATTCTATGGATCTATAAAAATATCTGTATTTAAAAATTCGAGGCTCTTGACTGGGTCGAATCAAATCTGGATAATTTTCCTCAAAATCTAGAGCAAGATAAAATTCATAATTTTGCTCTTCGTTTGTGTTATTATATTGACAAATGCATGTTAGTATTAGACTAACTATTTTTATATTTATTTATTTTTATAGGAATAAATATTTTTCATACAATGTAACTATAAGAAAAAATATTTATTTTTCATAAATATTTATTTATTTTTATAAAAATAATTATTTTTTCATATACACATATAAAATAGTAAAAGAATATGTTATTACATTACATGAATATATATACCTAGCTTTTAAGCGATGATTGTTAAATTAAGGAATACATATTTGTTGTTAACAAAAATACATTTCGTCCTTACATATAGTAACAAATATTTTCACATATAGTAACACAAATTAGGAGCAAATGTGTGTTATTATCATATTAAATATTATTATTTTATATATAGTTATTTATTTTTATAGAATAAATAATTTTTATATATAATATAAGAGCAAAATGTGTTTTACTATAAGAAAAGATGTTGGTTTTTCACAAAAAATTATATTTTTATTGAAATAACTATTTTTATGTATAATAACATATATTAAACAGTAAAAAGTGTGTCAATACATGGATCAATATACCTAGATTTAAAGGGATGACGATTAAATTAAGAAACACATATTTGTTCTAATAAAAATACATTTTGTCCTTAGAGTAACATGCATTTGCCCATATAGTAACAAAAAACTGGGAGCAAATGCGTGTTACTATTAGAACAAATGTGTTGATAGAATTTACTAACGGTGTTTATTATGTGGCTATTATAATGTGTTAATCCTATCAAACAATAATCCAAGAATTGTGTTCTTGGATGGATAATATATAGAGAGAAAGTGGAGAGTTTAGAGAGAGAAAGTGTTTGTGTATTATGAGAACTTGTTGTAATAGTACAAGAGATGTCTTATTTATAGGTGTGCAAGTGTGAGGTGACGCCTTTGTGGGTCCCTTCGGCCCTTAGGTCGCCCTAGCTTGCCACTTACGCTACCTTTTACAATATTCGCTCTACCACACATTTAGTGGTTCTATACACCCACTAACACTGCCCTGATCCCGGACGAGCTTCCTGGGCGAGCTCCCTAGTGTTGTGTTATCTCGGACGATGTAGGGACGGATTTTGACATGGCCTCCTCTACTATGGGCGAGCTACCCTGCGGAGGGCGAGCTCCTCTACGAGATCTTCTCTCCTGTCTTAACCGGTCAGTCGACCTTAGGCTCTGGGGGCTTAGGCGAGCTTCTCCTTCACCTCGCCGAGCTCCCTTGTGTTGGCCTCGGCCCAAACTGACGACGTGGCACCCCCGCGAGCTGGCGACCTACTAAGCCTTCGCGATAGGTCCGCGATTATCGTTAGCTAGTTCGCCTTATCAACATTTGCCCCCTAGCTCGCTCACATCATGATATTTCTAATGTGTGGGCGAGCTGATTTGTCTCTGTGGACGAAGACTCGAGTATTGGAGAACTATCTACTGACGAGTGCCGAGCTCGCGGGCGAGCTCCGTTATGGCGGTTTTTCGTGTCGACGCGGAGCGGGATTTGAGGCTCCAATTCCCGCGCCCATCATGACAACATTTTCAAATCTTTGCACTTTAGTCCCCGAGCTTTCCGGGAATCACAGCTCGCCCCAACGTCTATAAATAGGCAAGGGCAATATTTTTCCACACTTTTCACCCTATTGATTCTTAGAGCAGTTTCCGGCGAATATTTTCCTCAGCATCCGACGGAGTTTTGAACGCTCAAGGTAGAGTTTGAGTTCTTCTTCCTTCTCCTTATTTCTTTTGCAGATTCCTTTCGTTTCTATCCCCATTATCTCGAGTTTTTGGAGATTTTGAATGTTTTCCGACGACTCCTCGATATTTCCAGTTGTCCCTATACCGTAACTCCGACGATTGAAACCTCCTGACTGTTTTGGAACTACCTGAACCTTGCCTAGACTATGTCGACCCAATCCTTGAGTTGTACTTTGTCGAACCGCAATCCCGAGAAATGCCCCATCACTGGAAATGAACCGTTCCCTCTCATCACTCCGATAATAATTGGCTCTAGTCCCGAGGTGACTTCCGTAGCCCGCCTGAACTCCGGCGAGCTTCCTGGGAGAGTTCGATCCGATCCGGGGGAGAAAGCCACCACCTCCGAGCAGAGTGAAGAGTCCTACCTCCGCGAGCTCTGGCGAAGCCACGAGCCAGCCTCCAACGAGGCTCTAGCAGAGGATGAAGAGGTCGCCGAGGCTGATGAAGAGGTCTCCGAGGCTGACGAGCCTGGGGCCGACCTCGACGAGGTGACCGTCGAATACCTCCATGCCATTGGTTTATCGGAACCCCAACTCCTCGAGCACCAAGTCTCAGAAGAGGTCGTCTATCCTTTCGACTGGGAGGAGTATGTCACTGAGCATGTGGCGAGTTTCCCTTGTCCAGACCGAGTACTCCCTCTCGATCTAGAGGAGGTCCCCGCCTCTTACTACTAAGCCGGCGAGGTCGTGAGCATCATCAACGAGTACTCCCTTCCCAACATACGCAAGTAGTTTTGTATCCCGCTCGATATTTTCATGTACGCCCCTGAAAAGAATGAGCGGGCCGATTCACCTCTTGAAGGATTAACCGCCATCAACATACATACCCTCGAGGTCGGGCTCACGCTGCCCTTGCACCCGATTGTTGGTCAATTCCTTCTTGACAATAACTTGGCCATCACCCAGCTTACACCGAACGCATGGAGTAATCTCCTCGCGGCCTTATCCGCCTTTGGACTGGAGGGCTATGAAAATCGGGTGACTTCGTCGGACCTGGGCAAGCTCTTTGTCGTGACCCGGCAAGTAAAAGATGGCGCGGGGTACTATTACTTAAAAGCTCGCTCGGGGGAGAAGTTTCTAGGGGTGCTTCCGAACAAAGTCTGTGATTGGAAAGAGCAGTTCTTCTTTATAGGCGGAGACTGGCGAGCTTCTGACACTTACTCCGGGCGAGGTGGCCATATTCTCTCTCCTGAGGGATATGGGGAAGCCAGCAGTAGGTCGCCCATCTCGGTGTGCGTGGGTCAGATTAGATTTACTAATCTAATTCTCTTTCTTTTTGCAGTTCCGAAGCGCCACAAGTCTAATCGAGGCAGGCCTGAGGTGTCGGAGGAGTTCGACCTGGTGCGGGCTATCTGTTGTTTGAGGAACGAGGAGGACAGGGACGTCGCCCATTTGTGCAAGCACCATTGCCTTCGACTCGCCGGCCTCCTCACCTTGCCCCATCACCTCGCCCTTTAAGGTCCCGAGCTTCCGAGTTCGTAACTTGCCAGAGCTTGATTCTTTTGATACGTAGCTCGCCCAGATACTAACTCCGTTTCATTTCCTGTAGGTGGTAGCTGGGTTGCGTTCCCAATTGCCGAGATCCTGGAGGCCTATCACATATTAGTTTGTCGGATCGCCATGGGTCACCCTTGTCCGAACAGTTTGGCATTCCCCTCAACCCTCGCCCTCGAGGCGAGCAAGAAAGCAGAGCTCGCCTCGAAGAAGGGTGAGGCAGGGGGCTCTGGAACCCAGAAGCAGAAGGGAGCGACTAAAGCTCCGGCCAAAACTGCCAAGGCCCCACAGGTCGCCCGGACCAGCAAGGGCAGCAGGCGAGGTTCTGCCATACCTGAGCGAGCTCCCCTTCCTCCAAAAAGGGACCTTCATCGTGGCGATGGGTCCCTAGTGAGTGAGGGCAAGACGCAAGCTCGCAAAAGAGTCCGAACTGATCCCGGTGATGAGATGGAACCGGAGCAGGTCGAGTGGGCCGACATGAGGTCGGCCCAAGGTGGATCGGCCCACTCGACGACCCCTCTGGCAATTGAAACCCCCCGGAGGTCGCCACCCTCTCCGTCGCCTTTCGGAGTGCAAGCGGTGGACGACACCCTTCTGGGCTGGGACCCCGAGCGAGTTCAGTAAGTAGTTCGCTCTCTTGGCCCCACTTCCTATCATTTCCTTGTGATCTCTCTAACTCAGATTATCTTGACCTCGCAGCTATGCCCCTATCGTGCACCCCAACAGGCACGAGGCTTTGCATTCCTATGAGAGGTCGCGCTCACTCACCTCCATGCGCTATCTTCCCTCGGGCATCATCCGGAATACGGTCAGTGAGATGCTGAGGTTCTGGTCGTCCCCCTAGCTGGCGACCATTGAAGGCCAGAACTTGACTGAGAACCTCTTGCTCTCGACGCACTATTCGAGTGGGCTATTGCTCGCGAATCAGAAAGCAATTGAGCAGGTCGCCACGCTTGAGGAAGGTCACCAGAAGAGGAATAAGGCCCTCTTGAAGATGGCGAAAACGACAGATAATGCGAAGAAGTCTCTGGAGCTCGCCGAGGGGAGGGCCGCGACATCTCTTGCCGCCGAGAAGAGCGCTCTTGCATAACTGAGCGAGCTATAGAGGAAGCTCGATGCCGTGCAGTGCAATGCTGACGATCAGGTGAATGCGAAGGAGGATGAGTTCGCTCAGAAGCTAGAGGACAAGGATGGTGAGCTCACTCTTGTCAAGAGGGAGCTCGATTTGGAGCGCGGCCTTTTCAAGACCGCTGACGAGGAATGCACTAAACTCAGAGAGGAGCTCTCGGCGAAGGTTAATGAGGTAGTTGAGCTCCGCAATGACGCATCCTCCTCGGTGGACTTGGTCGCCGCGAATGCTGAGGCCTCGGACAGGGGGTTTGTCCAATGCTATGCTGAAGTCATCCGAACTATCTGGTGGGCGCGAGCTCAAAAGGATGATAAGCTGAAGGCGGTGGTGGGCGACCTCAAGGACTATTTGGACCGAGCCCCTTTTACCGATGAGACTGAGCTGGACATAGGTGATTTCCCGGAGCTTGGGGTCTCTCTTGACTTTGTTCCGGCACATTTCAAAATAATCAACACTGTGCCCATGCCGGAACTGAATACTACCACTGAGGAGGAGGTCGCCAACGAGGAAGGGCGAACTCCCCTCATCGTCGAGCAGCTCCAGGAAGCCGTGGGGGACGCGATGATTGAGACCTCGGGGTTTGACACTAGTGGGCTCACGTGCGACATCACTACGTTGCCCGCCCTCACTCCCCCAGGTCGCCAAACTACCAAGGGCGAGGTCATTCTGGAGGTTGTCGATCCTGAGGCCCCTGCTCCCGCTGCTCCCACCGCTCCAGGGATTTAGAGATTTTTAGCTTCGCTTTCCTAGATTAGCTTTTGATTTTTGTCAAGTCTTAGTAGCTCATCGGGAACGTATAGCTCGCCCAGAAGGAGCTTCTTTTTATAGTTCAACGCGGTTAGCTAGCCGACCTTTGTGGCTGGCACAACTTCTAACACTTGGAAAATTTTCAAGTATCTTTTTTTACTTGAAAGTTTCCCAAGTACCTTCGAATGAAAACCGATTCTTTTGAACCAACCTTGTCTTTATTTATATTTCGCGTATGTCATAATTTCAATTGGCTCGTTTTCATATTTTCGGTACTTAGCTGTTCGTCTTTCTCTACTTTTGAGAAGCGAATTATTCGTTTTACATCGCTTAGGACTACGGATCGTACCTCTTCTTGTGTAGTACATATTCTTCGTCTTACACCACTTAGGGCCACGAATCGCTCATCTTAAACCACTTAGGGTGGCGAGTTGTACTTTGTTTAATTCACGTTGGGCAATTGGGTTTCGTGAACCTTGCCTTAGACGTTTTCTGTCTTTTTTGCGAATTTTCCTAACTTTTGGCAGTAGGCGCTAGTGATCCTTTAAGAAGGATACCTTCGGTGACCTAGGGCACTTTGACCTTTGCTGTTTGAGCCTCTGGATTATAACGTTTGGGACCTTGGTCCTTACGTATTGCGAAGCTTCGGATAGTTGTACATTTTGCGAACCTTCGAAGAGTTGGATATTTTCGTGAACCTTCGAAGAGTTGGATATTTTCGCGAACCTTCGAAGAGTTGGATATTTTCGTGAACCTTTGAAGAGTTGGAACATTTTCTCGAGAAAAACTTCTAACTTTTTACAGCGACATAATTTACATCGGTTGCCATCAACATTTCTGATGCGAACCTTCGACTAGTCTATTACAGAATCCTGGTCTATTGATAAAACTTCTTTAAATGTGCTGCGCTCTAGGTGTATGACGAGGCCTTCCCTTCGGCGTCCTCGAGGTCATAAGTACCATTTGGCCAGGCCGCGGTAACCCGGAACGGTCCTTCCCAGTTTGACCCAAATACACCTGGTGGGGCCATCCGTTTCTTTTTCAGCACTAGGTCCCTAACTTTGAACTTTCAGTCTCAGACCTGGGAATTGTAGTACTTCTCCGCTCTGTGCTTGTAAGTGTCGTTTTTCATTTCCGAAGAAGCTCTGATCTCTTCGATCAGATCTTTTTTGACTTCCAAGGCTTCGTCGTTCCTTTCCTCGTCAAACCCTACCACCTTCCAAGTCTAATTTTGGACTTCAACTGGCACCACCGCTCCAGTCCCGAAGGCCAAGGCAAACGGGGTCTCTCCGGTGCTGGCTCGGTATGATGTTCTGTAAGACCATAGGACCTCCGGGAGTTCGTCTGCCCAGCTTCCTTTCTTGCCTTCGAGGCGGGTCTTCAATATGTGTTTCAGGATTTTATTGACCACCTCGACCTGGCCATTTGACTGCGGATGGTATGGATTTGAGTAGTGTATCTTGATGTTCCACGAACTACAGAAGTCTCTCAACTTTTGACTGTCAAATTGCCTCCCGCTATCCGTGATGATCGATTGCGAAAGTCTGAACCGACAGATCAGGCTCTTCCATATAAAGCTGATCATCATTTCTTGCGTTATAGTCTACTGCTACAACAGGAAACTTTACACCGCCTATGCCAGGTGGAAATGGGCCGATCAAGTCGATACCCCCATTTTGCAAAAGGCCACGGGCTGAAAACCGACTTCAGTTGATTGGCTGGGGAGTGGATATTGGGTGCGAAAAGTTGACACTTTTGGCACTTTCGTGCGAAGCTAATGGCATCTTTGAGAAGAGTGGGCCAGTAGTACCCTTGTCTGATTGTCTTGTATGCCAAAGCTTGCCCCCCAGCATGACTTCCGCAAATTCCTTCATGAATTTCTTCTAACACCTTGAACTCTTGCTTCTTGGATAAGCATTTGAGTAGAGGTAGAGAGAATCCACATTTGTAGAGTTGGCCATCCAGTAGCATATATCTGGCAGCTTGTTTCACCAGTCGACTAGCTTCCCATGTGTCTTCGGGGGTTGTTCCATCCTTTAAGTATTTTTGGATCAGAGTGCACCAATCTTCACTGTCTTTGTCCTCTTCCTGCCCCCCACTCGAGGTCTGATTTACTTTGTAATCGGACGTCGAGGGGTTCTTCAGTTTGGTGATTACAACCTCCGTGACCTCGGCCTCGCCGTTACTAGTAGCTAGTCGGGCTAGGGCATCTGCTTGTGTGTTTTCTAGTCGTGGTATCTGATTGATGTAAACCTGCGTAAACATCGAGATCAGATGCGCGGCTACCTTCTGGTAGGTCATCATCTGTTGGTCTTTTGCCTCGTACTCTCCCCGGACTTGGGATATTATTAGCTGGGAATCTCTGAAAACTTGAAGATTGGTTGCCCCTACAGCTAAAGATAACCTAAGTCCGGCTATCAAAGCTTCGTACTCCGCTTCGTTGTTGGTTGCTCGGAAGTCAAACCGGATTGCGGAGGTGAAGACTTGTCTATCTGGGCTGATCAGAACTACGCCGGTGCCAACTGCTGTGCTGGTTGATGACCCATCAACGTAGAGGTGCCACGGAGCTATACGTCCCCTCGTCGGATCTTGTGGGAAAGTTAGCTCGACGATGAAGTCAGCGAGCGCTTATCCCTTGATCTCTATTCGGGGTGCGTAGGTTATACAGTATTGGCTAACTTCTAGTGACCACTTCAGTAAACGTCCGGCGGTGTCTGGGCGCTGCAATATTTGACGTAGTGGGAACGTTGTCAGCACCTCTACCGGGTGGTCGAAGAAGTAGGGCTTCAATTTTCTAACACTCATCACCTGTGCATAGGCTAGCTTCTCTGTCGGGGTGTACCGCAACTCAACTTCGTGTAAGACTTGGCTTACGTAGTACACTGGTAGGTGTGTTTTTGCCTCTTCTCGGACCAGGACAGAGTTGATGGCCACCTCCGACGCGGCGAGGTATAGGTATAGTTTTTCAACAGGTATAGGCTTTGACAGGACCTGCGTGTCAGCCAGGTATGCTTTAATGTCCTCAAAGGCTCGTTGGCATTCGCTTGTCCACACGAAGTGGTTTTTAAGGTGCAGCTTGTTGGCCTTGGCTGCCTCCTTGTACCTCCGCATGTTTGCCTTGATTGCTTCGAAGAATGGGCAATTCCGGTCGCCAGACTTGGAGATGAATCTGTTCAAGGCTGCCATGCACCCGGTTAGCCTTTGGATTTTCTGTACAAAATCGGGCACACCCATCTTGATTATGCATTGGACCTACGTCGGGTTGACCTCTATTCCTCGTTGGCTCACCAGATGCCCCAGGACCTTTCCGGAATGTACGCCGAAGCTGGTCTTTTTGGGGTTCAGTTTCATGTTGTAGTGGCGTAGTATGTCGAAGGTTTGTTTTAGGTGGTCAAGGTGATCCTCCTTTCTCAAACTCTTGACAACTATATCGTCCACTACACCTCCATGGATTCGCCGATGTGTTGATCGAACATTTTATTCACCAACCTTTGGTAGGTTGCTCCGGCGTTGATAAGTCCGAACGGCATCCTCTCCCAGCAATACATATTTTTGTTGGTGTAGAACGCCGTATGTTCCTGGTCATCCGGGTGCAACGCTATCTGGTGATAGCCTGCGAATGCGTCCATGAAGGTCTTCATTTCGTGGCCAGCGGTGCTATCCAAAAGCTGATCAATGTGGGGTAGTGGGAAGTTGTCCTTTGGGCATGCCTTATTTAGGTTCGTGAAGTCGATGCACAACCTCCACGTTCTGTTGTGTTTCTTCACCAGAACGGGGTTCACAACCCACTGTGGGCATAAGGCCTCCTTGATCAGCCTGTTGTCCAACAGCTTCCCAACTTCGGTGGTTAGGGCCGCGTACTTATCTGGTCCATACTTTCTTCACTTTTGACGCATGGGGTCTCTTCGTTGGATCTATGTTAAGTCGGTGATAAGCATGCTCCAACGGGATCCCCATCATATCCTCATGGGACCAGGTAAATACGTCCAAATTGGACATCAGGAACAGCTCCATCCTCAACCGGTATGGTTCAGGTAACTCGGAACCTATGAAAAGTTCCAAGTCCCTTTCCGGGTCCATCGGGAGTGCCGTCAATTCTTCCATGGGGGTGGCCTTTCTTTTCTGATTTTTCCACCTTGGGTCGCTGATGAACTCATCCCACTCCTCTTGTGACATTTGCGCCTGGTCATGACCTAGGCGTGGTTCGAGATCATCAGCTTGGTTTTTGACTTGGACAGGTTCCTCAACTGTCAATGCCTCCGGGGGCTCGTTAGTTTGGGAAGGTCCTGTAACTTGGGGAGTTGGATCAACGTCCATTGGTGCCGGTCCTTGACCTCCCGCAGGTCCCCCCTCTTGGACTCCATAAACCATTTCCATGGGTGCAGGTTGCTGATCTTGCACCGGTTCCTGCACTTGGTTATTTTGGGTCCCTTCTTTTCCCTCCACCGGTGCCTATTGTGCCTCCTGCGCAGGTTCTGGGACTTGGTCGATTTCCTGTAGGTCGCCTACTTCCATCAACTCAGTTTCTGTTGAGATGATGTCTAGGATGTTTGGCTCATCTGTGGGAATCTGTACGTCCTCTTCAAGGACGTGAACATGCGTCATAGATTTCTTGATCTGGCCATCTTTAATTTGGAGTAAACACTCTCGGGCCTTTTTCTGGTCGCCTTTGATGGTTCCGGCACCTTTCGGAGTTGGGAATTTCAAGCAATAGTAGTAGGTCGAACACGCCACTTTAAATTCATTGATAAAGGGGCGGCCAAGGAACCCGTTGTAGGAGGACTGCTGGTCGACAATAAGGAAATCGATTAACCTAGTCAGTCTCCGCTCCGGGTCCTCAGCCGATACAAGCTGGACGCTCAACCTAATAATACCTAGGGGGACGGTTACAGCTTCTCTGAACCCCACTATCTTAGCATTGTTAGGTTCTATATTCGACTCAAAATCACCTAAGGCATCTAAGGTGGATTTGAAGAGAATGTTGGTGAAAGCGCCGGTGACCACAAGTAGCCTATGAACTCGGACGTTCATGATGTTGGTGGTTATCACCAATGAGTCGTTATGGGGCGTCAATACCCCCTCCAGGTCCGCCGAAGAGAATGTGAGCTCATCGGTGAGTTGTGTGATGGGCGTGGAGTTGGAGCTGCCTTCCTGGACTTGGTTTACGGCCCGGATTTCGGCCTTTCTCTTTTTTCTGGAAATGGAGGACCCCTCATCTTGGAGACCTTCGGCAGCTCCAATCTCTTCTTTGAGAACTAGGAGTTCTCGAGTGGGTTCCAGGTTCTGTTGAGGCTGGGGAGATGCCCTTCGCCTATTTTGAGGACCGTGTTGGCCCGCGTCCTCCTCTTCATCATCGGAGGCTTCCCTCCTCTCGAACCTGGGCCTCTTCACCGGTGCCTTCTTCACGAACTCGGCCAGCTTCCCATCCTTATAAAATTTCCATAGTTGTTTGAGGAGGTCTCAAAATTTGCTGGTGAAGTGGCCGATTGATTGGTGATAGGCAAAATACTTGTTGGGGTTGAGCTTCATGCGGTCCTGGCGAATTCTCCTCGGCTCTTCCAACAAGGCTTTGTCTTTGACCGCAGTAAAGACTTGGTCGACGGAGATAGTGAGGACCTAGTTGAGCTTCTCCATGAACTCATCCCCGTCACGGAAAGCCTTCAAGTTCCTGGGAGCTTTGCATGTGCCCCCGGACTTCTTCCCATACGGCTTCCTCTCCTTTGAGGCACCGACCTCTTTCTGGAGGGCCTCCTGCATAGCTACGAACACTCCCGCCTTGTGGTGAAATTCGGTGTAAGTATTCGGACATGCGAGGTGCATTTCCTTCCAGAGATCGGTATCGTTTTGGAGCCCGGCCATCACTGCGAAGACTTTGGTGTCCTCGCTCACCGGCTAGCCTTCCAGCAGTATCTTATCGAACCTTTCTAGATACTGCTGGTCGATCTCGTTCTCGCCTTGGTAGATGTTGGCAGGTCAGTGTTTCTGGGTTAGGTAGGATCCAAACCCGGAGAAATGGGCCAAGAATTCCCGCGTAAGTTGGCCAAAGGACTGTATTGACCCCAGGGCGAGTGATGAAAACCAGTGGTGGGCTCGGTCCCCGAGGGTCAGCGGGAAGTTCCAGCACTGAGTGGCGTCGGTGGCACCTACTGAGATCATGTAGTCTGCATACTTGGCCAGGTGGACCTTCGGGTCGGACTCGCCCTCGTATGCAGACATCACCGGGAAGTGGATTTTCTTTTGGACCAGTGCTCGGAGGATGGTAGGTGCCAAAGGGGATGCCGGGAGAGTGGTGGCATTGGGCCCGCCAGATTTGGCTGCTACTTGTGCTTGTAGCATCTCAACGGCCTTTTTCAAAGTGGCCAGCTAGTCATCGCGGGTCACCTCTGGCGGAGGTTGCTCGAAGGTTGTGTGCCTCGTGGATGCACGCCCCTGAGGCGCCTCACTCTGGGGTGACCCCTCCGCGATGGGTCAAAATTGTCATCGCCGTTTGGGCCCAACCTATTAGTTGCGGGCCTGTGCAATCGATCATGGGCGGACCTACGAGGTTGTAGGTTCGACTCTCCCGCCTGTGATGCATCTGAGGCTGCCGTTCGTTCATTTTCACCGCACCTCGGCCCCAACCTGCCCTGGAGGACCTCCCTCCTCAATGATTGGTGGGTGTCGGATGCTTCGGTGTAGGCCGAAACTCGCCCGGTGTGAGGGGCGGGATCCTCCACCACCTTGGCCTTCCCAGCTCGTTTTCGGTGCTGGCGAGCTTGGGCTGAGCTCGCCTCCTGCTCTGTGTGGAGGTTGCTATACTGACCCCGGGTCTGGGTGCCCTGGGTCGGCCTGGTCTGCTCCCTGGCCTCGGTGGCAGGAGCTCGCCGAGGTACCAGGGCGAGCTCGTCAAGCTGCCTCTGTTGCAACCTTTGCAAGGTTGCAATCGTGCGCTGGAGCTCGTCGGGGTTGTTGGCGAGGTCCCCCAGAGCGGGGTTTAACTCCTCTTGAGCCACCGAAACCCGGGGAGGTCGTGGAGCATTGCTCTTCTGGGGAGCTGGGCGCGAGTTTTCCCCCTCGCCCTGGTCCTGGTTGCCGCCCTTCCACCTCCTAATGGTTGCCGAGGTCTGTTCCTTAGGCATTTTGGGTTTGCGTCGGGGGAAGGTCGTCGAGGTCAGTAGGGAAGCTCGCCGAGGTTCCTGACGTCCAGTGATAGCTCCTTGAGAGTTACGTACCCAAGTGTAGGTTAATTTCAAG
>JAPKLY010000277.1:0-107232 GCA_026898435.1 Prunella vulgaris | reverse complement strand
CTGTGTAAAGTGCGGAAACGTTTTAAGGAAAATTTGTTTTTAAGTGAAGTGCACAGATAAGAACAGAAAGAAAATACTAAGAGACACAGGGGTTTATAGTGGTTCGGACCAACTGTCCTACATCCACTCTCCTCAATCCAACTTGGACTTGAGGGGCTCTCCACTAACTCACTTACTTACACAACTTTTGAGAGTACTACTCTCTTTACAACTTGTCAATGCTATAATTGCAATTGACTTCTCACAGCTTCTACAAAGCTTTTACAAAGGATAAGTATGGATGGTGTTTTTTAGCGTAAGTGATAAAGCTGACAGAGTATTGGCTAGCTTAATGTGCGTGTAAATCCAATACTGAAAATATCACTATTACTCTAATTTATAGGATCAAATAACTAGCCGTTGGAATGGACTAGAAATCTGAGATCCTATAATCTCGCATTCAATCAATCATTGTGATTGATTGAATTTCCTTCTTGATTCCCGTTAGTCTTCGCGATTCTTCAATCAATCAAGTTTGTCCCCTTGATTGATTGATCTTCTATTCTGGGAATCTTCCTTTTATGTCGCAAGTTTAACCCTTCAAATTGATTCCGAAGAATCTGGGCTGAGCACAGGACCTCAGCTGATCTGTCTCCTCAGCTGGTGTATCAGTCTGCTGATACTTGGACCTCAGCTGATGTGCAAGGCTGCTGGTGTGCACTTCAGCTGGTCTTCTTGACTTCGTCTGAAATAAGTCTTTTATCCATGGTCCTTGTCTTGTCTGCGACGAGCTCTCAGCTGATCAGCTATTCTTCTGATATCAGCTGATCTGCTCATCAGCTTATCGGCTGATGTAAACTTCTCTGATGATCTGCTCTCGATGCTCTAGTGTCAGCTGCTTAAATCTTCTGTCTTCTAAAATCGGCTAAGTCCACAAGGTCTCAGCTGGTCTTCTCTTCTATGAAAGCTTCGGATCTTCTAGGCAGCAAGGTTGGTTCCCCCTTACTTGAACCTATCTAATCCTAACTACTCATCAGCTGACTAACATGTTCAGCTGGTCCTATTACAAGCTGATTTGTTTTATATCATCAAAACATCTAACACAGATATCCTAACAAGTTCCCCCTTTTTGATGATATCAAAACCAACTCAGCTGATCTCAACAGATAAACATTTTCAGTCAAAATCAAGATCACATAGGACAGAAAAGAAGATCTTTAATTAAGATCTTTTAGACAGAATCAAAACGCAGCTGACAAAAAGTAGTTGTCTGGAATCATAAAGCTTTATTAATAATAATCAAGAGAGAAATAACAGACAGAAGTAAAGATACCTAATCCTCAGCTGACTCAGCTGGACTATTACATGAGGAGCGGTCTCCTGCTGCTGAGCGGAACTTGCAACCAGTCTAAGAATCTCTTCTCTATTTCCTTCAAAGCTGGCAGAGAGTTGTCAGAAAGCTGATGGAAGAGTTGAGTGATTTGCAGCCAATGTTTCCTGATTTCCACCCAATCTATCTTTCCACTCACATCAGTTGGAGTAGGAAGATATTCAATTTCTGGCAACTCTGGCTGAACTTCTACCTTAAGCATCTCTTCTGTGATAGCTCTGAAGAACTTAGGAAAAGTTTCCTTCAACCAATCTCTGAACTCAGCATTTTTCTCTCTCTCTCCTCTGGTATCTTCTCCTCGGAGAACATAGAAGTGGATCATAGTTTTGGCTTTTATGGTTTTCCAGAGATCCACCAGCTCATCAGACAATTGATTGTAGAACATATCAATTGGTCCATCAACTAGAGGCTCATTTGGATCTCTGATGAACTTTCCACTCCTAGTCCTGCTCCCTTGAGCTACTGCTTTCCCTTTCTTCTTCAGCTTCCTCTGATATCTCCTCTCAAGCTCATCATTTATCTCCCTCTCCTGCCTCTTCCTTCTCTCCTCAGGAGTTTCTTTCTCAGCTAGCTGCAACTCCTTAGCCAGCTTTTCGTCCAGATCAGCATTCATAATTCTTTTCTTCTTTTCCCTTTCTACAGCGACAACTTCTTGCTTCTGCAGAGCCTCGGCCATTTTCTGATCTCTCAACTCCTGAGTTTTCTGAGCAGCCAACTTCCTGGTGTTGATGTAATCTTCAACATTTTCTATCCTAGCAGATAGAACCCCTTGATTATCCACCAGAAGAGCTCTCAGAGCGGCCATCTCAGCTTGCAAGGCAGCAATAACAGCTGAGTTCTTCTCTTCCCCCTTTTTGATATCATCAATTACTGCAGCAGAGGGTAGAGAAGTGGGAAGCTTGTCCACAATATCTTTCAGGTCCTCCTGACCATGTTTGCACTCAGCAATTTGTCCTTCCAACCGTTCAGAGACCAATCTGAATCTCTCAGACTCAGCAGCAAGAGAGGCAGATGCATCATCATTGAAAGCTCTGGCAGTTGCCTTGAAGCTCTGGAGAGTATTGAAGAATTCAATGCGAGTGGCATACAAGCTGTCCTCCATAGCTTCCTTCTGCTTGTTGCGATGGTCCAGCAGGACTTGATGAACATGAGCTTCAATCATAGAGGGGGCAGCAGACTTGGCAGCCAGAAGAGTAGCTTTGACCTCCCTGATGTGGTCATCAAAATAACCTTTTAATTGCTCCAAGAGTGCAGGAGTTACCTGATCAGCAGGGGAGATCTCAAAATGTGCTGCTGGAGGAACAAACTCAGTCTCTGTTGTTTCAGGGCAGTCCAGGGCCACACCATCTTTGAGCAACAGAGCTCTGGCCACTTTCCTCAGCCCTGCAGGGGATGTCAGCTGGGATGGAGCCTTAACCTCCAAGGCCTCCATCAAAATTTCCTCTCATTCAGTGAAAGCTGCTTCTCCCATCTCCTGAAGTAGGGCCAGAAAGAATGTGACTGGCCCCTCTCTTGCTTGTGCCCAGGCTAGGCCATCAGCAAGAATGTCTTGGTAGGCTGGATAGGGATTGAGTTCAGGAATGTAGAGGGAAATGTAGGCTAGGGCAGATATAATCATCCCTCGTTCAAGAGGCCCTTTTGAACGATGGTGAGATAGGCGTGCTTGCTTGGCCATTTCTGAAGGGGAATTGGGGTTATCGAGAATTATAGGTTCAGGATAAGAGGGTTTGGGGGTAGCTGAAGGCTCTCCAGAGGTAGCCATCTCCTCTGGTTCATTGCCGACTGGGATTTGTGATGGTGAGGGATCGGCTGGGGTTGAAAAAAGTTGGGAGGGATCAGAGAAAGGTGTAGGAGAAGCTGACCTGATAGGTGAGGCAGCAATAGGTGTGTTTGCTGATGGTGTATCAGCAGAGGAATGAAGAACCTCTGTCTCAGCTACTGAGGGTTCAGCTGACTCCCTCTCTTTCGACTCTACTTCCTCTGCATCAGAGCCAGTGGCCGAAGCATCATCTGATGTAGCCTGCTCAGCTGACTCCTCCACATTCTGCTCTTCTTCTCCAGAAGACTCAACAACCAGCAGAGTAGGCTTCTCTGCTGAAGATTTCTCCCTCTTCAGACTGCTTAGCAGAGCAGTATCCTCTTCTTCATCGGAATCAGAATCAAAGGAGAGCTTCCTTTGAATTGGAGTGGTGTCTTTCTTGGATTTCTTCTTCTTACCACCTCCAGCAGGCATTGGAGCCTTTCTCTTCTGCTTCTTCCTATGACCAGCAGAAGGACCAGGAGCAACAGCTACTGTATCAGCATCAGAATCTGAGTCAGCTGGCCCAATGATGTCCAAGTTACTTCCCCTTAAGAACTTGGTGTGGTTGTACTCAACAACCCATTCCTCATCCCACTCATGCTGGGGCAGCAGATGATTTAGAAGAATAGTGATCTTGGTGGCCATGGAACACTTGGATTTAAAACTGTAAATCTATTCCCCATTTACCTCCTTCACCAAGCACCTCTTGGACTCCTGCTCCAGGCGAAACCATAGCAGACTCACCCAGTCCGCTTGCACCCCATCGAGAATGGTGCGGGCCACACTCAGGCGGAGTTTGGTATTGGCGTCCAAACTCCCCTGTTCCGCCAAGATGACCTTGGTCACCACATCCATCAGGAACCGAAACCGCCTCCTCATCATGGATTTCTTCAGGTTCGTGGTGGTGTCTCTGTAACTCGCCCTGGCCATCAACTGAAAAGTCTCCAGGTAGTCAGCTTCCTTGTATTTGTGGGGTTGGACACCAGAGGAGGATAGGCCGAAGATATCAGCGACAACATCCTTGGAGATAACAATGGCGACTTCATCAACCAAGGAGCCGATGGAGTCTGTGCTGAACTGAGCCTTAAGAAGGAATTGAAAGGCATAGACGTTTAGGGTTTTATGGTCAGGGGGGGTCATGGATATGAAGGTTCGGAGATTTTGATTTTGGAGAAGGTTTAGGATTTCTCTGATTTCAGGAACCCTAGTCGTGTCGAAATTGACACACATCTCTGCGTACATCTTTTCTTTGAAGAGCTTTTGCATTGTCTTAGATGCCATACCTTCAAAACAGGGTTTGAGTGCAGAGAGAATAGTATGCAAGAAAAACTTCGGGCAGATAGATTTAGGAACAGAAAATTTCAGAAAGAAGTTTAAAGGGGTATATATAAGTATCGAGAGATATGAGCAGTTTTTCCAAAATTAAAACCGATCAGTTTTGATCGTAGATTTGTATTTTTCATCACACAAATCAAAGGTCCAGAATAAATGACCTTTGAGAATTTTTGGAGGTGATGCGTGGGTGTCAGGATTTCGAAAGGTTTTTGACCGCCTCAAAAGATTCCCCTTTTTGAAAAAAAAAAGGTAATGATGAAAACACTTTTTGAGAAGATTTAGGCGGTGTTAAATTAATTACAACTGACACCTTATTTTGAAAAAGGTAATAAATCCCCGATTTTTCGTAAACACAAAGATTTAATTGCCAATTTTCTAAAATAGTTATTTAGAAATTAGGGATTTATTAATTTTTGAAAAGATTTGATAGATAAAGAAAATCGACATAAAGATCATAGAAATACTTATCGAGATGCTGACGTGGCAAAATCAGCTGATAAGAGCGATCCTTATGAAAAATCTTTTCTGCTCATCTGGGTCTCTTAATGTCAGCTGACATGGACCAGCTGAAGCAAGGTGGCCTTGTCTGACTTTCATAACTTATTCCTGTATCAAGTTAGACATAACAAGATAGAGAAAAGAAAGGAAAGATTAAGTAGACATACCAGATCAGCTGATGTGAGGATCAGTTGACTACTTCAGCAGAGTAGTCCTCAGCTGGGTACCAGCTGACTACCCGTTTACCCAAAAACTTTCTTTCTATAGAACTGTCCCTCCATCTATCATTCCTAATTCTGCTACTAATTCTCTGAATCTTACCTCTGCTAAGGGTTTGGTAAGAACATCTGCTCTCTGCTTCTCCGTATGAATTTTCTCCATCCTGATATCTCCTTTCTCAGCATGATCCCGAAGAAAATGATGTCTTATGTCCACATGCTTGCATCTAGTATGGAGAACAGGATTCTGAGTAATGGCTATTGCACTTGTGCTATCATAGAAGATGGGTATCTCTTCTGTGATCACATGGTAGTCCTTCAGCTGTTGTCTGATCCAGAGCAGCTGAGAACAGCAACTACCAGCAGCCATGTACTCTGCCTCTGTTGTAGAAGTAGCTACGGAAGTCTGCTTCTTGGAGAACCAAGATATCAGCTTACATCCCAGAAACTGACATGTGCCAGAGGTTGATTTCCTATCAATCTTGCACCCTCCATAGTCAGAGTCTGAGTACCCACTCAGCTGAAAGTTGTCATCAGCTGGGTACCAGAGGCCTAGATTGTGAGTACCCTTCAAATACTTTACAATCTTCTTTGCTGCTTCCAGATGAGATTTCTTAGGATTTGCCTGAAACCTTGCACACACCCCAACTGCAAAGCTGATATCAGGTCTGCTGGCAGTGAGATACAGCAGAGAACCAATAAGTCCCCTATATTGTGTCTGATCTACTTTCTCACCAGCCTCATCTGGATCCATGCTAAAATTTGCCATCATTGGAATCTTAGCTTCTCTGCTGTTACTGATTCCAAACTTTTCTATCAAGTTCTTGGCATACTTAGCTTGGCTTATGAACGTTCCATTGGACATTTGCTTTACCTGCAGTCCAAGGAAATAAGTTATCTCCCCCATCATGGACATTTCAAACTTGCTGGTCATCAGCTTGCTGAACTCATCACACATTAGTTTGTTGGGGGAGCCAAAAATGATATCATCCACATATATCTGCACTAAGAGAATATCATCTCCGTCTTCCTTTCTGAACAAGGTTTTATCTATCTTTCCTTTACTGAATCCACTATCCAGTAGGAACTGTGATAGAGTATCATACCAAGCTCTAGGTGCCTGCTTTAGTCCATATAAAGCCTTCTGCAACCTATAAACCTTGTTCCCAATCTCAAATCCTGGTGGCTGTTCCACATAAACTTCTTCTGCCAGGATTCCATTCAGAAATGCTGACTTGACATCCATCTGATATACTTTGAACCCTTTGAAAACAGCATAGGCCAGAAATAATCTAATGGCTTCTAGTCTTGCCACAGGAGCAAATGTCTCATCATAGTCAATTCCCTCTGACTGTGAATACCCCTGTGCTACTAGCCTTGCCTTGTTTCTGACTACTACATCATTTTCATCCTTTTTGTTCTTAAATACCCACTTAGTGCCTATGACCTTCTGATGTTTGGGCCTCTCTACTAGGGTCCAAACTTCTTGTCTTGCAAACTGATTTAGCTCCTCTTGCATAGCTACAATCCAGTTTGGGTCTTCAAGAGCTTCATGGATATTTTTGGGTTCTATCAGAGACACATAACAGCTGAATTGAGCACCCAAGTTTAGCTTTCTTCTGGTCTGAACACCTACACTTGGATCTCCTAGAATCTGTTCAGCTGGGAAATCAGACAATGTCTTCTTGCCCCTTTGAGGTGCCATAGTCTGCTCCTCTTGGGTCTTGTCTAAAATTCCCCCTTGGTTAGTGTCAGGAGTCAATGTGCCATCACTTGATGCTGATGAGGGCTTATCAGCTGATTTGGGCTCATCATCTGAATCTGAGTCTGATTCTATCCTAGGTACTACTACCTTAATCAAATCTGGCTTATCTGACAGATTCAGCTGATCCACCTCTTCTGCTAGCTTCTCCTTGCTGTACTCATGAAAAGATTCATCAAATACAACATGGGGTGTCTCCTCCACACAGAGAGAGACTTTATTAAAAACTCTATAGGCTTTGCTACTTCCAGAATATCCTAAGAATATTCCTTCAGCAACCTTAGCATCAAAAGTTTTTAACTTAGTCTTTCCATTGTCATGGATGAAACACCTACACCCAAAAGTATGGACAGAGGAAAGGTTAGGAGTTTTACCTTTGTACATTTCATAAGGAGTCTTCCCATGTCTCTTGACTGGTAGACACCTATTTTGGATGAAGCAGGCAGTATTGATGGCTTCTGCCCAAAATCTTTGAGGAGTCTGATATTCAGCTAACATAGTCCTTGCTGCCTCCTTGAGGGTTCTGTTTCTCCTCTCAGCTAACCCATTCTGCTGAGGTGTTCTGGCAGCAGATGTCTCGTGCTGAATACCATTATCCCTGCAATAGTCAGAAACAACAGAGTTAAGAAACTCAGTACCTTTATCACTTCTGATTCTGACTATGCTGAGGTCCAGTTCCTTCTGAATCCTCTTGAACAACTCCAGCATCTTGACCATAGTCTCATTCTTCTTGAACAAGAACACTACCCAAGTGAATCTTGTATAGTCATCAACAATCACCAGTGTGTACTTCCTTCCACTGAAACTAAGAGGTGAGACAGGTCCAAACAAATCCATATGAAGTAGCTGGAGTGCTTTTGTTGTTGAAGTACTCTGCACATCTTTGAATGAGGCTTTAGTCTGCTTCCCTTTCTGACAGGCATCACACTTCTGCTCAGATGCAAACACCTCATTTGGTAGACCTCTGACTAGACCCTTCCTTGCAACCTTGTTGAGAGTCTTGAAGTTCAGATGACCTAACCTCTTGTGCCAGAGCCAGCTAATCTCAGATGAGCTTTTAGCAACCAAACATGAGTCAGCTGGACAGCTTGCAAAATCTGCAAGATACATATTACCTCTTCTGAGGCCAGTTAGTAGCACCTGCTCATTTAAATCATTAATAACAAGACAAGAGTTCTTAGAGAATCTTACTGAATATCCCTTGTCACAGAATTGGGATACAGACAGAAGATTGTGCATGAGCCCTTCTACATAGTAGACTTCTTCAACTCTTGTTCCTTTGATCAGCAGAGTGCCTACTCCTCTGGTGACTCCAAAATTGTTGTCACCGAACACAACTCTAGGCCCATCCAGCGTTACAAAGTTCTGGAGAAGATGCTTCTCAAAGGTCATGTGCTTCGAGCAACCGCTATCAATGTACCAGACATGACCTTTGGCTTCCCCTCTTTCTATAGGGCTAGAGTTAACCTGAAATTAAAACTCAGGTTTTAGGTACCCTATCTTTGGGTCCTGATTTGTTAGTGTCGATTTTCTGGATCCACAGGTAGAGATCATCCTTATGTGGTTTAGGTGATCTCAACCTTCTACCATATTTGTCCACAAAAATCATCTCCCTTAGAGGATCTTTTCTGGGGCGATGAGTGACAACAGCAGGTTTATAGGTGGGTTGCTCAAACGGATAATTTCGGCTTGAGCCTCCGAATGACTCATAAACTTTAGCCGGTGAAGGCTTGCCTACTTTGGTTACATTAAAAGTAACTTAGGGCTGAGATCTGTTTCGCTTGGGTTTACTCTGCTGAGATGACCCAGGCTTATCAGTCCTCTGCTGATTCTGCTGAGATCTCCTTGTCTTAGCTGGGCTATGACTTGGATTCTTCTTCTGATCTCGAGACTTCTGAGCTTTGGACTTATGTTGGTTGTCAGCAGGCTTCTGAGTTTGAGTACTCTTCTGCTCTGTTGAAACCTTTTGATCACCAGCGGACTTTTGAGCTTTGGAGCTCTTCTGTCCAGCTGGGACCTTTTCTGTCCCTCTGCTCTTCTGCCCTTCTGATCCAGATGCAGGCTCAGCTGGCCCTTTACCCTTTCGAGGATCCCTAATTAATCCACTGTCACCTTTCTTCTTCTTTTGTGGTTTGGGTTTGGGATAACCAAGACCCCTTTTATCATTCACAGTTTGTGAGGATTCAGCTATTTCAGACACGACATTCTTTGCCTTAGTCAGCTGATCCACTTTCAGCTAAAGCTGCTGTGAATTTTTTGTTATCAGTTCATTCTGCTTGAAGAGTTCATCGAACTTAGCTGTCAGCAGAATATGTTCTTCACTCAAGACAGTGTTCTCAGAAAGTAGCTTTTCTATCAGCTTCTCCTGTTCTTCACATTTTGCTATTAAGTCAGCAGACTTGTTAGCTTGTGAGTCATAGGATATCACTGGTACTCTAGTACTTTCCAGATCTTGTCTCAAGCTTAAAACTTCAGCTTTCAGACTAGAGTTCTCCTCTTCTAGCTTAGAACAAACTTTTAAGGAGGATTGGAGATCAGATAACAACTTGTGTATATCTGACTCCACAGAATAGGTAGAGGAGCAAGATGAGCTAACAGAGGGGGTAGGAGAATTTACCTCTTCCACCTTAGCCATAAGGCAGATATCATCCTCTGATTCAAAATCAGATGAGGACGAGGATGAGCTGATATCCTGCTTCTCCTCTTCTTCCAGCAGAGCTCTCTTATCAGCGAACCTGCGATCTCTCTTGATCCTCTTCTCTTCTCTTTCCCTTGGAGTAAGCTGAGGACAATCATAGCTGAGATGTCCTGGCTTGTTGCAAGTGAAACAAACACCATCTTCTCCTCTTCTGGGACTTGGATCCCTCCTTCTCTCTGGAGATTTATATCTGTTCTCATGTTCATCTGATGGTCTTCTGGCATCAGATGACTTCTGGTATCTTCTGGAAGAGTCACTCTTGTTCTTCTTCCAATGAGATCTATACTTCTGGAACTTGTTTGACATCTTGTCAAACTTCTTGGTCAATAAAGCAAGTTGCTCCTTTAAGCTCATGTCTTCTGGGGCAGAGGATTTCTCTTGACTATCAGCTGCAGCAGAGAATGCAACATTCTTTGTGGCTGATGAAATTGGAGTCTCATCTTCTTGATCTTCTTCTTGGATGTCGAACTCATGTGCCTTTAGATGAGATAGCAGTGTATGATGACTCATCTCAGATAAATTCTTTATCTCTTTAATTACTGTCACCTTCACTCTCCATCTAGGAGTAAGAGATCTCAGAATTTTGTTATTAATCTCTTTCTCCGAGTAATCCTTTCCTAAGGAGCTTGCCTTATTCAGTATGTTTGTCAGCCTCATATCTAGCTGATCAATGGTTTCATCAGCTTTCATTTTAAATGTGTCAAAGGTATGTAGAACAGCTTGAAGCTTGTTCTCTTTGATTTGATCTGTCCCTTCACACATCAAAGAGAGTTTCTCCCACATCTCCTTAGCGGTTCTGCACGTCTTGATTTTCTCTATATATTCTTTGGAGAGTGTCTCAATGATTTCTGTTCTGGCCACTTGATCGAGGTTGAAGAGTTTTCTTTCAGCATCGTTTAATTCACTCTTCTTCTTCTCTGTCTTCCTTCTTTCACTAATTTCAGCTTCTGGAGTGTTGCCATCACTTATTCCTTCCCAGAAGAACTTGATTGGCCCATCCTCCAGTACATCTAACATACGATCATGAATGGCTCCAAGGTGATTCTCCATCCTGAATTTCCAGTAATCATAATCCTCTATGGAGAATTCAGGCAACTTCCTTGTCTTGGATCCACTCTTTTTGTAGGAAGACATATCTGCAAGTGGTTAGATAAAAGGCACAAAACAAAAAAATTTCAGGGATCTGTCCAGGTGACCACCAAAAACTTCTCAGGCTGTGGCCGTTAGGACACACAGCTCTGATACCACTTGTTAGTCCCAAAGGCAGGTTTTGGGAAGAATACACTTGAACAAGTCTAGAAGGGGGGGTTGAATAGACTTGTAAGGATTCAAAAAACCTTTTTCAAATTTACTGATTTATTCAGAAAATCAGCAGACTACTTGAGGTAATCTGAATTTTGAAAATAGTGCGCTGTGTAAAGTGCGGAAACGTTTTAAGGAAAATTTGTTTTTAAGTGAAGTGCACAGATAAGAACAGAAAGAAAATACGAAGATACACAGGGGTTTATAGTGGTTCAGACCAACTGTCCTACATCCACTCTCCTCAATCCAACTTGGACTTGAGGGGCTCTCCACTAACTCACTTACTTACACAACTTTTGAGAGTACTACTCTCTTTACAACTTGTCAATGCTATAATTGCAATTGACTTCTCACAGCTTCTACAAAGCTTTTACAAAAGATAAGTATGGATGGTGTTTTTGAGCGTAAGTGATAAAGCTGACAGAGTATTGGCTAGCTTAATGTGCGTGTAAATCCAATACTGAAAATATCACTATTACTCTAATTTATAGGATCAAATAACTAGCCGTTGGAATGGACTAGAAATCTGAGATCCTATAATCTCGCATTCAATCAATCATTGTGATTGATTGAATTTCCTTCTTGATTCCCGTTAGTCTTCGCGATTCTTCAATCAATCAAGTTTGTCCCCTTGATTGATTGATCTTCTATTCTGGGAATCTTCCTTTTATGTCGCAAGTTTAACCCTTCAAATTGATTCCGAAGAATCTGGGCTGAGCACAGGACCTCAGCTGATCTGTCTCCTCAGCTGGTGTATCAGTCTACTGATACTTGGACCTCAGCTGATGTGCAAGGCTGCTGGTGTGCACTTCAGCTGGTCTTCTTGACTTCGTCTGAAATAAGTCTTTTATCCATGGTCCTTGTCTTGTGTGCGACGAGCTCTCAGCTGATCAGCTATTCTTCTGATATCAGCTGATCTGCTCATCAGCTTATCGGCTGATGTAAACTTCTCTGATGATCTGCTCTTGATGCTCCAGTGTCAGCTGCTTAAATCTTCTGTCTTCTAAAATCGGCTAAGTCCACAAGGTCTCAGCTGGTCTTCTCTTCTATGAAAGCTTCGGATCTTCTAGGCAGCAAGGTTGGTTCCCCCTTACTTGAACCTATCTAATCCTAACTACTCATCAGCTGACTAACATGTTCAGCTGGTCCTATTACAAGCTGATTTGTTTTATATCATCAAAACATCTAACACAGATATCCTAACAGGAACTAACACGGATGCACATATACGTACTTCACAACAAGGTTGACGTGCTTCCTTTTATTGATCTTCACATGCAAGTACTTTCTGAGATATTTCCCTTCAGAGATAGATCGTGGATCAAAGCTGAGCATAACCGGACATTTGTTAACTGGTTCAAGGATTATGTTACAAAGTGTCTGTCACGGGATAAGGAATCTGTGAAAGAAAGAGTTAAGTGGTTGTCCAGAATGCCTGATAGACATGTGTATTCATATAAGTGTTATCTTATTAATGGATATACATTTTATACCAGAGATCATGATGCCACGAGTACAATGCAGAATAGTGGGGTGTCTATTAAAGCAAATGCAGGGGATCAGTCGATTACTACTTATTTTGGACAGATTGTCAATATTTGGGTACTCGACTATGTTGGCCACCGTGAACCCATTTTCGATTGTAGTTGGGTGAGGATTCCTAACGGGGTCCAAGCTAATAATTTTGGGTTTGTACACGTTGATTTGAAAAATGTGGGATACAAGGATGACTCTTATATAATGGCATGTCAAGCCCAACAAGTTTTCTATGTCCCCGACCCAGTTAACAAGAAATGGTCGATTGTGGTTCTGTTGAACACGTTTAGTGACAGTTACCAGATCAGCGACCACGTCGATGAAGATGTTGGCACAATTGATGATCCTTTGCAGAACTTCTCTATTTCTGGGCCCTCTTTCGATGATCTTGACTATCGCCCGCACAAGAAAGTGTTTAGAGAAGGGGATGAATATGGCAACCCAGATCTTGTTAATATTCATGGACATGAACGAGAAAAGTTAACTACGAAACGAAAAAGAAAAACACGTGCTAAAAAGAAATGTAAGATTTTATAATTCATTTACTATATTGAATGTGACTTCTTTTGTTTAATTCAATGTTATATTTCATTTATTATATTGAATGTGATTTTTTCTGATGTACAGGATCATGTCGTTGCCTGTGCCTGATGATGATTATGGAGATGACATGGGTGGAGATTACCATGTCTATTTAGGTGATATCGGTGGAGATGAGTGCTCACCCGAGAGGGGTGCAGATGAGACTGCTGCTCCCACGAGTAGCAGTTCTGGAGAAAAGCGTGGGAGGGGTATAGTGACGATGAGCTGTAATGGCCCGAAAATTTAGTTTGAAAAAGAAAAGGTTGTCTTAGGGTTGAGGCGTTACCAAATAAATATAACAAAATGAAATGTTGATTTAAACAAGCGGAAGCTATAGCCAGTTTGCAAAATAGTAACCCCAAAACAACAAGAGTGTATTGATACATGTATATAAAAGACAAGACTAAGTAACTTTGCTCCCAAATATTAATTATACATATAAAGCGAACAACGGAAGCAAAATAAGCCACAGTCCTGTCCGCAGATCGTCATCTTTGTACACCGCAACTAAAAAAGCCTGCAAGAGCGCCACAACTACTCCAACTCGAACACCACGTCACATTTCATTAGGATTACCTACAATGCATAAACTACGTGAGATTTATAAATCTCAGTAAGCAGAAATTATGCATGATGTGAAGTTTCTCTCAAAAATCCTTCCCATGCACAATGCACTCTCATTTGAAAATATCAATTTATTTCTGAAATACTTATTAAGGGCCCCCGACACACTGTTAGACTAACATGCATTGAACATATGATATGAAAATACAACTCATGTTCACATAGTACGGATCATTAACCGGCTTGACAAATAGTACGGGCCATTACCCGGCTTGCATATAGTACGGGCCATAACCCGACTTGCATATAGTACGGGCCATTACCCGGCTTGCACATAGTACGGGCCATTACCCGGCCTGCACATAGTACGGGCCATTACCCGACTTGCACATAGTACGGGTCATTACCCGACTTGCAAATAGTGCGGGCCATTACCCGACTTGCAAATAGTGCGGGCCATTATCAGTCTTGACAAATAGTACAAGCCATTACCCGGCTTGCATATAGTACGGGCCATTACCCAGCTTGCACACAGTACGGGTCATTACCCGGCTTGTATATAGTACGGGCTATTACCCGGCTTGCATATAGTACGAGCCATTACCCGGCTTGCAAATAGTACGGGCCATTACCCGACTTGCAAATAGTGCCGGCCATTACCTGTCTTGACAAATAGTATGGACCATTACCCGAATTGCACATAATACGGGCCATTACCCGGCTTGCATATAGTACGGGCCATTACCCGGCTTACATATAGTGCGGGCCATTACCCGTCTTGACAAATAGTACGGGCAATTCACACCAAGTTTGAAAAGTTTCACTTGTTAATGCATGATGCTCATGCAATCAATGACACTTATCAATGTTCACAAATTATTGAACTTACAGGTTCAGTCCACATCAATTTTGGAGTTCACTGACTCCTTCAGTATCACATATACAGCTCACCGGCTTATTCCGATAGCATAGAGCTCACAGGCTCATTAACATATAGAGCTCACAGGCTCATTCCACATCAAATATATATAGCTCGCAAGCATATTTCATATAATCGCAGAAATAATTCACATATTACAATTGACTTAAGTTCACATATTATCACTCAAACATAAATAAATCATAAAATAATATGTTTTTGCATTGTAATTACAAATGAATTTCTACTTATCTCAAATTCGCAAGAATGTCGATAATATAAACTCTTAAAGCACCCTATCACCTTCCCGTGTCATATCTAACAATGATTAATTACAAATATTATTCAAATCTACTAAATAATTAATTCTACTTAAACTTCCACCTAATTAATAAAAACACTACTAAATTTTATGCACAAGAATTACCTGAATTACGTTTTCACCGATACGTTTCAAATTCTATTTTTTTATTTATTTTTCTGCGAATTCTTTCTTCCTCTCTGTTTTTTTTTTCTTTCGCTAATCCTTTCTCTCGCGACCTCTCTGTCTCGACTTCTGGCAGAAATAATGGTTTGATGAGAGTTGGAGTTTATCACCAACTTCCGCCGCCTCTAAGTTAGCCGCCTTTGTTTGTTTTTCCTTTTTAAAAAAAAATAAAATTATTTAGTTTTTAGATTAGGCGGTGTGATATTAACCTTTATCTTTTCCCTTTTTTTTTTAATTATTTAACTCAATTAACTAGCTTAGTTAGGCGTCATCCATTAACCATATTATTATTACTGTTATTATTATTATTAATATTCTACTTAGTAACTATGGTAGGCAGCCGTCATATACTATATATATATATATATATATATCTTATATTATTATTATATTATATTATATTATTAATTCAAGTATTCTATTTATTACACTATCTAAGTTAATTACTACAATTAATCCTCAATTATCTACACTTAACTTACACCACTAATACTCAAATAATTAGAGTCAAATAAAAATAAACAAGAACTTTCTCATTAATAAACAAATAAAGACATATACCAATTCAATAAATATTTAACACTTAAAAATAAAATAATTAACATAGTATCACAAGTAACATATGAGTAGTAAAAATGTATTCAAATAGTAAATAACATGATAATAATTAAAGTGCACATAATGTATCAAATATATTCAAGCAATTATAAATTATCAAATAAAGAATTTAAATGCACATAAAGCATAAGATATTTATAATTAAACAATTAGTATATAAGTAAATAAAATGCAAGCGACATATGAAATATATTGGTCAATGAGTAGTGAGAAGCTTGGGTATTACATCCTCCCCTCCTTATAAAAATTTCGTCCTCGAAATTTCACTTACCTGAAAAATTCTGGGTATTTAAATCTCATCTTATTTTCTCTTTCTCAAATAGCTTCTTCTACTGACTGATTTTCCCATAGTACTTTGACTAGTGAAATTTCTTTATTTATGAATTGTTTCACTTCACACCAGAAAATCTCCACGGGAACTTCTTCATATCTTAAATATGATTTCAGCTTTGTAGATTCGCTTTTCAAACATGTGATGGGTTCGCAATATACTTCCTCAATACAGAGACATGGAACACCTTATGGATTTGGGACATAGATGCAGACAAATCAAGTCTATAAACAACTTCGCCAATTCTTTCAGTAATAGAAAATGGAACGACGTATCTCAGACTAAGCTTTTCTTTCTTTCTGAATCACATTATTCCTTTTAAAACTTTCAGAAATACCTGATCACCCACTTCGAACTCTAGTTTTCTTCTTCTTTTATCAGCATAACTTTTCTGTCGACTCTGAGCGGCTTTCATTGTTCTCAAATCTGTGCCACTGCTTCACTCATTTCTCGAATCAAATCTGGTCCTAGAAGTTTTTGTTCTCCGACTTCATCCCAATGCACAGGAGATCAACATTTTCTACCGTAAAGTGTTTCATATGGAGTCATTCCAATAGTAGACTGATAGCTGTTGTTATTGGAAAACTCAATCAAAGGCAATAATGTACTCCACCGACCTTGAAAATCTAACACACAAGCTCTGAGCATATCTTCCAGAATTTGTATCATTCTCCCTTACTGTCCATCGGTCTATGGATGATACGCAGTGCTGAAAGATAATTGAGTCCCTAATGCTTTGTGTAGGCTCTTCCAGAAGTTAGATAAAAATTTAGAATCTCTGTCTGAAACATTGGTGAGAGGTACACCGTGGAGTCTGACAATATCTTGTATATATAATTGAGCATTACGGTCCATAGAGTATGTGGTACAAATCGGTAGGAAGTGAGCTGATTTAGTCAATTGGTCCACAATCACCCAGACTGCATCACAGCCTTTAACTGTCTTGGGAAATCTTGTGACGAGGTCCATTGTGATATTCTCCTATTTCCACTCCGGAATAAGCAAGGGTTGTAATGTTCCTGCAGGTCTCTGATGTTCTGCTTTAATCCGCTGACAAGTCAAACATTGTTCAATATATCGGGCAATGTTTCTTTTCATACCTGGCCACCAGTAGTGCAACTTCAAGTCTCAATACATTTTAGTAATTCCAGGATGTACATAATAGGGTGTAGAATGTGCTTCAGTCATCACATCTTCACGGGTCTTATCAACTTTAGGTACATACAATCGGTTTCTGTATCGAATTACCTCATTGTCAGTCAACTGGAAATCAGAAGGTTCACCTGGAGTAATATCTTTCTTCACTTTAGCAAAGTATTCATCACTCTTTTGTCCTGTGTGAATTCGGTCCACCAAGGTTGGTCCAAGTGTTAAGATCAGAAGTTTTGCTGACACAAGTTCAATTCATTCTGAGTGAAAGAGTACATCAAACTCTAAAGATCGGTATAGGTCTCACAACATTCGCCGTATAAGTAATGTCTCTAAATTTTAAGTGCAAACATTACTGCTGCCAATTCCAAGTCATAAGTAGGGTACTTCTTTTCATATTCTTTCAATTGTCGAGAAGCATAGCTATCACTTAATCGTTCTGCTTTAGTACACACCCAAGTCGATTCTTTGATGCATCACTATAAACTTTGAAACCTCCAGTTCTGATTGGAATTGCTAGGATAGGGGCTGACGTCAAACACTTCTTTAGTTCTTAAAAATTTTGTTCACATGCCTCTATTCATTTGTAAGTCACGCTCTTTCAGGTCAATTGTGTCAAAGGGGAAGCAATTTTGGAAAATTCTTCTACAAATCGACGATAATATCCTGTTAGTCCAAGATAAATACGCGCCTCTGATGGATTTGTAGGTTGTGGTAAATTACTAATAGATTCAACTTTGCCTGGGTCAACTGAAATTCCTGCTCCAGATATCATGTGTCCCACAAAGACAACTCGATCTAACCAGAATTCACATTTCCTGAACTTCGTATATAACTGTTTCTTTTTCAGAACCTCCAACACACTTCTCAAATGCATTTCATGGTCTTCTTTAGTCTTCGAATAGATCAAAATATCATCAATAAATACAATCATGAACCTGTCTAAGAAATCTTTAAATACCCAATTCATCAAGTCCATGAACGCTGCTGGAGCATTTGTCAGTCCAAATGGCATTACAAGCAATTCATGATGTCTGTATCTCGTACTAAATGAGGTTTTAGGAATGTCCTCTGCTTTTATCTTCAGCTGATGATACCCAGATCGCAAGTCAATCTTTGAAAAGATAGATGTACCTTGAAGCATCATTCTTTCGAACAAACAGAATCGGTGCTCCCTAAGGTGAGAAACTAGGACGAATGAAACCTTTGTCTAGTAGTTCTTGCAATTGTATTTTCAGCTCTTTCAATTCTGCAGGTGCCCACTTGATACAGTGATTTGGAAATAGGTGACACTCCGGGTTGTAGTTCTATCACAAATTCAATTTCACGATCTGGTGGCAATCTTGGTAGATCATCTGGAAATACTTCAAGACATTTTTGTAAAATTGGTACATCACTAACAGTTGAACACTATTGCCCCTCAATGCTCATCACGCTTACCACATAACCCTCAAAACCACTTTCCAGTAATCTCTGTGCTTTAACAGCTGATATTGTAGGAAATCTGAAGCATTTCTTCACTACGACAAAAGAAAACGATTCTTCTCCCTCTAGCTGAAAAGTAATACTCTGTTTCTGACAGTCAATGGTAGCACCATATTTAGATAAGCAATCTATTCCCAATATTACATCATAATCGTTCAGATCTAGCCCAATCAAGTCAACATACAATTCTCTATCTTCAATAGGAACAATGCATCAACGTATAGTATCTGATTGATTGGTATCAAATCACCGGGGAACTTATCAAATATGACTTTGGTTAGGTTAGGCGTTCTACCCAGCTTTCTCACATCTTCAGTGGATGTAAATTAATATATAAATCCAGAATCAAATAATATAAAAGTAAACAAAAATAGAGATTTTACAAATGATAAATGAACTTTTTTTTTCACAAACCATTATATAATTCACTCTAATAACGTTAATCCTCGTAATCAATAGTGTATTAACACAAAGTAATTGCACTTATCATATAGCGTAGAAAGGAGAAACAACTTGTCTCTATCCTATTACAACATGTAGTTTATGTACTTAATTCAGATCTCGTGCGTTTTATCCACAGTGCACTCTATGTAAAACAATTACAAATACTTTCCTCAAAACTTTTAACAAAAACCTAAATCCACACGTACCATGACTACCACACACATACTGCACGTCAATGCACATGCACGATCACACACGCTCACGAGCACACATTGCTGCAGTCAGCGGCTCGGTGGCGGCGACCAAACAATAGCATCTTAGAAACAGTAACGTTATGCATAAGTAAGGTAGTAGGGATCATTCTATTACATATAATCATTCATTCATATATGATTTTTTAGGCACATAAGAACTCGTAACATGAAAACTAATTGTTATTCATTATACAATTATTTAAGAACAAGTTATACATTATCAAAACCAAATTCTAAAGCCAACATAATTCATAATGCACATAATATGAACAAAATTTAAATAAACACTTACTGTAACGCCCAGAAAAGTTCTGAGCTCGTGTACATAGACAGTCTACAGGAAGTAAACCGTGCTCAGATACTAAATAATTAATTCTACTTAAACTTCCACCTAATTAATAAAAACACTATTAAATTTTATGCACAAGAATTACGTGAATTACGCTTTCACCCATACGTCTCGAATTCTATTTTTTTATTTATTTTTCTGCGAATTCTTTCTTCCTCTCTTTTTTTTTTTTCTTTCGCTAATCCTTTCACTCGCGACCTCTCTGTCTCGACTTCTGGCAGAAATAATGGTTTGATGAGGGTTGGAGTTTATCACCAACTTCCACCGCCTCTAAGTTGGCCGCCTTTGTTTGTATTTCCTTTTTTTTTTTTTTTTAAAATTATTTAGTTTTTAGATTAGGCGGTGTGATATTAACCTTTATCTTTTCGCTTTTTTTTTTTTTTTTAATTATTTAACTCAATTAACTAGCTTAGTTAGGCATCATCCATTAACCATATTATTATTACTGTTATTATTATTAATATTCTACTTAGTAACTAAGGTAGGCAGCCGTCATATACTATGAGCAACACTTGTGTACAAATTTTTCTACGATAGAAATATTCATTTTTGAAAAATTCGCGGATCTAAACCGGGTCGGGACAGATTAGGACATATTTTTCCAAAATTCGCGCAACTTGTAGTTTCAGGTTTTTCGCTCCCAGGTATGTTACAATTTGGGCAAAAGCGTGTTACAATTAGGCAAAATCTGTGTTACAAATTCTTAAAAAATTAATTTTTTGTACTTTTCAAGTAACTATAAAGAAAATATGTATTTCTGCAAGTATAAATATGTGTTACTTAATTTATTTTTTATTCTCTTTGTTGATTTATGTTAATGATATATTTTTTCGCCCCCAGATATGTTACAATTTGGGCAAAGACGTGTTACAATTAGGCAAAATCTGTGTTACAAATTCTTAAAAAATTAATTTTTTGTACTTTTCAAGTAACTATAAAGAAAATATGTATTTCTGCAAGTATAAATATGTGTTATTTAATTTATTTTTTATTCTCTTTGTTGATTTATGTTAATAATATATTTTTTCGCTCCCAGGTATGTTACAATTTGGGCAAAGGCGCGTTACAATTAGGTAAAATCTGTGTTACAAATTCTTAAAAAATTAATTTTTTGTACTTTTTAAGTAACTATAAAAAAATATGTATTTCTGCAAGTATAAATATGTGTTACTTAATTTATTTTTTATTCTCTTTGTTGATTTATGTTAATAATATGTTATTCATGTACTTAATACATCATTTAATACCTTATATATGTTATATAAAATATAATATATATTTTTATAAGGATAAATAAATGTTTGTGCATACAGTAACACACATTTGATCTTGCAGTAACAAATATTTACTCTAATTGTAACACACATTTGCAGTAGCACACATTTACTCTAATTGTAACATACATTTGCAGTAACACACATTTACTCTAATTGTAACACACATTTACTCTAGATGTAACACACATTTGCAGTAACACAAATTTACTCCAATTGTAACATAAATTTGCAGTAATACATTGTTGGGACAATCTGAGTATTTTGATTAGATCCCAAAACCCCTGATGAATTTGCCTAAGTACAGTTGTTCAGGTTTTTCTAGTTCAGGATAGTTAGGTTAGCAATTCAGTTCAGGGGGAACGTGCTGAAGGCTGAAGAATATTGGAGTCGACCCAATTTACTGAAGTCTGAAGTGCAATCCATCCTGAAGAAGTCAGAGTCAGTCTTGATGAAGATTGCCTGAACTGAAGCTGAAGAACGAAGCCTGATGATCCGTCCTGAAGACAATCCGGAAGTACCATTGGCTGATGTTTCTACTGAGTACACTAAGCATACTCAGGACAGAACTTAGTTAGTGAAGAGTAAGTGTAACCTATCAGGCTGTGCTGAATGCACATAAGACCTGACTTAGGCATTGGTTCAGTTTACCTGAATCATGTAAGTCCAAAGCAAAGAGGTTACACATACTGGGCTGAATAACCTATCAGGTTGTGCTGAATGCACATAAGACCTGACTTAGGCTTTGGTTCAGTTTACCTGAATCATGTAAGTCCAAAGTAAAAAGGTTATTTATGCTATGGGACAAAGAGACAAATAGAATGTCAACAAGACTCCGATAAAGACAAACGTTCAGGCTGAGTTATTAACAAGAGACTCAGAGTATTGAATGTACGATGAAGGACAAATGTCAGAAGGTCAACTAGTCGTTTGAACGGAAAGCCAATGATCTTTTGACAAGCATGTTCGAAGTCTGCGTAGCATTTAATGCGGCATTTAATGCGTCTCAGAGTTGCAGGCGGCGGGACAAAATTGCCAGATTAAGCATGGTGATTAGGTCAACAGTACATCTAGCCTGCAACCACCCTAAAATAGGAAAGATTTGGTTAGATCTCCTCCAACGGATTTATTTTGAATCTTGTCTATAAATATGGAGAACCTTGCACCCATTCAAGGCTAACGGGAAATTTCCAAGCGAAAGCTCTCAAGAATCCAAGCACTCAAAGCATACCTTGAACAACACTCTGCAATTAAATTTCCCTAGTATTGTAGTAGGATTCTCTCTGTATTTGCTTAGATCGATAGCCCTAATATTTAGCATTGTTTTGTATTGCTAGAGCTATCTTAGTTAGAAACCAAGAATACCAAACCACTCAGGGTGTAAGATTGGTTGGTTAGAAGGACTGGGACTTGTAAAACGCCCGGGGGTCAGTTCCTAAGAGAGGAAGTTGGCTATTCGTGTCACTTGGCACGTAAAACCCAAGTACCTATCATCAGGGTTTTGAGGATAGCTTCCTGATAAATCAAGTCATGGACGTAGGAGTTGGTTATCTCCGAACCACGTTAAAAAGACCCTTGTGTGCTGATTTACATTCTTGTTCAGGATCATAACTGTCATCATACTAAACTGAACATTCGGCATTGTTCTTATATTCAGGACTGAATCAATCAGCTTGAATCTTAATACTGTGCACTCAGCCTTAACCACCAGTTTACTAAGCAAACTCAGAGAAAACGTTTTCAGAAACTAAAACGAGTAGAAACTAAGGGCTCACTTTCTGCACGTACTCTAGCTCACTGAGATAGTAGTCCAACTGAGCGGTCAGTAGGTTTGTTATCTCTGTTGAACTTCTGAGCACTTTACTCACACTCAGCTTATCTAACTCGTTACTGAACAGTCCCTGCTGCCCCTGTGGACCTTCAGCTTACTGAGTAATTCAGGAAATCCTGACTGAGCGTGATAGAGCATTTTTCTGAGTCTTTCAGAATAATTTGACATCAGTGTATTCCCCCATACACTGATTATACTCATTTCAGGACCAACAAGTGGTATCAGAGAATTGGTTCAAAAGACCACTGACTTTGTTTACCAACAGTTTCTGAGGAGAAACTTTTGGTGGTCAACTGAACAGATCTGTTTCTGAAAACTTGCATTCATGGCATCCGGTTCTAAGCGCCTTGAAGGAAGTCTTCCTGAATACTCTATTGATAATTATGACTATTGGAAATTCAGGGTACTCGCACATCTCTATTCCATCCATGATCAGATGCCATTGGTGATTGAGCAAGGTCTGATCAAATTCACGAGGAATCTTCAGACGACCTGGCCCGTTGCTGGCAATGTTCCTGTTCCAGCCACCGGAGATGAAGAAGTGGAGAGGTCCGTGCTTAATTCTGATCAGATTAAGCAAATGGTACTGGATAATGTTGCTAAGAACATTATACTCCACACCGTTTCTTACGAGAATTCGGTCAGGCTCATGCACCTGAGGACAGCAAAGGAGATCTGGGATGCTTAGAGATGAGTGATGGATCAGTAAAGATCAAGGAGAACAAGAGAGATCTTGCAATCAGAAAGTTTGAGGTCTTCCGGATGTTAGAGGGAGAGTCCATCGATCAGATGGAAGCTCGGTTCATTAAGATGATGAACGAGCTAGCAACCCTTGGGAAGGAGTTTCCCAAGAGGGAGGTGTCTTCTAAAATCCTGAACTGTCTCCCTGAAAGATGGGACACAGGAATGATCTTGTTAAAGAATACTCAGGATCTCACCAAAATTACTCACTCTCACCTATTCTCAGAGCTTAAGGCTCTGGAATTCGACCTCGATAAGAGGAAGAAGAAGGGTGTTGTCAGTGAGGAAGTCAGTGAGGAGAAGACTCCTGAAAAGGAGAAGAGCGTAGCTCTTAAAGCTACTCCTGAGCCTGAGGCTGGATCTGGCTCTAAGTCTCTGAAGGACATGAACAAGGATGAGTTGGCCTTGGAATACAGCCTGATGGCGCGACATTTCAAGAAATTGAACTCTCGATTCAGAAGGTATAAGAAATTTTATACTGACAGCCGTGATCGCAGGTACTCCAGCCCCAGGAGATCGAGCCCCCGGAGAGAAGAGAGGAGGGGTTCAGATTCCAGGAGAGATAGTGATGAGCCTGAGCGGCGTAGAGATGAGAAGAGGAGAGATGATGAGCCCAAAAGATCTAGCTCCAAACCTGAATGATCATCAGGGAGCAGGAGGGAGTCATCAGATAAAAGATACACTGACAAGAAGTTTGCTTATAATGTAGATCAGTGCTACCACTGCAAGAAGACCGGACATTATCAGTATGATTGTCCGGAGCTCAGTGCTCGTGAGCGAGAGGATCGGAGAGCCGAGAGAGAGCTCAGGGCATCAGACCGAAGAGCTATGCTTGCTGAGGATTCCTCAGATTCAGATGGCCCAGGATGCCGGTCCCCTGAACTCTTCTCCGATGAGGAGTATGATGACCTTTGCCTGATGGCAGATGATGAGGTATGTTCTTCTGCCTCTTCTCCTGATCACGCACCTGAGTTTAGCTCAGACTCAGTAGGAGAACTTGACTTTCAGCTCGCTCTAGAGCAATTGATGGTTGATTTCTCAAGGCTGCAGGAGACTCATACTCACACAATGGATGTGAATGCACAGCTGAGTGGGGAAAACGATCGGTTAGCTGAGTCTCTCAGAGTGAGAGATACTGAGGAAGCCCTCAGATTAGTACATCTTCAGGAAGAGTTGCTTCATGCTCGGAATAAACATGATGGAGCTCCACTGGAAGTGGAAATACTGAAAGGTGTAATCTGCTCGCTGATTGAGACTCGTGACACTGATCTATTCCTCGCTCAGGAACAACTGATGATTGAGCGAATCACTCTAAGAGTGATGTTCCAAAACTGAGTGGCAAGCTCGCCTTTGTGCTGAGCAAACTGCTTGGGATCTTGAACTGATCTCAAAATAGAAAGCTCATGAGGAGTTGGTGCTTCAATACACCACTGAAAATAAGGCCCTGAAACAAAAGAATAGGCAACTTGAGGAAAAGATGAAGAAGTTACTCGAGTCCTCCCTAGTGGTTGATGAGTTAACAAGTTTCTCTCAGCATACCGATGGTGCCAAAGCTGGGTTAGGTTATGATGCCTCTAAAGACCCAAAGGGCAAGAAGAAGAGAGGTGCTTCAAGGACCAACTCTCAGAAGAAGTTTGTCTCTGCCCAAACTGACGATAAGAGCTCAAGTGTTGCTCGTCAGGATAAAGACAAAGAGAAGGAGAAAATGCCTGTTGAACCTGTCAGGTAAAGGACTGAGGAACAAAGGCCAAAACCTAAGGGAAAGGCCAAGGCTCCTCATCCTGAGTCGAGGAAGACAGACCAAGGGAACTCCAAGGCTTAGCCTAGGAATCCTCAAGCTGGAAAGAATTCCGCCCCTAGCACTTCTCAGGCTCAGCCTAGAAATGCTCAGGGTGGAAGGAACTTTGGTTTGAGGAGGCCTCAGGCAAGGCCAAGGACTACTGAGGTCCAGACTCCTCAGGCAGGGCACAGAGCCCATCAGGAGCGTCCCAATCCTCAAAGGAGAAGGACAAACCAGGTGGCCTCTGAAAGGCAACGGAGACCTGACTCCGATAACACTCAGGTCAGACCTCAAGTGCCAAGAGGTCAGGCCCGAGCTGCTCCTTCTCAGGACAGACCCCAGCCCAATGCACCCAGGCCAAGGAGGAACAGGAGGCCCACCCCCAGGAATCAATCTAGGGCTCCTGAACCTCAGGCTGACACCAATACACCCTCAACTTCCCAGGCATAAAGGAAGAAGAGGACTGTGTATGTTGATGTTTCTGGGAAACAGGTTTACACTTCTGATGCTATCTGAATTGTTAAACAAATCTGGATCCCGAAGGGTATGACTGACTCTGTAGGACCCAATACGAGATGGGTACCTGAGGCCTGATTCTTTTCAGGTCGCCGCGGGCTACAAGAAGAGGAAGAAGGATGTGATGAAGGACTGGTACTTGGACTCAGGGTGTTCCAAGCACATGACCGGATTTCGTGATCTCCTTCAGGATTATGTAGCTCAGGAAGGCCCACAGGTAACCTTTAGTGATAACTCTAAGGGTTTCACCAGGGGATTCGGAACCCTTGTTATTGGCTCTATCCGTGTACTGAATGTATCATATGTTGAGGGACTGAGACATAACTTACTCCCGGTCAGTTAGTTCTGTGACCGAGGATATAGTGTAGAATTTACATCTAACATGTGTCTTGTGAAGGACAAATCTACACTACAGGTTCTGATTACAGGTGTCAGGAGGGGCAATGTATATTTTGCTGACTTCAAGAGCAGTACTCATGAAACTTGTTTGGTCGCTAAAAGATCATCTGAGCTCAGTTGGCTTTGGCATAAACGCCTGAGTCACTTAAACTTCAAGATTATTAACAAAATTTCTAGACTTTCTCTTGTAGATGGTCTACCTAATGAAGTTTTTAGCAAAGACCACGTGTGCGGAGCATGTCAGGAAGGCAAGCAAACCAAAGCCTCATTCAAAGAGAAAGAAGCCTTCTCCACTGACAGAGTGCTTCAGCTCCTGCACATGGATCTCTTTGGTCCAGTTACTCCTGTCACCATAAATGGTAGGAAATATACCCTTGTTGTTGTTGATGATTATTCCAGGTACACATGGGTTATTTTCTTGCTGAACAAGAAGGAGTCTCAGGTCAAGCTTCCGGAGTTACTCAAGCAATTGAGTACTGAACAGGGTCAGAGCATAGTCAGGATCCGATCAGATCGAGGAACAGAGTTTATAAACTCTATTATAACTAACTTTTGTACTAACCATGGTATAGGTCATGAGACTTCTGCAGCCAGGACCCCTCAGCAGAATGGGGTAGCTGAAAGAAGGAATCCGACTCTGAAGGAAGCTGCCAGGACCATGTTGGCTGAGTCAGGACTACCCAAGAAGTACTAGGCTGAAGTAATCAACACTGCTTGCTACACTCAGAACCGATCTATGCTGAACAAACAACATGCTAAGACACCTTATGAAACTTGGAACAAGAGGAAGCCTCGCATCTCTTATTTCCATATCTTCGGGTGTAAGTGTTTCATCCTGAACAATGGGAAAGACCAGCTGAAAGCCTTTGATAACAAACTGATGAGGGAGTTTCTTAGGATACTTCTCAGTCAGTAAACCTTTCAGGGTTTATAACTGTCGGACCCTTTGTGTGGAGGAAACACCTCACGTTGTGTTTGATGAGACTGCATCAGTGCGTAGAAAACAGGTTCCGAGTCCTGACACTGAGGGGGTTACCAAGAGAGTAACAAGATTGAGCCTGAAAAATCCTGAATTCAAGATCAAGCTTGTCAGTGCTCCCAAAGGATGGGATGATGATGATGAAGATCAGGATGGACCTCAGGCCAACCCTCAGCAAGCCCCTGCCTCGGAGAATGTTGAGTCTCAGACGGAAGGACAGACTCAACCTGAGGTACGTACTGTCAGTGATAAATCTTCTGTACCTGAGACAGTTACTGAGTCCAACACTGTAGGGGAAAACAATATCTCTGATATTGGCCAACCCTCAGGAAATGACTCAGCATCCTCTGTTCTTGCTCGTTCCGCTTCTTTGCCTGTTATTGTCGAGACTAATGTTTCAGGATCAGGCGAGGGGACGTCAGCAGCTCCCAGTGCTCCGGTCAGCTGGAGGAGGTGGCTAGATGATCACTCATTGGCTGATATCATTGGGGATGTCAATGAGGTAGTCAGGACGAGGTTGTACTTTGGCGAGAGAGCTATGTTTTGTTGTCTCCTGAGTGATCAGGAGCCTAAGAGCATAGAAGAAGCTCTTGCTGACCCCAACTGGATCCTAGCCATGCAGGATGAGCTCAATCAGTTTGAGCGGAATCAGGTTTGGGAGTTAGTTGAGAGACCTAGGCATCAACATGTTATTGGCACCAAGTGGGTTTTTAAGAACAAGAGGGATGAGAAGAACGTTGTTGTCAGGAATAAGGCCAGATTAGTGGCAAAGGGTTACTCTCAGGCCGAGGGAATCGACTATGATGAGACCTTTGCTCCGGTCGCAAAGTTGGAAGCAATCAGGTTGTTTCTGGCATATGCAACATTCAAGAAGTTCAAAGTGTATCAGATGGATGTAAAGAGTGCTTTTCTTAATGGTGTACTGAACGAGGAGGTCTATGTTGAGCAACCTCCAGGGTTCGAAGTTGGGAATAAGGTATATCACCTGAAGAAAGCTCTTTATGGCCTGAAGCAAGCTCCGAGAGCTTGGTATGATACACTTTCCCAATTCCTGACAGACCATGGGTTCGTGAAAGAAACAGTGGACAGGACCCTCTTCCGGATATCCGAAAGGGAGGACATTCTCTTGGTCCAGATTTATGTGGATGACATAATATTTGGATCTCCTAATCTGAAGCTTTGTGAGAAATTCTCCAAGCTGATGACTGGGAAATTTGAGATGTCAATGATGGGAGAAATGAACTTCTTTCTGGGTCTCCAAGTCAGGCAATCTGACTCTGGAATTTTCATAAATCAGTCTAAATATGCGAGGGACTTGATTCAGAAATTCAGAGTATAGTCCAGCAAAGTCTCATATATTCCCATGAACACAAATGAGAAGCTGGATCCTGACAAAGAAGGAGTCTCAGTAAATCAGACTGAATATAGGGCACTTATAGGATCCTTGTTGTATCTGACTGCTAGTCGCCCTGACATCACTTATGCAGTCGGAGTTTGTGCAAGATATCAGTCTGATCCTAAGAAGAGTCATCTAGAGAGTGCCAAAAAGATACTGAAATACCTAAGAGGTACTGTCAATTTAGGACTTTTGTATCCCTCTGATGACATTCTAGAACTGACTGGCTATTCAGATGCAGATTATGGAGGCTGTAGGCTTGATAGGAAATTAACTACAAGCACATGTCAGTTTCTAGGGAGTAAACTGATCTCTTGGTTTTCTAAGAAGCAAACCAGTGTTGCAACGTCTACTACTGAGGCTGAGTATATGGCGGCAGACAGTTGTTGTTCTCAGATCCTTTGACTGAAACAACAACTGAGAGACTACCAAATTGAGGCCACTGAAGTCCCAATTTATTGTGACAATAATAGTGCCATTGCCATATCCCAAAACCCAGTCTAACACACAAGGTGTAAGCATGTAGACATCAGACATCACTTCATAAGAGATCATGTTGAGAAGAAGGACATCAGGATGGAGAGAGTCCCTACTGATAAATAGAGAGCTGACATTCTGATTAAGGCTTTGCCTGAAACCAGGTTTGTTGAGTTATCAGTAGAGTTAGGACTCCTTGACCCAGGCTTAGGAGATTCGATCTGAATCTCTTATCAGAATGCACAAGGTCAGGGGGAATGACTAACTAGGACTCAGGATGAAGGAATCTCAGAGAGAATGTGAATGGTTGTAGGGGGAACATTCAGAATACAAAGGATGATCAGTATAGACTGACTAAGTTTCAGGACACTGAACTCAGGGTTTGTCACTCTGATAGGTCACATGTGGTATCAGTCAGAATACAAATCTGACTGACTGGTATGTTTCCTAATTTATTTTTAGTCATCATATCTTGCTTGCATCATTCTTGATACTGTTTGCCGTATTGTCAAATCAAATTATTTTGTCATTTAATCCCAGCCATTCATTTAATATTGAGTTATTATTTAATAAAAATTATTTGAATTAAATACGGACATGCTCTGACGCGCATTTAATGCACAATGGGCGGGAACAACTTTCGATAAAGTTTTGACTCATTACTATTGAAAACCGAAGAGGCTTCATGCATCTTGCGTTTTAATCTTAACCATTGAATCTCATAAGTCATTACTTTCTGAGCCATCCGATTAAAACTGGATTTTAGTATAAATAAGGGAAGTTTTTGTTATTGCGACCTTTACGCACTCAAATCTTTTCTTGCTATATTTCTCTCTGCAATCCGATTTCCTTCATATCTTCAAATTTCTCATCCATGGCTTCACCCTTTGTAGTCTCGTTCTTTGGAAATCTTTTCCATCTCAGAAATGAAATTCACTGGGAACCTTTTGGAGATTTTTCTTCAAAACATCCTGACATTTTGCCTGTGAAAGAACTGTTTGAAAATGCAGGACTTCTACAGTTCATCACAACAAAACCCAAGAGGCTTCATCCTCGTCTTGTTGCTGCCTTCTACATCAAAATGGCACAGAACAAGGATTCTCAGGAGTGGGAAACCTGCATTCCCCTGACTTCTTGTGTAAAAGGGAAGAATGGTGAAGATGAGATGACCAGGAAGTGGGTCACTCTCAACATTAGGCAGAAGATTAAGGAGGTGTTTAATCTTCCCCACTCTAGACGAAGCCCTATCGACTACGGGTTTGGGACTGAGAAGGACTATCTCCAGTCTCTCTGCGATGGAGACGTTGTCCTAAAGTCGGGCCTGAACAAGTCCATTCTGAGGACTGAGAATCGTCACCTCTTCGACCTGACTAGTCAGGGGGTGATGGGGATTGCTGGAGGTTTGGAGCAGATATCCCGACATAAATTATATACCATGATGGCAATCTCAGACGCCTCAGTGCATGACTTCCATTGGGAGGATTACTTTCTCCATCTACTGGTAGCTGAAACCAGTAACATCAAGTACTCGCCGGAGGGTCAGGTGACATTTGAGGCCAAGATGCACTTCGGCACTAAGATTTCTCTAATCTTGGAAACCTTAGATCTCGGTGATGTGGATCAGGCCCAATCACTTGAGATTCCAGTGAAAATTGACCTCTTCAGAGCTTATTCCGGTGGTGCTGGCACAAAGAAGCGATCGAGAACCCAGAAGAAGAAGGCTCAGGCGAGCACCACTGGAGGAGTCAAGGCTCAGGCCAGCAAATCTTCAGGGGCCCTTATTTTGAAGTCAACGGAGGTTAAATCCAAGCCCTCTGGACCCAAGCAATAGACGCTTAAATTTATATATCCGGGGTCAGAGGAGCAAAAGAAGAAGCTCGTGGAAGAGAAGGCTGCTGAAGAAGTGATTCAGCATGCAACTCCGAAGGGGGAACCAGCTCAGCCTGCTCTTGAAATTGCCCCAATCTCTGCCGTTCCGGAGGTTGCATCCTCAGATCCAACACCACTTGTCCTTGAGCAAGAAGTGGCTGAGGAACAGATCCTCAACATTGCATCAGATTATCAGGGCTTGGAGGCCCACTCTGAGGAGGAACCGGTTGCTGTTCAGGCTGATGTTCCATGGCCATTCCCTGCACCTGATGAAAACACATTCCCTGACTTTGAGATAGTGGCAAGGGGAACAGCTGTGGAAATGGTGCATAAGAGGTTTCCTGATCTCTCGGATGCTCAAAAGGAGGCGGTTGTGCAACTTCGCACTTACGCCATGATCAGGAATGCCACTTGGTCTGAATTGAGTCAGCTCGGAGAATTGAGAGGATGGGATAAAATGGCTGAATCTGAAGCTGCTCTTTTCAATCACTTTGAGGTAAATTCTTTACATCACTTGATCAAAATGGTAGACTTTATCAAAACCATCCGCAACATCTATCCTGAGCCCAAGCCAGAAAGAGTAGAGATGGAGAAGGAAGTAGAGAGGGAAATGATTATGATTACTGATGATACTCAGCAAGGTGGCACTGAAGGGGTCAGTGCACCGGCCGATGAAGCACTCCCGGGACCCGGGACTGCTGAGGCTTCAGGGGAGGGTCCATCAGGTCTGGTCTTCGTGAAAGGAAGATGGATCACCCCAGAGTCCTTATTTGTTCAAAACTCCTCACGAGCCCTTGCCAATCTTCACAGAAGGGTAATCCTCGTTGAGCGAAAAACAAGTCGGGTCGGTTCCAATTCTGAAATTCTGAACAAGAAGATGAATAGGCTGGATCGAGATCTGAACGAGATAGGTACGGATATGAATGCTGCGATCGACCTTCTCGGTGAGGTTCGGGCACAACACTCAGTAGATCTCACTGTTATTACTGAGCAAGCAAAAGGGGCCATTCAGAGTTGCAATCCAATGGTTTCTGATGCACACACTCAACAAGAGAGTAAGCTTGCCACCTTCCTTGACCAACAACTGACTGAGAGGGTTGATTAACTGGTTGATGAAAAGCTGGCCAAGCTGAAGGCTGAACTGAAGGCGGAGCTACTGAGTGAAATGTCAGAACAAGAGAAAATGGAGATTGCCTCTGCCCTAGACAACTGAATGAAGGACTTCGAAGGACGGCTGAAGGCTGAACACAATTCAGCTATTGATAAGCTCAGTGTTGGTCTGAAAGGGATGGCCGGGCAAATAGGGCAACTTCAGGCTAAGCAGACTGAGATGGACAGTCAGTTCACCTTGTTGGCGGAGTCAGTAAACGAGGTCGTTGGCCGAATCAACGACGATGATGCCAAAAAGGGGGAAGAAGGAAAGAAGCAAATTACTGCTGGAAAAGCCAAGAAGAAGATCTTCCCCCCAAAACTGAAAGCTGCGGACAGGAAAAGGACTAGGTCCGTCGCTGCCATCAAAGCTGCTGAAGGCTCATATCCGAAGAGACTGAGGTCCTCTGAAGATCCTCCCCTGGAACCCATGTATACTGAAATGGAGGAACAAATGCACCCTGGGACAACCACTCAGAAGAAGATGGTGATGACTGAGGCGGAGAAGTTAGCGAAGATGAAGGAGATTTCGCTACTTAGTCAGATCCAACGATTGAAAGAGTCCAACGAGTACCTGACTTCGCAGGTTCAGAAGAAGAAATCTGTGCCTTCTGGATCTCGAAAGAAGACTCAGAGGAGGTGGTCAATCCAGGTCAGAGTCCTCCTCCACTTCAGTTTGTGGAGGATTTCATTCCGCTTGAGATGTTGGAGGTATGGATTCCGATCCGGAATAGGTGGGCTTACCTATTCTACGTGGTGGGGTTATGGGACGATCAGACTGAAGATAAAGACGTCATACTCCATCACTGGATGGCGCAGGAGCATCCTGATCTATGGGCTGAGATTATCAGAAATGCAGACATAGAAGGGGTCGAGATCGCTCCGCCGGAATTCATTACCTATCCTCCTCTACTCTTCGGAAACTCCAAGCAACTGGACCGGAAAGCGATATCTGAAGAAGTCGTCAGGGTAGGACGCGCTGCCGGGGCCGTTGGTGATCGGAACAAAATGAAGCAGATTCTGAGCCGAGTCTTGGAGATGTATGAGATCTCTCTTGCTGAATGGAACAAGGATGAAGAGTAGCTACTTCAGGAGTTAGTTGTTCAGGAAATTGTAATAGCTTCAGGATAATTGTAACGCTTATATCAATCAATAAAGTTATTTATTTTCCTGAGTACAACTTCTTGTTGACTCCTGAACTTACTTTTCTGTATCCTTGTCAAGAACTGTACTAACCCATTCCTTGTTTTCATCTTATAGACTAAGTGCCTAGTTTGTCAGAAGGTACTGAACTTATTTCACTGACTAGGTCAGTTGATTGTATAGATGAATAGGAATTTGCTTAAGGGTTTTGGTATCATCAAAAAGGGGGAAATTGTTGGGACAATCTGAGTATTTTGGTTAGATCCCAAAACCCCTGATGAATTTTCCTAAGTACAGTTGTTCAGGTTTGTCTAGTTCAGGATAGTTAGGTTAGGAATTCAGTTCAGGGGGAACGTGCTGAAGACTGAAGAATATTGGAGTCGACCCAATTTACTGAAGTCTGAAGTGCAATCCATCCTGAAGAACTCAGAGTCAGTCTAGATGAAGATTGCCTGAAGCTGAAGAACGAAGCCTGATGATCCATCCGGAAGACAATCCGGAAGTACCATTGGCTGATGTTTCTACTGAGTACACTAAGCATACTCAGGACAGAACTTAGTTAGTGAAGAGTAAGTGTAACCTATCAGGCTGTGCTGAATGCACATAAGACCTGACTTAGGCATTGGTTCAGTTTACCTGAATCATGTAATTCCAAAGCAAAAAGGTTACACATACTGGGCTGAATAACCTATCAGGCTTTGCTGAATGCACATAAGACCTGACTTGGGCATTGGTTCAGTTTACCTGAATCATGTAAGTCCAAAGCAAAAAGGTTATTTATGCTATGGGACAAAGAGACAAATAGAATGTCAACAAGACTCTGATAAAGACAAACGTTCAGGCTGAGTTATTAGCAAGAGACTCAGAGTATTGAATGTACGAGGAAAGACAAATGTCAGAAGGTCAACTAGCCGTTTGAATGGAAAGCCAATGATCTTTCGACACGCATGTATGGAGTCTGCGTAGCATTTAATGAGGCATTTAATGCGTCTCAGAGTTGCAGGCTGCGGGACAAAATTGCCAGATTAAGCATGGTGATTAGGTCAACAGTACATCTAGCCTGTAACCACCCTAAAATAGGAAAGATTTGGTTAGATCTCCTCCAACGGATCTATTTTGAATCTTGCCTATAAATATGGAGAGCCTTGCACCCATTCAAGGCTAACGGGAAATTTCCAAGCGAAAGCTCTCAAGAATCCAAGCACTCAAAGCATACCTTGAACAACACTCTGCAATTAAATTTCCCTAGTGTTGTATTAGGATTCTCTCTGTATTTGCTTAGATCGATAGCTCTAATATTTAGCATTGTTTTGTATTGCTAGAGCTATCTTAGTTGGAAACCAAGAATACCAAACTACTCAGGGTGTGAGATTAGTTGGTTAGAAGGACTGAGACTTGTAAAACGCCCAGGGGTCAGTTCCTAAGAGAGGAAGTTGGCTATTCTTGTCCCTTGGCACGTAAAACCCAAGTACCTATCCTCAGGGTTTTGAGGATAACTTCCTATTAAATCAGGTCGTGGACGTAGGAGTTGGTTATCTCCGAACCACGTTAAAAAGACCCTTGTGTGCTGATTTACATTCTTGATCAGGATCATAACTGTCATCATACTAAACTGAACATTCGGCATTGTTTTTATATTCAGGACTGAATCAATCACCCTGAATCTTAATACTGTGCACTCAGCCTTAACCACCAGTTTACTAAGCAAACTCAGAGAAAATGTTTTTAGAAACTAAAACGAGTACAAACTAAGGGCTCACTTTCCGCACATACTCTAGCTCACTGAGATAGTATATTGGTCCCGAAACGAGTTAAATCAGTGTATGGGGGGGAATACACTGATGTCAGATTTTTCTGAAAGACTCAGAAAAATGCTCTAACGCACTCAGTCAGAATTCTCTGAAGTACTCAGTATGCTGAATGTCCGCAGGGGCAGCAGGGACGGTTCAGTACCGAGTCAGATAAGCTGAGTGTGAGTAAAGTGCTCGGAGGCTCAGTAGAGATAACAAACCTACTGACTGCTCGGAAGCGAGTCAGTTGGACTACTATCTCAGTGAGTCAGAGTACGTGTGGAAAGTGAGCCCTTAGATTCTACTCATTTTAGTTTCTGAAAACGCTTTCTCTGAGTTGCTTAGTAAATTGGTGGTTAAGGCTGAGTGCACAGTATTCAGATTCAGGATGATTGATTCAGTCCTGAAGTTAAAACTAATGCAGTATGTTCAGTTTAATATGATGACATTTATGATCCTGAACAAAACAGTAAATCAGCACACAGGGGACTTTTTAACGTGGTTCGGAGATAACCAACTCCTACGTCCACGACCTGATTTAACAGGAAGCTATCCTCAAAACCCTGAGGATAGGTACTTGGGTTTTACGTGCCAAGGGACACGAGTAGCCAACTTCCTCTCTTAGGAACTGACCCCTGGGCGTTTTACAAGTCCCAGTCCTTCTAACCAACCTATCTCACACTTTGAGAGGTTTGGTATTCTGGTTTCCAACTAAGATAGCTCTAGCAATATAAATCAGTGCTAAATAATAGAGCTATCGATCTAAGAAAATACAGAGTGAATCCTACTACAACACTAGGGAAATTTAATTGCAGAGTGTTGTTTATGATATGCTTTGTGTTCTTGGATTCTTGAGAGTTCTCTTGGAAATTTCCCGTTCACCTTGAATGGGTGCAAGGTTCTCCATATTTATAGGCAAGATTCAAAATAGATCCGTTGGAGGAGATCAAATCAAATCTTTCCTATTTTAGGTAGATTGCAGGCTAGAAATACTGTTCGACCTACCCGCCATGCTTATTCTGGCAAGTTGTCACATCACCTGCAACCTTTTGAGACGCATTAAATGCCGCATTAAATGCTGCGCAGACTCCGTGCTTATGTGTCGAAAGATCATTGGCTCTCCGCTATAACGGCTAGTTGACCTTCAGACATTTATCCTTCCTCGTACATTCAATGCTCTGAGTCTCTCGTAATAACTCAGTCTGAACGTGTGCCTTAAAGGAGTCTTACTGACATTCTTTTTGTCTCTTGTCCCATAGCATAAATAACCTTCTGCTTTGGACTGACATGATTCAGGTGATCTGAACCACAGCCTGAGTCAGGTCCTATGTGCATTCAGCACAGCCTGATAGGTCATTCAGCTCAGTATGTGTTACCTTTTTGCTTCGAACTTACAGGATTCAGGTGAACTGAACCAAGGCCTAAGTTAGGTCCTATGTGCATTCAGCACAGCCTGAGCGACGCAGAGATGAAAAGAGGAGAGAGGATGAGCCCAGAAGATCCAGCTCCAAACCTGAAAGATCATCAGGGAGCAGGAGGGACTCCTCTGATAAAAGGTACACTGACAAGAAGCTTTCTTCTGATGCAGATCAGTGCTACCACTGCAAAAAGTCCGGACACTATCAGTATGATTGTCCGGAGCTCAGTGCTCGTGAGCGAGAAGATAGGAGAGCTAAAAGAGAGCTCAGGGCTTCAGACCGGAGAGCGTTGCTAGCTGAGGATTCCTCAGATTCAGATGGCCCTGGACGCCGGTCTCCTGAACTCTTTTCAGATGAGGAGTATGATGACCTCTGCCTGATGGCAGATGATGAGGTATGTTCTTCTGCCTCTTCTCCTGATCACGCACCTGAGTTTAGCTCAGATTCAGCAGGAGAACTCGACCTTCAGCTTGCCCTAGAGCAATTGATGGTTGACTTCTCTAGGCTACAGGAGACTCATACTCACACAGTGGATGTGAACGCACAACTGAGTGAGAAGAACGATCGGTTAACTGAGTCTCTCAGAGTAAGAGACACTGAGGAAGCCCTCAGATTAGTACATCTTCAGGAGGAGCTACTTAATACTAAGAATAAGCATGATGAAGCTCCACTGGAGGTAGAAAGACTGAAGGGTGTCATCAGCTCGCTAATTGAGACTCGTGACACTGATTTGTTCCTTGCTCAGGAACAACTGATAATTGAGCAAACTGTTTTAAGAATGATGCTCGAAACTGAGTGGCAAGCTCGCCTTTGTGCTGAGCAAACTGCTTGGGATCTTGAGCTGATCTCAAAAGATAAAGCTCATTCAGAATTAGTGCTTCAATACACCGCTGAAATTGAGGCCCTGAAAGAAATCAATGGGCATCTTGAAGTCAAGCTGAAGAAGTTATACACATCTACCCAAGTGGTTGATGAGTTGACAAATTTCTCTCAGCTGACTGATGGTGCTAAAGCTGGGTTAGGCTATGATGCCTCAAAAGACCCAAAGGGCAAGAAAAAGAGAGGTGCTTCAGGAAGCAACTCTCAGAAAAAGTTTGTCCCTGCCCTAACTGATGACAAGAGCTTCAGTGTTGCTCATCAGAATAAAGGCAAAGGGAAGGAGAAAATGCCTGCTGAACCTGTCAGGCAAAGGACTGAGAAACTAAGACAAAAACCTAAGGAAAAGGTCAAAGTTTCTTATTCTGAGTCTAGGAAGACAGACCAAAGGAACTCCAAGGTCCAACATAGGAATCCTCAAACTGGGAAGAATTTTGTTCCTAGCACTTCTCAGGCCCAGCCTAGAAATGTTCAGAACAAAAGGAACTCAGGACAAAGGAGACCTCAGGCAAGACCTAGGACTACTGAGGTTCAGACTCCTCAGACAGGGCACAGAGCCCATCAGGAGCGTCCTAATTCTCTAAGAAGAAGGACAAACCAGGTGGCCTCTGAAAGGCAATGGAGACCTGACTCCGGAAACACTCAGACCAGACCTCATGTGCCAAGAGGTCAGGCCAGAGCTGCTCCTTCTCAGAACAGACTTCAGCCCAATGTACCCAGGTCAAGGAGAAACAGGAGGCCCACCCCCAGAAATCAAACTAGGGCTCCTGTATCTCAGGCTGACACCCATACACCCTCAACTTCCCAGGCACAAAGGAAGAAGAGAACTGTGTATGTTGACATTTCAGGGAAACAGGTCTACACTTCTGATGCTGTCAGAATTGTCAGACAAATCTGGATCCCGAAGGGTATGGCTGACTCAGTAGGACCCAATACGAGATGGGTACCTGAGGCCTGATTCTTTTCAGGTCACTGCGGGCTACAAGAAAAGGAAGGAGGATCTGATGAAGGACTGGTACTTGGACTCAGGATGTTCCAGGCACATGACCAGATTTCGTGATCTCCTTCAGGATTATGTAGCTCAAGAAGGCCCGCAGGTAACCTTTGGTGATAACTCTAAGGGTTTCACCAGAGGATTCGGAACCCTTGTTATTAACTCTGTCCGTGTTATGAATGTATCATATGTTGAAGGACTGAGACATAACTTGCTCTCGGTTAGTCAGTTTTGTGACCGAGGATATAGTGTAGAATTTACATCTAACATGTGTCTCGTAAAGGACAAATCTACACTGCAGGTTCTGATTACAGGAGCCAGGAGGGGCAATGTATACTTTGCTGACTTCAAGAGTAGCCCTCCTGAAACCTGTCTGGTCGCTAAGAGCTCCTCTGAGCTCAGTTGGCTTTGGCATAAACGTCTGAGTCACTTAAACTTCAAGATTATTAACAAAATCTCTAGACTTTCTCTTGTAGATGGTCTGCCTAATGAAGTTTTTAGCAAAGACCACGTGTGCGGAGCATGTCAGGAAGGCAAGCAAACCAAAGCCTCATTCAAGATGAAGGAAGCCTTCTCTACTGACAAAGTGCTTCAGCTCCTGCACATGGATCTCTTTGGTCCAGTAACTCCTGTCAGCATAAATGGTAGGAAATATACCCTTGTTGTTGTTGATGACTATTCCAGGTACACATGGGTTATTTTCTTGCTGAACAAAAAGGAGACACAGGTCAAGCTTCCTGAGTTACTCAAGCAATTGAGTACTGAATAGGGTCAGAGCATTGTCAAGATTCGATCAGATCGAGGAACCGAGTTTATAAACTCTATTATAACTGACTTTTGTACTAACCATGGTATAGCTCATGAGACTTCTGCAGCTAGGACCCCTCAGCAGAATGGGGTAGCTGAAAGAAGGAATCGTACCCTGAAGGAAGCTGCCAGGACCATGTTGGCTGAATCAGGACTGCCCAAGAAGTACTGGGCTGAAGAAATCAACACTGCTTGATACACTCAGAACCGATCTATGCTGAACAAACAACATGCTCAGACACCCTATGAGACTTGGAACAAGAGGAAACCTCGCATCTCTTATTTCCATATTTTTGGGTGCAAGTGTTTCATCCTGAACAATGGAGAAGACCAGCTGAAAGCCTTTGATAGCAAATCTGATGAGGGAGTTTTCTTAGGATACTCCTCAGTCAGTAAAGCTTTCAGGGTGTATAACTGTCGGACCCTTTGTGTGGAGGAAACACCTCATGTTGTGTTTGATGAGACTGCATCAGTGCATAGGAAACAGGTTCCAAGTCCTGATACTGAGGGAATTACCAAAACGGTAACAAGGCTGAGTCTGAAGAATCCTGAATTCAAGATCAAACTTGTCAGTGCTCCCAAGGGATGGGATGATGATGATGAAGATCAGGATGGACTTCAGGCCAACCCTCAGCAAGCCCCTGCCTCGAAAAATGTTGAGTCTCAGACGGAGGGACAGACTCAACCTGAGGTACGTACTGTCGGTGATGATGCTTCTGCACCTGAGACAGTTACTGAGTCCAACACTGTAGGGGGAAACAATTTCTCTGACATTGGTCAACCCTCAGGAAATAACTCAGTATCCCCTGTTCTTGCTCGTTCCGCTTCTTTGCCTATTATTATTGAGACTAATGTTTCAGGATCAGGCAATGGAACTTCAGTAGCTCCCAGTGCTCCAGTCAGCAGGAGGCGATGGCTAGATGATCACTCATTGGCTGATATCATTGGAGATATCAATGAGGGGGTCAGGACGAGGTTGTCCTTTGGTGAAAGCGCTATGTTTTGTTGCTTTCTGAGTGATCAGGAACCTACAAGCATAGAAGAAGCTCTAGCTGATCCCAACTGGATCCTAGCCATGCAGGATGAGCTCAATCAGTTTGAGCGGAATCAGGTTTGGGAGTTAGTGGATAGACCTAGGCGTCAACATGTTATTGGCACCAAATGGGTTTTTAAGAACAAGAGGGATGAGAAGAATGTTGTTGTCAGAAATAAGGCCAGGCTTGTAGCAAAAGGTTACAGTCAAGCTGAAGGTATCGACTATGATGAGACCTTTGCTCCAGTCGCAAGATTAGAAGCAATCAGGTTGTTTCTGGCTTATGCAACATTCAAGAAATTCAAGGTGTATCAGATGGACGTAAAAAGTGCTTTTCTGAATGGTGTACTGAATGAGGAGGTGTATGTTGAGCAACCTCCTGGATTCGAATTTGGTAATAAAGTATACCACCTGAAGAAAGCCCTTTATGGCCTGAAGCAAGCTCCGAGAGCTTGGTATGATACATTATCCCAATTCCTGATAGACCACGGGTTCGTGAAAGGAACAGTGGACAGGACCCTCTTCCGGATCACCGAAGGGGAAGACATTCTCTTGGTTCAGATCTATGTGGATGACATAATATTTGGATCTCCTAATCTGAAGCTTTGTGAGAATTTTTCCAAGCTGATGACTGGGAAATTTGAGATGTCAATGATGGGAGAAATGAATTTCTTTCTGGGTCTCCAAGTCAGGCAAACTGACTCCAGAATTTTCATCAATCAGTCCAAGTATGCGAGGGACTTGATTCAGAAATTTGGAGTTCAGTCCAGCAGAGTCTCACGCATTCCCATGAACACGAATGAGAAGCTGGATCCTGACAAAGAAGGAGCCTCAGTAAGTCAGACTGAATATAGGGCACTGATTGGATCTTTATTATATCTGACTGCTAGTCGTCCTGACATCACTTATGCAGTTGGAGTTTGTGCAAGGTATCAGTCTGATCCAAAGAAGAGTCATTTAGAGAGTGCCAAAAGGATTCTGAAATACCTAAGAGGTACAGTCAACTTAGGACTTTGGTATCGCTCTGATGACAACCTAGAATTGACTGGCTATTCAGACGCTGATTATGGAGGCTGTAGACTTGATAGGAAATCAACTACAGGCACATGTCAGTTTCTAGGGAGTAAACTGATCTCTTGGTTTTCTAAGAAGCAAACCAGTGTTGCAACGTCTACTACTGAGGCTGAGTATATGGCGGCAGGCAGTTGTTGCTCTCAGATTCTTTGGCTGAAACAACAACTGAGAGACTACCAAGTTGAGGCCACTGAAGTCCCAATTTATTGTGACAATAATAGTGCCATTGCCATATCCCAAAACCCAGTCTTACATACTAGGTGTAAGCATGTAGACATCAGGCATCACTTTATCAGAGATCATGTTGAAAAGAAGGACATCAGGATGGAGAGAGTCCCTACTGAAAAACAGAGAGCTGACATCCTGACTAAGGCTCTGCCTGAAACCAGGTTTGTTGAGTTATCAGTAGAGTTAGGACTCCTTGACCCAGGCTTAGGTGATTCAGTTTGAATCTCTGATAAGAATGCACAAGGTCAGGGGGAATAACTCATATGGACTCAGGATGAAGAGAACTCAGAGAGAATGTGAATGGTTGTAGGAGGAACATTCAGTACAAAATGGATGATCAGTATAGACTGACTAAGGTTCAGGACACAGAATTCAGGGCTTGTCACCCTGATAGGCCAATAAGTGGTATCAGTCAGAATGCGTATCTGACTGACTGGTATGTTTCCTGATTTTTATCTAGTCATCTAATGTTGTGTGCTTTATCCTTTTCACTGTGCTGCTTTGTCAAATCAATTTAATTTGCCAAATGATCCCAGCCGTTCGTTTTAATATTCAGTTATTATTTAATTCAATTTGTTTGAAATAAATACGGACATGCTCTAATGTGCATTTAATGCACTGTGGGCGGGAACAGTTATCAATAAAATTTTGACCAATTACCTTTGAAGAACCGAAAAGGCAAATGCTTTTTACTGCTCAAATCTTGTCCATTGAATCCCAAAGGTCACTATTTTCTAAACCGTCCGATTAAAACCGAATTTTTCTTTCTATAAATAAGAGAAGATTGTGTTGTTAAAACTTTTATGCACCCAATATTTTCTTAACTTATCTTCTCTAAAAACCGATTCTCTTCAAATCTCTTAAAATCTTCCATGGCTTCACCCTCTGCAGATACCTTTTTGGAAACCTTTTCCATCTAAGAAATGAAATACACTACGAGCCTTATGGGGATTTTTCTTCTAACCACCCCGATATTATGCCTGTACGAGACCTATTTGATAATGCAGGTCTTCTGCAGTTCGTTACTGCAAAGCCACAGAGGCTCCACCCCAGACTCATTGCTGTCTTCTACCTGAAGATGGCGAAAAACAAAGTCTCCCAGGAGTGGGAAACTTGTATTCCCTTGACCGCCTGTGAAAAGGGAAAGGATGGTGAGGAGGAGATGGTCAGGAGGTGGGTCACCTTCAACGTTCGGGAGAAGATTAAGGAGGTTTTTAATCTTCCCAACAAAGGACGAAGCCCAGTGGAGTATGGGTTTGGGAATGAGAAGGATTTTCTCCAGTCCTTGTGTGATGGAGATGTCGTGCTGAAGTCCGGCCTGAATAAATCAGTCTTGAGGACTGAAAACCGTCATTTCTTCGACCTGACAAGTCAGGGAGTGATGGGATTTGCTGGAGGATTGGAGCAGATCTCCAGGCCGAAGCTGTTCACAATGATGGCTATTTCCGATGCCCCTCTGCATAATTTTAACTGGAGGGTTACTTCCTCCAAATTCTGGTGGCTGAGACCAGCAAGATCAAGTACTCGTCAGAGGGGCAGGCGACTTTTGAGGCCAAGATGCATTTTGGCACCAAGATCTCCATGCTCTTGGAGACTCTGGATCTCGGTGATGTGGATCAGGCTCAATCACTCGAGATCCCAGCGAAAATCTATCTCTTCAGAGCATATTCCGATGATGCTGGCATAAGGAGAAGGCCTCGGACTCAGAAGAAGAAGGCCCAGGCGAGCAAGACTGGGAAAGTCCAGGCTCAGGCAGGCAAATCTTCAGAGTCTGATACAGCAAAGCCAGCGGAGGATAAATCCGAGACCTTCAGACCCAAGCAACAAAAGCTGAAATTTCTCTACTCTGGGTCAGCTGGGCGAAAGAAGAAGGTTCAGGAGATGCAATCTGCTGAATCTGTTGAGAAGGAATCAGCTCAGGCGCAGGATTCTGCTGAAGCTGTTGAGAAGGAACCAGCTCAGGCGCAGGAGTCTGCTGAATCTGTTGAGAAGGAACCAGCTCAGGCGCAGGCTATTCCTGAACTTGCCCCGATTGCATCCCCTGAACCCAACGAGCTGATCCTTACTATTGCTGAAACCTATCAGACTTTGGGTCAGGAAAAGCCTGCTCAGGAAGGAGGAGTTGAGCAAGAGGCTGCTGAACCAGTTCAGGCTGAAGCACCATGGCCTTTCCCTGGGCCCGATGTAAACAGTCTATCAGATTTCGAAATAGTTGCAAGGGGAGAGGCTGCTGAGATGGTGGAAAGGAGATTCCCTAATCTTACTGAGGCTCAGAAGGAGGCAGTTGTGCAACTCCGCACTTTTTCCATGATCAGAAATGCTACTTGGTCTGAGCTGAGCCAGCTAGGAGAGTCCAGAGGATGGGACTGCATTGCAGATTTAGAAGCCGCCCTCTTTGATCATTTTGGTGTTAACTCTTTACATCAACTGATCAAAATGGTGGATTTTATGAGAACAGTTCGCAAAATATATCCTGAGCCCGAGACTCAGTTGGCTGAAGTGAAGGGAAAGGAGAAGGAAGCAGAAATTGAGATGATTGTGATTGCTGATGACGATCAGCAAGGTGGCACTGAGGGAGTCAGTGCACCGGCCGATGATGCACCCCTTGGACCCGGGGCAGCGGAGGCTTCAGGAGAGGGTCGATCAGGTCTTATCCGAGTTCGAGGAAACTGGATCACCCCAGCGGCTATGTTCACTGAAAATTCCTCACGAGCTCTTTCGAATATGCACAGAAGGGTAATTCTCGTTGAGCGAAAGGCAATTAGGGTTGATAAAGATTCTAGAACTCTGTATAAGAAGATGAAAAGGGTGGATAGAGACCTGAATGATATGGCCACTGATGTGCATGCAGCAATTGATTTCTTTGGCGAAGCTCGGACTGAAATCAATGTAGAACTAACTGCCATTTCAGAGCAAGCCAAGGATGCCATTCAGAACTGCAATCAGATGGTTTCAGATGTGCAGACTCAGCAGGAGACTAAACTTGCCAACTTTCTGGATCAACAACTGTCTGAAAAGGTTGATCAACTGGTTGATGAGAAATTGGTCAAGTTAAGAACTGAACTGAAGGAGGACCTGCTGAGGGAGTTTTCTGCACAGGAGAAGGAGAAAATTGCATCTGCCCTAGACTCAAGGATGCAGAACTTCGAAGGTCGACTGAAGGCTGCACACAATTCATCCGTTGATCAGCTCAGTATCGGCCTGAGAGGGATGGTGGGGCAGATTGGGCAATTGCAGGTAAAGCAGACTGAGATGGATAGTCAGTTCAATCTTTTGGCGGAGTCAGTGGATGAAGTCGTTAAACGTATTAATGACGATGATGCCAAAAAGGGGGAAGAAGGGAAGAAGCAAATTGCCACTACTGGCAAAGCTAAGAAGAAGAACTTTCCCTTGGAACTGAAGGCTGCGGATAGAAAGAGGACTAGATCCGTAGCCGCCATCGAAACTGCTGAAGGCTCAGATCCGAAGAAGTTGAGATCCTCTGAAGATCCGACTCTCGAGCCTTTATATAAGGAGATGGAGGAACAAATAATGCCATCTGGGCTGACCACTCAGAAGAAATTGGTGATGACTGATGCTGAAAAGATAGCAAAAATGAAAGAAATTTCGATGCTCAGTCAGATCCAGCGCCTAAAAGAATCTAATGAGTATCTGACTTCCCAGGTCCAGAAGAAGAAATCTGTATCATCTGGATCCCGGACAAAGACTCAGAGGAAGATTGTGGTCAGTTCAGATCAAAGTCATCCTCCATCGAAGTTTGTTGAAGACTTCATTCCGATTGAGATGCTGGAGGTTTGGATTCCGATCCGGAATAGGTGGGCATACCTATTCTATGTGGTGGGGTTATGGGACGATCAGACTGAAGAAAAAGACGTCATACTCCATCACTGGATGGCACAGGAGCATCCTGATCTATGGGCTGAAATCATCAGACATGCTGACACTGAAGGTGTTGAGATCGCTCCTCCGGAATTCATTAAGTATCCTCCTCCACTCTTTAGGAATTCTAAGCAACTGGACCGGAAAGCAATTTCTGAAGAAGTCGTCAGAGTAGGACGAGCTGCCGGGGCCGTTGCTGATCGGAACAGGATGAAGCAGGTCCTGAATCGAGTACTGGAGATGTACGAGATTCCACTGACTGCTTGGAATAAGGAATCAAGGCCTAAGTCAGGTCCTATGTGCATTCAGCACAGCCTGATAGGTAATACTTACTCTTCATTAACTGAGTTCTGTCCTGAACATGCTTAGTGTATTCAGTAGAAACATCAGACAATGGTACTTCAGGATTGACTTCAGGATGAATCAGCAGGCTTCGATCTTCAGCTTCAGAACAGACAATCTTCAGCGAGACTGACTGACTCGTTCAGAATGGTTTACGCTTCAGACTTCAGTAAATCGGGTCGACTCCAATATTCTTCAGTCTTCAGCATGATCCTTCTGTACTGAATCTCTAACCTAACTATCCTGAACTATTTTATCCTGAACACTATACTTAGGCAAATTCATCAGGGGTTTTGGGATCTAATCAAAATACTCAGATTGTCCCAACATAGTAGTCCAACTAACTAGCTTCCGAGCGGTCAGTAGGTTTGTTATCTCTGTTGAGCTTCTGAGCACTTTACTCACACTCAGCTTATCTGACTCGTTACTGAACAGTCCATGCTGCCCCTGTGGACCTTCAGCTTACTGAGTAATTCAGGAAATCCTGACTGAGCGTGTTAGAGCATTTTTCTGAGTCTTTCAGAAAAATCTGACATCAGTGTATTCCCCCCATACACTGATTATACTCGTTTCGGGACCAACATACATATTTACTCTAATTGTAACACATATTTGTTCCTCAATTTGTGTTATTATATGAGCATATATGTATTACTATAGGAAAAAATGTATTTTTATTAAAAATAAATATGTGTTACACATACAATGTAACATATACATGTGTTACATTGCATGAAAAATATTTACTTCTACAAAAATAAATGAATATGTGTAGAAAACAACATTTAATCTGGTTGTAACACACGTTTTGCCTTAAAGTAACATGCATTTTCCACAACTGTAACATACCTGAGAGCGAAAATCACAAGCTGCGCGAATTTTGGAAAAAAATACTCAAATTCGACCCGACCCAGTTTAGACCCGCGAATTTTCAAAAATGGATATTTCTACGGATCATTGACCCGTAGAAATTTGTATATAAGTGTTTGTCTATATATATATATATCTTATATTATTATTATTATATTATATTATATTATTAATTCAAGTATTCTATTTATTACACTATCTAGTTAATTACTACAATTAATCCTCAATTATCTACACTTAACTTACACCACTAATACTCAAATAATTTGTACAACAAATTTATCTCACTAGAGTCAAATAAAAATAAATAAGAACTTTCTCATTAATAAACAAATAAAGACATATACCAATTCAATAAATATTTAACAATTAAAAGTAAAATAATTAACATAGTATCACAAGTAACATATGAGTACTAAAAATGTACTCAAATAGTAAATAACATGATAATAATTAAAGTGCACATAATGTATCAAATATATTCAAGCAATTATAAATTATCAAATAAATAATTTAAATGCACATAAAGCATAAGATATTTATAACTAAGCAATTAGCATATAAGTAAATAAAATGCAAGCGACACATGAAATATATTGGCAATGAGTAGTGAGAAGCTCGCGTATTACATGAGCGTTTTGAAGAGACAGCGTGCGAAGGGAAAGACAGTGGAGGTATTTCATTACCATAAAATAGTTGAATTTATAATATATTTTATTGATCGTTTAAACTAATAATATTATTCCATTGTAGGTTTCATTTAATGAGTTCGGACAGCCGATTGGAAAGGAGAGTTCGAAGCTGTCACACTACCTTGGGCAAGCAGTTCGAAGATGTGTCCCGATTGTTCTGCCAGCTAATGATTGACGTAGCCCAACACTTAATCATATAAATGAGTCTATTTGGGAAGAGCTACATGTAAGTTTTATATTTATACTTATTGAACTTATGAAATATATAAAATTTTATATACTTATTGAACTTATGAAATATAAATTGTTTATATGTTTACAGGAAACATTTTCTGGTCTAGACCCCAGTAAGAAGACACAAATACTGCAAAAAGTTGGGAATATGGCGAAGAATTTCCGGGCTCAGTTGAGAAAAATAACTACAGACCTTGTGACTGATACCTACCCCTCTACGCCTCCAACGGATTACCTTGGTAATCCTATGGTAGCCCCATATTGGGAAGAATTCGTTAGATTATCGATGGCTGAAGATTTTAAGGTAAAAATAATCAATATCAGTTTGTTTATTTATTTATAATGCACGATATTAATTTATTTAATCTATTTTTATGACAATTTAGGCAAGAAGTCGGAGAAATACAGAGTATGCCAGAGGGATGGAGGCGCGATATCGGGGATCTTCCAAAGGTTATGCACGTATAAGAGAAGAAATGGTGAGTCAATTGCTACTTGATCTTATTACTATTTATATTTAATATATCTAACACAAAAACAAGTTTCGTATTCTGCTGATGCGCCTTCTCCACCTCAAAACATCTCCCAGGTATATTGTTGGTTGTTCGTTGTATATTGTTGGTTGTGGAGTTTGAGAAAATTGTTGTTTGTTTGTTGTAGTTGATATGGATGAATATGATTTGGTTGTTTGTTGTAGTTGATGTGGATGATATGATTTGGTTGTTTGATGTAGTTGATTAATTGGGAGTTTGATAAAATATAAACGAAACTCTGTCGAAATTTTTTAAAAATATTAATCATTGTATATTATTATGGGAACAGACATCGACCATGTGCTATTTATATTTGGAGAATTCTACACGGTTGGTGGCCACAGGGACGTTACACAGTAGCTCTAGCGGAGTGATTCATGGTCGCCCTCTCACTCCTGGTTTTCAGAAGGTCGTGGTTAATTTGCCTGTTCCAAAGAGGAGGATTCCCCAGTGCCTCGACCAAATGATGAGGCGACCACTGTCGGGACGACGATTGACCACTTTCTAGAATGGCCTAGTCACTTGGTCTCATTAACTAAAAAGGTAAAATATATGTTATTAAATTTTCTCTCATTTTTGTTAAACTAACCAATAGCAAATTAATTGTAGAAAATTCGGTCTCCCCAAAAGACGAGGGAGCCGCATGCTATAATGCCTATTCAGAGGGAAGGACCGAGTGGACCTCCTCCTGCAATGCCCAGACAACCACGACTAGGTTATCCTATGTCAGGAGACTTAGATCACATCGACGATCTAATGTCTAGGGTGTATACGCTGGTATCGTCCCCCACTTATGTTCCTATTCTAGTTTCTTTTAGTTCTTATTTTCATATACATGGTTGGGAAGACTGTATCCGTGCGAATCATGTAATGGAAGTACTCAACAATCAGTGGTTGAGCAAGACTACTATTTCCTTTTATCTCAGGTATGTGTTTATTGATTTTTCATATTTAATTCTTCTAGAGGTTTAATTTTCTTTATTTAAATATTAATATGAGTATTTTCATTAATTAAAGATATTTGGGGGAGGTACATCTATCAAGAAATTATTAGGCATCATTGAAGTATTCTTTCATCTCCCCCCAAGTGACTGCCTCTGTTGGTGATGACCACGCCCACGATAAGGAGATGTTTGCGCTACCTATGCAAAGATATTCTATGAGAGACCATCTAATTTTTTGGCCTACATATGTGGGGTAAGTACATACAACAAAAATGTCTTCAACATATTTATTAATATAAACATGCAAATGAAATATACTTTTAATATTTTTATTAAAATGCAAGGCACATTGGTTGTTGGTCGCCGTCAATATAAGTACACTAGAGGTATATTTTATGCATCCAACTCCAAATGGAGTGCATTCTGATCGACCTGAACTTGTGACATTTATGGACTGGTATGTTGATTAGGGTCATAATTGCATGTTTTTGCATCCATTTCTACATGGTTTTGAAGTTCTTATGTTAATATTTGACCCTAAAATGCTATACTTTGTGCATCTAACCCTTTTTGGCTAGAAAGTTGTGTTTTGTAGTGAAAACGAGCAAAAATCGGCAAGAGACGAGCAAGTTCATAAAAGTCTAGAAATTTTGAGTTAATCCAATGGAGGCAAATGATATACCATGTCGAAGGGTTCGAAGAGAGGGTCTCAACGGAAAAAGAATCGAGTCAATCGGAGCTCTAGAACTCAAGATATGAAGAAAACGAGGAAGTCGAGAATCGATCGGACGAGTCGAAGCCGGGCTCGAGCGACCACAAGCCCAGACTCGTGCGACCACAAGCTCACACACGTGCGAGGATGCTCTGGTTCGGGTGAGGTAGGCTCACACGAGTGAACACACGAGCCAGACTCGTGCAACCACTATGGTCCACTCGTGTGATGCCCCGGACTGCACATTTTTAAGGGTTGTTTCGTCTTTTCGCGCGTTTAATGAAGGACATTTTTGACCAAGCATTGTGGGCACTATAAATACTCCAAGGATCAGATTCTCAAGGCATCCAAGTCACATTTAGTTCATAATCATAGTTAGATTCTTAGATTAGAGATAGAGAGAGGTAGTTACCAATTGGGTTCTTAAGATTTCTTCTCACAAATTCTTTGATAACTTTTGATCTACCGCTTGGATCGACGATCCATTTATTCCTGCATTCTCATCTCGACTATAGCTACGTTTCTACTGATTGTATTTTAATTTTCATTGCCGGATTGCTAGATAGCTTGTAGAGGTAAATTTGTATCTTTTCAATTTCATTGTAATAGGTAATTCTCTTTACATTTCTTGCATAATGATGATTGTTCCTAGCTTAATTGTACTTTTGATTTCCAAATTAGCCATGGGCTAATCCCTTTATGTGTTGGTGTATGATTCCTATGGAGTAATGTGGTGAACATGTTGATCTTTTGAATGCTATGAGTTGTTGTATGATCAATTCTCTACATTGATGGATTGTATGAATGCTTTGCATGTGTAGTGATTATAAGGGCCATTAGGGAGCTAGTCTCATACGAGAGTAGAGATATTTTCCTAAATTTTCTTGAATTAAGGCCAATGCATGCCAAGTGTTTGATTAAATTCCTAAGATAGTAAAAATTATCTCTAGTGAATTGGAAAAACAATTAGAGGCTTTAATATGTTATTAGTGATAGCTTTTGCATGTTAGAGTGGTTTGTCAATTGATTGTACACAATCTCATTGCATGATAAAGTGATTCCTCACTATGTGAAACTTAGGATAGTACACTAGCACATATCTCTCACATTTGCTCACTTTGCAACCCAAGGTGATAGGTAGTTTACATCTTTGACACATTAGTAGACAATATATACCTTTCCCCTTTATTGCTTTGTTAGCTAGCCAATTGAAACAACAATTTTCCTTACAAGTCCCCGTCTCCTTTGGGTTCGATATATTAAAACTTGGTCAAGCTTACCACGACAATAGCGAACACGTACACTTGAATGAGGACATATTTGCAGCAAACAAGTTTTTGGCGCTGTTGTCGGGGAGACGGGTAGTTTGTTTGGTTGTTTGTTGTTTCTTTTATTTTTGATTGGATATTACTGTGAGAGTTTTGATACTTGTGGTGATGTGTGTTTACATGTCTTATCTTTGTATCTTTGTGTGTTCTTAATCATTCTTGATGAGTGTTGATACTTGCTTATTTTTGTAGGAGTGATCTCAATTGAGATGGACGAATACAACCATTACTTGTATTCTCCACGATATCTACATTCTCCTAATTCTTATACGTATCAACCTCACCCATATCAACCACCACCTCCACACGAAATTCCTTGTCCTCCTAATCCTTACTCTTATGAGGATCCATATTTCTACACATTACCCTCTCCTATTCCTTCAAATCATTAAGAAGCTCCTCAAAGCCATATTAATGATACTCTAGTTTACATCCTCAATCACCTTTAAGAAATTCAAAGAGAGTGTAAAAGAAGCTTTGAGGAGACTAATGAGAAGATTGATAAAATTCACAAATCTCGAGGAGATCAAATCAAGAGCTTAGAGCTCCAAGTGGAGCAATTGGCCAAACAAGCCCAAGAGATTTGTGAAGCAAAGTTGGAGGAGGAAGATGGGGTAATTTAGATGATTCAAGAGGAGTAAAGGAAGATGATCAAGAAGAGGGAGATAAATGTCCACTCATGGACTTGAGCTTAATGGAAAAAGAACAACAAAATAAAGTGGAGGAGGAGCCTACAAAAATTAACATTTCTCTACCTCTAAACTCTTCTACTTGTGCTTTAATTGATAATGTTGTTCGTTGTGAATATGTCTTACCTCTTGATATAATTGATTATAAGCGTGAATTGAAAATCTTCTTGAATATTTTTTATAGTAGGAGATGGGGGTGGATTAGGTTGAGAAGAAAAGATGAATTTTCTTGTGCTTATAAATTCAAAATGATAAGGAAAGTAGGGGTGTGGGGTAGAAATCCTACATGTTTTCTTGATCATTATGCTTTGAGATTTATATTTGATGGGGAGGAGGCCAAATATCCTTGGTCATTTAGTTAACATTGGTGCGTCCGACTAGGGGACGTTAAATCCAAGCGCTAGGTGGGAGGCAACCCACCCTTATATCCTTTTGGTATCCTTTGTGAGTTAGATTTTTGTTTTGTTTTTATGATTTTTGGATTAGGTAGTAAATTGTGATATTTTCAATCATGATTTTTACATGTGCTTAATTAATAGTTTGAGTGAGTTTATATTGAGATGGTAGGATTGGTTTTGGATAGTGTTGTGCATGATTATACATGGATGTGTGCTTTAATTGCTTAGCTTATGCCATATTCATCATTCTTTTCCAAACTTTTAGGATTTACAATCCGAAAAAGTTTGGGGGTGTGATCATTCTTCATATGGGTTATTTGATATTGATTGATGATGTTTGTGGTGGTTAAAAATTGTTTGAAGTGGTGTAGAAAAATTAAATTCGGAAATGTTGAAAAAAGGCTCTGACCGAGCGGCTGGCTCAAGGTGTCCGAGCGTTGACCTTAGTGTGTCCGAGCGGTTTGCTACGGCCCAGGGCAAAAAATCCCGCTCCCTCAGGAGCCGTCCGAGCGGTGGCCTTAGGCTGTCCTAGCGGCGGTGGTCACGTGACCGAGCGCAGCACCAAAGGTGAGTCATTTCAACCACTTTTCTTATTTTGACCACACTTTCTTCCTACACCATTGTACACCATTTTCCACACACAAACACACATATTTTATACCAAATTCTTGCACACACACTCTTCCAAAACACATGAGAAGAAGGAGAGGAAATTCTTGGAACTCAAGCTCTATATTTCTACTCTTCACCTCCTTCCATAGGTATGTTTTCTATACTCCTTTCGTACTTATACTTATCTTCTTGCTTCCTTTTCCTCATGTGACTTTGTTCTATTGTGATTGCTTGTTTAGATTTAGAGTGATTTTAGATTGTTATGTTGAGCTTAATTGTTGATTCTTGTTGTATTGTGCACTACTTGATCTTGTCTCCACTTCTTTGCCAAACTTTTTAGACCTATGGTCCAAAAAAGTTTGGGGGGTGTGATCGTTTTGCCATTCTCTCCGCAATGCTATTATTTTCATTGATTTTTAGTGCTTCTATGATGTTTTGGACCTTATGCTTATTGTGAGGCCTTGCTTTGCTTGTTATTTTTTACCATATTATTGTTTTCTTTGAGTAGTGAATGCATGAGATATGTTTATTGTTGTGTGGATGAGTTAAAAGTCTTGATTAGTGTAGTGGATTTATTGCTTGATTCTTGTTTTATCTTTGATACTTTTGATTTCATGATTCTTGAAATTTCATTGATATGAGCATATTGATATGATTTGAGTCTTGATCACCTACACCCGTGAGATTTGAGCTAGATTTTGCCCGTTTCAATCTTGAACGGATGATATTTTTCTTGATGCGAGTTCCACACATGTGCATTATACTCTAGAACTTGGCTTTAGTCTTATTTGAGGCTACAATAGATAATGATTTCACATGAGATGATATGAGGCATTTTCTTTGATCTATATTGAGCCACTTAGCCTTATGAGCCTGCCATTGATATTGATATCCTTTGCTACCCTTTTTGTGCTTATAATCCTTTCATTTGGCTAACCACACTTTAAGTCATTTTTCTTCTTTTTTGGAACTCTCTTGTCCTTATGATTAGTAGAATGAAAAGAAGGAAGGAAGATTGGTGATATGATGAAGAAATTGGTGGCTAAGGTGGAAAGAAAATTCTATGCATGGATTGTTATGAAAAGAAGGTTCAAAGGCAAGTCCTTGCAAGAAATTGAAAAAAGGTTGACTTTTTGAAAAATTATGGTCAAGTTTGACTCTAGTGTTGTGAGTATGTTCACAATTTGTCAAAAAGGGAAGAATGATTCTTTGAAGTATGATTTTGAAAGAGCATGAAGAGATTGCTATTTGCATGAACAGGTGAATGATCTCTACTTTGATTCCTTCTATGCTTTACTAATCATACTTAGTCACTTTTACCCATATGTTCCTTCCCTACCAAAGAGCCAACACTACAACCTTTAAAAGTCCTCATTAATGTGTGATTGATTTGTCATTCCAAGTGGTGGAGAATGTAGACTTGAGCCAAGCTTATGGTAGTATGTGTATGTGGTGTGATGTATGAGTGAACACCTAAACACTTGAGGGTTCAGTGAAACACTTATCTTGTGAGGATCAATACTCATTGATTTGATATTTTGCTAATTGATTTGATTTTGATAGTTGATTGGATGATATTGTATCTTAGATTTGTTAGATATTGAGTGATGATTCTATGGCATTGATCTTGTTCTTGATGCTTCACACATACAATTATTCCCCTATCTTATCGCTTCGTTGCTCGAGGCCGAGCAACAATCTAGTTTGGGGGTGTGATTAGGGTCATAATTGCATGTTTTTGCATCCATTTCTACATGGTTTTGAAGTGATTATGTTCATATTTGACCCTAAAATGCTATACTTTGTGCATTTAACCCTTTTTGGCTAGAAAGTTGTGTTTTGTAGTGAAAATGAGCAAAAATCGGCAAGAGACGAGCAAGTTCGTAAAAGTCCAGAAATTGTGAGTTGATCCAATGGAGGCAAATGATATACAATGTCGAAGGGTTCAAAGATAGGGTCACAAGAGAAAAAGAATCGAGTCAATCGGAGCTCTAGAACTCAAGATATGAAGAAAATGAGGAAGTCGAGGATCGATCGGACGAGTCAAAGCCGGGCTCGAGCGACCACAAGCTCACACTCGTGCGACCACAAGCTCACACTCGTGCGAGGATGCTCTGGTTCGGGCGAGGTAGGCTCACACGAGTGACCACACGAGCCAGACTCGTGCGACCACTATGGTCCACTCTTGTGATGCCCCGGACTGCACATTTTTTAAGGGTTGTGTCGTCTTTTCGCGTGTTTAATGAAGGGCATTTTTGACCAAGCATTGTGGGAACTATAAGTACTCCAAGGATCATATTCTTAAGGCATCCAAGTCACATTTAGTTCATAATCATAGTTAGATTCTTAGATTAGAGAGAGAGAGAGGTAGTTACCAATTGGGTTCTTAAGATTTTTACTCACAAATTCTTAGATAACTTTTGATCTACCGCTTGGATCGATGATCCATTTATTCCTGCATTCTCATCTCGACTAGAGCTACGTTTCTACCGATTGGATTTTAATTTTCATTGCCGGACTACAAGATAGCTTGTAGAGGTAAATTTGTATCTTTTCAATTTCAATGTAATAGGTAATTCTCTTTACATTTCTTGCAAAATGATGATTGTTCCTAGCTTAATTGTACTTTTGATTACCAAATTAGCCATGGGCTAATCCCTTTATGTGTTGGTGTATGATTCCTATGGAGTAATGTGGTGAACATGTTGATCTTTTGAATGCTATGAGTTGTTGTATGATCAATTCTCTACATTGAGGGATTGTATGAATGCTTTGCATGTGTAGTGATTATAAGTGCCATTAGGGAGCTAGTCTCTTACGAGAGTAGAGCTATTTTCCTAAATCTTCTTGAATTAAGGCCAATGCATGCCAAGTGTTTGATTAAATTCCTAAGATAGTGAAAATTATCTCTAGTGAATTGGAAGAACAATTAGAGGCTTTAATGTGTTATTAGGGATACCTTTTGCATGTTAGAGTGATTTGCCAATTGATTGTACACAATCTCATTGCATGATAAAGTGATACCTCACTATGTGAAACTTAGGATAGTACACTAGCACATATCTCTCACATTTGCTCACTTTGCAACCCAAGGTGATAGGTAGTTTACTTCTTTGACACATTAGTAGACAATAGATACCTTTCCCCCTTTATTGCTTTGTTAGCTAGCCAATTGAAACAACAATTTTCCTTACAAGTCCCCGTCTCCTTTGGGTTCGATATATTAAAACTTGGTCAAGCTTACCACGACAATAGCGAACACGTACACTTGCGTGAGGACATATTTTCAGCAAACATATGTGTTTATTAATTATTTTAATATTATTAGATCATTTTATTTTTAGAATTATATATGTATATGTATTTTATTTTTATTTTTTAATTATAATAATGACAGTGTAATGAGGATGTATCGGAGTCGCCTTCCGCCCGAACCATCTAGAACTTTTAGTACCGTTATTCCTTTACTTTTGCTATTTTTATTGGTGATTAGTTTTGTGCTTTCTATATTTCATCATGGAGATGCGCACCGTAGATTTTGAATGAAGCTGTAACCGGTCGTGAGCCCTAAATCTAGAGCCCTAAATACCTCTACACCTCTTCGTTCACATCTAGAGCCCTAAATCTTCAAAAGATGGCCGAGAACTGGAGTAGCATCTTAAGTCCATCACCGCCGGCTTCGGCTCCAAAGAGTAGCTTCATGATTCTGGTGCCGAGCGAGCCTGGAAAGATCGAGCTTTACTCTCCTCAGTTCTACGCTACTTGTACGGTTGGAGGAATTCTCAGTTGTGGTCTTACTCACATGGCTGTCACTCCTCTTGATCTCGTCAAATGTAATATGCAGGTCCAGATCTATTCGTTTCTATCATTCTTATCTTCTTCCCGATTATTTTAATTATCATATATTTTTTAATTTCTTTTTAGGTATATTTACAGATCTCTTATCTTGCTTAGTTAATTTCCAATTTTGATGATTTCATATGTTCTGTGTTTGGCTTGTCACTGGATTAGATCTGTGATTCCTTTACTTTTGCTATGTTTATTGGTGATTAGTTTTGTGCTTTCTATATTTCGTCATGGAGATGCGCACCGTAGATTGTGAATGAAGCTGTAACCGGTCGTGAGCTAGAATATGATCTATATTTATTGCTGATATCGTGTTCGATTGTGCATTTTCCTCCGCAAGTATTGATTTTGAAATCAGAAATGCAACTCATTGACTTTTTATTTTCTGTCCCAAGAAAAAGTTGCTTATAACATTTTGTGATTTGGCCGTTTGAGTTTTGTGAAGGTGTGAATAACACAAATTTTAAGTTAGGGGTGGGGGAAGGGAGGGAGGGATGTGGATGTATCTGAATGATACAAATTCATAAATTTAAAGTGTCGGAAGTGTGTTACATCTGATCCATATGTGACTAAAATCCTTTTTCTACTTCATCAGATTGATCCTGCAAAGTACAAGAGCATCTCATCAGGTTTTGGAGTGTTACTCAAGGAGAAAGGAGCTCGAGGCTTCTTCTGGGGATGGGTGCTTACTCTGCTTGGTTACAGGGCTCAGGGTGCCTGCAAGTTTGGTTTTTATGAATTCTTTAAGAAGTACTATTCTGACCTTGCTGGGGCAGAAAATGCTGCTAAATACAAGACTCTCATCTATCTAGCTGGTTCTGCATCTGCTGAGGTGATTGCAGACATTGTTCTTTGCCCCTTTGAAGTCATTAAGGTTCGTGTTCAAATTCAGCCTGGTTTTTCTAGAGGCTTGGGGGATGGACTTCCGAAGTTTGTGAAAGCCGAAGGAGCTCTTGGGTATGGTTGATAACTTGCATAATGTTTTTACCTTGCTATGTCTATGGAAATTTATGTGGGATTCACATTTTGAAATGCTTGTAGGCTGTACAATGGTCTTGTTCCTCTATGAGGTCGTCAAATTCCATGTAAGTTTTGGCTTGCTGTTATGCACATTTTTATTGTTGCTGTTTGTCATTACTTTGTCATAATCTGCCTACCCCAGTACCATGTCACTGTAGTACGGGTTGTTTGGTCAAGGGTGTACTGAACGGCAGGAGCTTTGATTGCTGGCTTCAATGAGTAGCTTTGTTTTTCTTTTCTTTTTGAAAATTTTAATCCTGCTTACGAACTGGGATAATCATTCTGGGGCATTATTGAACCTTGGGCCTTGTGTCTGGAAGAGGAAGTTGTTGGTCCCGAAAGGAGTATAATCAGTGTATGGGGGGGAATACACTGATATCAGATTTTTTAGAAACTCAGAAAAAATGCTCTAACACACTCAGTCAGGAAGATCCTGAAGTTACTCAACAAAATAGATAGTCCACAAGGGCAACAGGGACAAGTCGGTAAGGGTGTCAGATAGGCTGAGTATGAGTTTTGTGCTCAGAAGCTCAGTAGAGATAACAAACCTACTGACCGCTCGGAAGATAGTCAGTTGGACTACTATCTCAGTAAGCTAGAGTACGTGCGGAATGTGAGCCCTTAGTTTCTACTCGTTTTAGTTTCTGAAAAAGTTTTCTCTGACTTTGCTTAGTAAATGGTGGTTAAGGCTGGTGTACAATTTTAAAGGTCAGGATGATTGATTCATCCTGAAGATCAAAATAATGCAGGATGCTCAGTTTAATATGATGATAATTATGATCCTGAGCAGTAGGTAAATCAGCACATAAGGGTCTTTTTAATGTGGTTCGGAGATAACCAACTCCTACGTCCACGACCTGATTTAACAGGAAGCTACCCTAAAACCCTGAGGATAGGTACTTGGGTTTTACGTGCCAAGGGACACGGATAGCCAACTTCCTCTCTTAGGAACTGACCCCTGGGTGTTTTACAAGTCCCAGTCCTTCTAACCAACCAATCTCACACCCTGAGTGGTTTGGTATTCTTGGTTCCAACTAAGGATAGCCCTAGCAATATAAAGCAATGCTAAAGATTAGAGCTATCAAACTAAGCAAAATACAGAATGAATCCTACTACAACACTAGGGAAATTTAATTACAGAGTGTTGTTCAAAGTATGCTTTGAGTGCTTGGATTCTTGAGAGCTTTCTCTTGGAAATTTCACGTTAGCCTTGAATGGGTGCAAGGTGCTCTTTATTTATAGGAGAGATTTGAAATAGATCCGTTGGAGGAGATCCACCCAAATCTTCCTATTTTAGGGTGGTTGCATGCTAGAAGTACTTGTTGACCTTTTTCCCATGCTTAATCTGGAAAATTCAGTCCCGCCGCCTGCAACTCTGAGACGCATTAAATGCCGCATTAACTGCTGCGCAGACTCCGTACATGCGTGTCGAAAGGCGATTAGCTCTCTGTACAAATGTCTAGTTGATCGTCCGACACTTGTCCTTTCCTCGTACATTCAATACTCCGAGTCTCTTGTCATTTACTCAGGCTGAATGTATGTCTTTAATGGAGTCTACTGACATTCTCTTTGTCTCTCAGGTGTTAACATAAATGTCAACTGTCCCATAGCTTGAATAACCTTTTTGATTTAGACTTACATGAGTCAGATAAACTGACTCAAGGCCTAAGTCAGGTCTTACGAGCATCCAGCTCAGCCTGATAGGTTATTCAGCCCAGTAAGTGTAAACTTTTTTGCTTTGGACTTACATGAGTCAGATAAACTGACTCAAGGCCTAAGTCAGGTCTTATGAGCATTAAGCTTAGCCTGATAGGTTACACTACTCTTCACTGACTAAGTTATGTCCTGAGCATGCTTAGTGTACTCATCAGAAGCATCAGTCAATAGTACTCTGGATTGTCTTCAGGATGGATCTTCAAATCTTTGGTCTTCAGCTTCAGTTCAGGCAATCTTTTTCAAGACCGACTCTGACCTTCTTCAGGGTGAGTTGTACTTCAGACTTTAGGGAATTGGGTCGACTCCAATATTTTTCAGTCTTCAACACGTTGCTCTGAACTGAATCCCTAACCTGACTATCCTGATCTAGACAATCCTGACGAACTGTTCTTAGGCAAATCATCAAGGGTTTTGGGATCTAATCAAAACACTCAGATTGTCCCAACAATTTTCCCTTTTTTGATGATGCCAAAACCCTTAAGCAAATTCCTAACCATCTATACAATCAACTGACTTAGTCAGTGAATCAACTCAGTACCTCCTGACGAACCAGGCACTTAGTCTATAAGATGGAAACAAGGAATGGGTCAGCACAGTTCTTGATAGGAATACAGAAAAGTAAATTCAGGAGTCAACAAGAAGTTGTACTCAGGAAAATAAAATAACTTCATTGATAGATAGAGAATTACAGATTATCCTGAAGCTATTACAACATTTTCCTGACAACTAACTCCTGATAGCTACTCTTCATCTTTATTCCAGGCGGCAAGAGGAATTTCATACATCTCCAAGACTCGGTGCAGGATCTGCTTCATCCTGTTCCGATCACTAATGGCCCTGGCAACACGTCCTACTCTGACAGGTTCTTCAGAAATTGCTTTCCGGTCCAGTTGCTTGGAGTTCCGAAGAGAGGTGGAGGATACTTAATGAATTCCGGCGGAGCGATCTCAACTCCTGCTGAGTCAGCGTGTCTGATGATAGCAACCCAGAGATCAGCATGCTCCTGTGCCATCTAGTGGTGGAGAATGACGTCTTTGTCTTCATTCAGATCATGCCACAACCCCACCACATAGAATAGGTATGCCCACCTATTCCAGATTGGAACCCAATTCTCTAACATCTCAACCGGAATGAAATCCTCGACCATCTGAAGTGGAGGAGGGCCCTGACCCGGATTAACCACCATCTTCCTCTGAGTCTTCTTCCGAGATCCAGAAGGCACTTTCTTTTGCTTCTGAACCTACGAAGTCAGGTACTCTTGGTTCTCTTTCAGCCTCTGGATCTGACTAAGCAGCGACAACTCCCTCATTTTCGCCTGCTTCTCCGACTCAGTCATCACCATCTTCTTCTGGGTGGTCGATCCGGGGTGCAATCCCTATTCCATTTCAGTGTAAAGGGACTCCTATACAGGATCCTCAGATGATTGCATTAGCCTCTTTGGATCAGATTCTTCAGCAGGGACCTCGGCGGCAGAAACGGACCTTGTCCTCTTCTTGTCCGCAGCTTTCAGTTCAGGGGGGAAGATCTTCTTCTTGCCTTTACCAATTTGCTTCCTTTCTTCCCCCTTTTTGGCATCATCTTCATTGATCTTCCCAACGACTTCTTCTACAGACCCTGCCAAAAGTTTGAACTGATCGGCCATCTCCTGCTACTTGCCCTGAAGTTGTCCGATCTGATTTGCCATTCCTCTCAGACCGTGACTGAGCCCTTTGACTGCCTCATTATGCTCCGACTTCAGTCTACCCTCAAAACCTCCCAACCTGAAGTCCAGGGCCTGCTGAATTTCCTTCTGCTCCTCTTCTGACATCTCACTCAGCAACTCCGCTTTCAGCTCTCCCTTCAGCTGAACAATCTTCTCATCGACCAGCTGAGCAACCCGCTCATTCAGCTGCTGATTGAGAAATTTGGTTAACTTTGCATCCTGCTCAGCTTGGGCATCCATAACCATCTGGGTGCAGCCCTGAATCGTTCATTTGGTTTGCTCAGTGATATAAGACAGTTGCACAGTACGAGTCATGTCAAAAGTTCCAAGGAGATCGATGGAGTCGTGCATCTCCCTGACCACTTCCTTCTGATCTTGCTGCACTTTCTTAAGACGAGTATTCATCAGTGCATTGTTCATGTTTTATCGATTTATCCTCGTGTTGTGAATGTTGAGCTTGCAGCGAAGTTCAGACAATTCCCGTGACTTCAGCCTTCTCCTCTGAATTTGTCCACCGGGAACTCGTACTAGATCACTTGGACCCTCTCCTGAAGCCTCAGCAGCCCCGGATCTGAGGGGTTCGTCATCGGCCGGTCCACTGATCAAATCAGTCTCACCTGCCTGATCATCATCAGGGATTTCCATTATCTCCTCTCATTTCTTCGCCTTCTCCACCGTCTGAACCTCTCATTCAGGCTGATCAACCTCCTGCACAGCCACCTGATTTTCATCCTGAGCTTCACCCAGCGAGACCATAGCCAACCCTATTCCTTGTCCTACTTCTTGTTTAGGCTCAGCAGCCTGAGGCTCAGGATAAACTTTCCGGAGGGTCCGGACGAAGTCAGAAATCTTGATCAGATGATGTAGAGAATTTACCTCAAAGTGATCAAAGAGAGCTGCTTCATCATCAGCCATCTTGTCCCATCCCTTCATTTCGCCCAGCTGAACAAGTTCAGGATATGTGGCACTTCTGATCATGGCATAGGTGCAGAGCTGCACCACTGCCTCCTTCTGAGCGGTAGAAAGGTCCGGGAATCTCTTGTCCACCACATCATCAGCCCTTCCCCTTGCCAAGACTTCGAAGTCAGGTAGCAGATTCTTATCCGGTACAGGGAATGGCCATGGTGCTTCAGCATGCACCTCTTCATCCTCCTTCTCAACCATTTGCTCCTCCATCCTACCTTCATTACCTTTGGTGCTTTCAGCAGCCTCGACCTCAGCAACGGGTTCCCCCTGATTGGGTTCCCCCTGACCCTCATCTGATCTGACTTCAACCTCCTGATAGTCAGCGACAACTGTTTGGATCTGATCGATCGCCACATCTTGTTCATAAACAAACGGCACTGGATCTAAGGGTGCAATCTCCGGAACGACAGCAATGGGAGCAACCTCTAGAGCAGTCTGAGCAGGTTATGTTTTCGGAGTTGCTCGCTGAGTCTCCTCCTCTTCCACAAGCTTCTTCTATTTCTCCTTCTTCTTGCCCTCATCTGATCCTGGATATATAAATCTCAGCTTTTGCTGTCTGGGCTCAGAAGGCTTGGAAGCCTTTTCCTCCGCTGGTTTCTTGACCTTAGCCACTGACAGCTTGCTCACCAGAGCCTTGACTCCTCCAGTCGTGCTCGCCTGAACCTTCTTCATTGTCCTCGATTTCTTTTTCTTCTTGGTGCCAGCGTCCTCGGAAAAAGCTCTGAAGAGATCAACTTTCGCCAGAATCTAGATAGATTGATCCTGATCAACATCTCCGAGAGCCAGGATCTCTAAGATCAGAGAGATATTCGTGTCAAAGTGCATGTTCTTCTCAAAAGTAGCCTGACCCTCCGGTGAATACTTGATCTTCTTGGTCTCAGCCACCAAGAGTTGCAGAAAATATTCCTCCCAGTTGAATGAGTGCAAAGAGGCATCCTTGATTGCCATCATAATGTTCAGTTTTGGCCTGGAGATCTACTACAATCCCCCCAACGACTCCCATCACTCCCTGACTAGTCTCAAAGAAGTGATGGTTGACCGGCCTCAGTGCTGTCTTGTTCATCCTGGCCTTTAGAGAAACTTCGCCATCACAGAGAGATTGGACGTAGTCTTCTTCATTGCCAACTCCATACTCCAAGGGATTTGTTCCTGAGGCTGGAAGATTGAAGAGCTCCTTGATCTTCTGCCTGATGTTGACTGAGACCCACTTCCTCTCGATCTCCTCTTCACCATTCTTCTTCTTCACAGTGGAAGACAGTGGGATGCTGGTTTCCCACTCATTAGACTCCTTGTTCTGCTCCATTTTCAGATAAAAGGCAGCAACAAGTCTGGGATACAATCTCTAGGGCTTCATAGTGATGAAACGAAGAAGCCCAGTATTCTCCATCAACTCCTTAGTGGGCATAATGTCTGGGTGATTCGAGGAGAAATCACCTACAGGATCCCAGTAAACGTCGGTCCTTAAATGGAAAATATTTCCAAAGAAGGTATTAGCAGAAGGAGAACCCAAGATGAAGATTTGAAGATATGAAGGAGAGCAGTTTGTAGAGAGAAAATATAGTAAGTGAAAGATTTGAGTGCGTAAAGGTCGCAATGACAAAAACTTCCCTTATTTATACCAAAATCCAATTTTTATCAGACGGCTCAGAAAATATGATTTATGAGATTCAATGGTTGAGATTAAAGCATAAAGATGCATGGATGCGGATTGAGCCTTTTCGGTTTTCAAAGTTAATGATTCAAAAACTTTATCGAGAACTGTTCCCGCCTACTTTGTATTAAATGCACGTCAGAGCATGTCCGTATTTAATTAAAATAATTGCATTAAATAATAACTGAATATTAAATGAATGGTAGAGATTAAATGATAAAAAGATTTGATTTGACTATACGACAGACAAGATCAAAGATGATGCAAGCAAGATATGATGACTAAAAAATAATTCAGGAAACATACCAGTCAGTCAGATTTTGTTATCTGACGGATACCACATATGACCTATCAGGGTGACAAGCCCTGAGTTCCGTGTCCAGAACTTTAGTCAGTCTATACTAACCATCCTTTTTCATCATCTGTTTCTCCTGAAAACCATTCACTCTCTCTCAACAACTCTTTCACCCTGATCCTTAGTTAGTCATTCCCCCTGACCTTAAGCATTCTGATCTGAGATTCAGATTGAATCTCCTAAGCCTGGGTCAAAGAGTCCTAACTCTACTGACAACTCAACAAACCTGGTTTCAGGCAAAGCCTTAGTCAGGATGTCAGCTCTCTGCTTATCATTAGGGATCCTCTCCATCCTTATATCCTTCTTCTCAACATGATCTCTTATAAAGTGATGTCTGATGTCTACATGCTTACACCTTGTGTGTAAGACTGGGTTTTGGGATATGGCAATGGCACTATTATTGTCACAATAAATTGGGACATCAGTGGCCTCAACTTGGTAGTCTCTCAGTTGTTGCTTCAACCAAAGGATTTGGGAACAACAACTGCCTGCCGCCATATACTCAGCCTCAGTAGTAAACGTTGCAACACTTGTTTGTTTCTTTGAAAACCAAGAGATCAGTTTACTCCCTAGGAACTGACATGTGCCTGTAGTTGATTTCCTATCAAGCCTACAGCCTCCATAATCTGCATCTGAATAACCAGTCAGTTCTAGGTTGTCATCAGAGGGATACCAAAGTCCTAAATTGACAGTACCTTTCAGGTATTTCAATATCTTTTTGGCACTCTCTAAATGACTCTTCTTAGGATCAGACTGATACCTTGCAAAAACTCCAACTGCAAAGGTGATGTCGGGACGACTTGCAGTCAGGTACAATAAAGCTCCAATCAGTGCCCTATATTCAGTCTGATTCACTGAGGTCCCCTCCTTGTCAGGATCCAGCTTCTCATTTGTGTTCATGGGAATATGTGAGACTTAGCTGGTTTGAACTACAAACTTCTGAATCAAGTCCCTCGCATACTTGGACTGATTAATGAAGATTCCGGAGTCAGTTTGCCTGACCTAAAGACCTAAGAAGAAGTTCATCTCTCCCATCATTGACATCTCAAACTTCCCCGTCATCAACTTGGAGAATTTCTCACAAAGCTTCAGGTTAGGTGATCCAAAAATTATGTCATCCACATAAATTTGGACTAAGAGAATGTCCTCCCCTTCGGATATCCGGAAGAGGGTCCTATCCACTGTCCCTTTCACGAACCCGTGGTCTATCAAGAACTAGGAAAGTGTATCATACCAAGCTCTCGGAGCTTGCTTCAGGCCGTAAAGGGCTTTCTTCATGTGATACACCTTATCACCCACTTCGAACCCAGGAGGTTGCTCAACATAAACCTCCTAGTTTAGCACACCATTCAGGAAAGCACTCTTTACGTCCATCTGATACACATTGAACTTCTTGAATGTTGCATATGCCAGAAACAGCCTGATTACATCTAACCTTGAGACCGGAGCAAAGGTCTCATCATAGTCGATCCCTTCGGCCTTAGAGTAACCCTTTGCCACTAGTCTGGCCTTGTTCCTGACAACAATATTCTTCTCATCCCTCTTGTTCTTGAAGACCCACTTGGTGCCAATAACATGTTGACACCTAGGTCTCTCAACTAACTCCAAACCTGATTCCGCTCAACTGATTGAGCTCATCCTGCATGGCTAGAATCCAGTTGGGGTCAGCAAGAGCTTATTCTATGTTCTTAGGTTCCTGATCAGACAGGAAACAACAAAACATAGCGCTCTCGCCATGGAACAACCTTGTCCTGACTCCCTCATTGACATCACCAATGATATCAGCCAATGAGTGATCATCTAGCCACCGCCTCCTGCTAACGGCTGCACTGGGAGCTGCTGACGTTCCCTCACCTGATCCTGAAATGTTAGTCTCAACAATAACATGCAAAGAAACGGAACGAGCAAGAACAGGGGACACTGAGTCATTCCTTGAGGGTTGTGCAATGTCAGGGACATTATTTCCCCTACAGAGTTGGACTCAGTAACTGTCTCAGGTGCAGAAGCATCAATACCGACAGTACGTACCTCAGGTTGAGTCTGAGACTCAACATTCTCCGAGGTTGGGGCTTGCTGAGGGTTGGCTTGAGGTCCATCCTGATCGTCATCATCATCCCATCCCGTGGGAGCATTCACGAATTTGACCTTGAACTCAGGATTCTTCAGGCTCAGTCTTGTCACCCTCTTGGTAACCACCTCAGTGTCAGGACTTGGAACTTGTTTTCTACGCACTGATGCAGTCTCATCAAACACAACATAAGGTGTTTCCTCCACACAAAGGGTCCTACAGTTATACACCCTGAAATCTTTGCTGACTGAGGAGTATCCTAAGAAAACTCCCTCATCAGACTTGCTATCAAAGGCTTTCAGCTGGTCTTTCCCATTGTTCAGGATGAAACACTTACACCAAAAAATATGGAAATAGGAGATGCGGGGCTTCCTCTTGTTCCACGTTTCATAAGGTGTCCGAGCATGTTGTTTGTTCAGCATAGATCGGTTCTGAGTGTAGCAAGCAGTGTTGATTGCTTCAGCCCAGTACGTCTTGGGCAGTCCTGACTCAGCCAACATGGTCCTGATAGCTTCCTTCAGGGTCTGATTCCTTCTTTCAGCTACTCCATTCTGCTAAGGAGTCCTGGCTGCAGAAGTCTCATGAACAATGCCAAGGTCAGTACAAAAATTAGTTATAATAGAGTTAATAAACTCTGTTCCCCGATCTGATCTGATCCTGACGATGCTCTAACCCTGTTCAGTACTCAATTTCTTAAGTAACTCTGGAAGTTTGACCTGAGTCTCCTTCTTGTTCAACAAGAAAATAACACATGTGTACCTGGAATAATCATCAACAACAACAAGGGTATATTTCCTACCATTCATGCTGACAGGAGTAATCGGACCAAAGAGATCCTTGTGCAGGAGCTGAAGCACTCTGTCAGTTGAGAAGACATCTTTCTCCTTGTATGCAACTTTGATTTGCTTGCTTTCTTGACATGCTCCGCACATGTGGTATTTGCTAAAAACTTCATTAGGTAGACCCTCTACAAGAGAAAGTCGAGAGATTTTGTTAATAATCTTGAAGTTTAAGTGACTCAGGCGTTTATGCCAAAGCCAACTGAGCTCAGATGAGCTCTTAGCGACCAAATAAGTTTCAGTAGAGCTGCTCTTAAAGTCAGCAAAATAAACGTTGCCTCTCCTGACACATGTAATCAGAACCTGCAGTGTAGATTTGTATTTCACAAGGCATATGTTAGATGTAAATTCTACACTATATCCACGGTCACAAAACTGATTGACCGAAAGCAGGTTATGCCTAAGACCCTCAACATAGGATACATTAAGCACTCTCACTAACCAATAACAAGGGTATCGAATCCTTTGGTGAAACCCTTAGAGTTATCACCAAAGGTTACCTGCGGGCCTTCCTGAGCTACATAGTCCTGAAGGAGATCATGAAATCCGGTCATGTGCCTGGAATACCCTGAGTCCAAGTACCAGTCCATCTTCAGATCCTCTTTCCTCTTCTTGTAGCCTGCAGCGACCTGAAAAGAATCAGGCCTCAGGTACCCATCTCGTATTGGGTCCTACAGTGTCAGCCATACCCTTTGGGATCCAGATTTGTTTAACAATTCTGATGGCATCAGAAGTGTAAACTTGTCTCCCTGAAACATCAACATACACCGTCCTCTTCTTCCTTTGTGCCTGGGAAGTTGAGGGTGTATGGGTGTCAGCCTGAGGTTCAGGAGCCCTGGATTTATTCCTGGAGGCGGGCCTCCTATTCCTACTTGGCCTGGGTGCGTTGGGCTGAGGTCTGTCCTGAGAAGGAGCAGCTCGAGCCTGATCTCTAGGCACTTGAGGTCTGACCTGAATGTTATCGGAGTCAGGTCTCTGTCGCCTTTCAGGAGCCACCTGGTTGGTCCTTCTCCTTTGAGGATTAGGACATTCCTGATCGGCCCTGTGCCTTGTCTGAGGCCTCTGGACCTCAGTATTCCTTGGCTTCGATTGAGGTCTCCTCTGGCCTGAAGTCCTTCCACCCTGAGCATTCTGAGGCCTAGCCTAAGAAGTGCTTGGGGCGGAATTCCTTTCAGCCTGAGGATTCCTAGGCTGAGCCTTGGAGTTCCCTTGGTCCTTCTTCCTCGGCTCCTGGTGAGGAACTTTAGCCTTTCCCTTTAGTTTTGGCTTCTGTTCCTCAGCCTTTTGCTTGACAGGTTCAGCAGGCACTTTCTCCTTCCATTTGCCCTTATCCTGATGAGTAACACTAGGGCCCTTGTCGTTAGTTTGGGCAGGGACAAACACCTTCTGAGAGTTGCTCCCTGAAGCACCTCTCCTTTTCTTGCCCTTTGGGTCTTTTGAGGCATCATAGCCTAACCCAACTTTAGCACCATCAGATAGCTGAGAGATCATTTGTGATACCCGAGTTTCTCACTACTCATTGGCCAATATACTTCATGTGTTGGATGCATTTTATTTATTTATATGCTAACTGCTTAAATATATTTCATGCCTTATGTGCATTTAAATTGTTTATTTGATAATCTATAATTGCTTGAATATATTTGATACATTATATGCACTTTAATTATTATCATGTTATTTACCATTTGAGTACATTTTATATTACTCATATGATGTTGTGCTAATTATTGTACATTTAATGTTAAATTATTTATTGAATTGGTATATGTTTTTATTTGTTTATTAATGAAAGAAAATTCTTATTTATTTATTTGAGACTCTAGTGGAATAAAGGTTTTGCGCAAAGTATTTGGGTATTAGTGGTGTAAATTAAGTGTAGATAATTAAGAATTAATTGTAGTAATTAAATAAATTATATAATATAATATATATATATATATATATATGTATGAGTTAGTATACGTTAGTAAGGTTAGTAAAAAGCTTAATCAGCAAGCTACTTAGTAGGTAAGTTATAATAATAATATAATATATATTAGATGATGGCGGTGAGAAGGAGTTTAATCCCATATCACCCAAAAAACTCATTTCACACACAGAGTAGTCGAGAAAGAGAGCAGAGGGTTGCGAGTCGCAGAGTAAAAAGAGAGAAGGAAAAGAAACTCACGTTTAGGAACTCTGTGAGTGATTAAGGTAAGGATTCTACTTTTGTCAATATCAATTGCAAGATTTCTATATAAATAATATTATAGATTTTATTAATATTTTTATATTTTGGGGGTTTATTAGAGAAAGTGTACGGTGGGTACGTTTTAGTATACTAAATTATTATTTAAGCAAATTTGAATAATATTTGTAATTAATTGTTATTAGATACGATACGGGAAGGTGCTAGGGTGCTTTAGGGGTTTTTATGATCGACGTTCTTGCGGATTTGAGGTAAGTAGAAATTCATTTGCACTGCAATGCATAAACATATTATTTTGTAAATTATTTATGTTTAAGTGATAACATGTGATTTTGAATAGATTGTAATATGTGAATTATGTCCTGTGAATATGTGGAAATGAGCTTATATGCTCTATTTGATATGGAATGAGCCTGCGAGCTCTATATGTTATGTTGAATGAGCCTGTGAGCTCCAGTTGATGTTGAAGGAGCCAGCGAGCTCCACAATTAACGACACAAGTTGAATCTGTGAGTTCAATAATCTATGAATATTGTTAAATGTCATTGATTGCACGAGCATCATGCATATCATGCATTGAAAAATTAATTGATTTTCTGAAAGTGGCCACTGATTATACACCGAGGGCGGGAGAGGCGACCTGGGAAGAAGTGACCCAGTGAAACCCAATGTGGAAACCTGGTGTAGGCTACCTGGTGTAGGCCACCGTCGATTGTGATTGTACATTCGGAAGAGGCGACCTGGGAAGAAGCGACCTGGGGAAACCTGGTGTAGGCCACCGTTTGATTTGGTTGTTTGATTCGGAAGAGGCGACCTGGGAAGAAGCGACCTAGGGAAACCCAATGTGGAAACCTGATGTAGGCTACCTGGTGTAGACCACCGTCTCAGTTGATGATGTGGATGTTGGAGTTTTTCCGGTGTATAACAGTGTGTCTAGATGGGGCCCTGGAGAGTCTTCATAAATAAATTGGTGATTTCAAAAGAGAGTGCATGGGGAGGATTTCAAAAGTATCACATCATCATGCATAATTTCTACTTACTGGGATTTATAAATCTCATTTAGTTTATGCATATTTGGTAATCCCGATGATATGTGACGTGGTGATGAAACTGGAGTAGCTGTGGCGCTCTTGCAGACTTTTTGAGTTGCAGTGTACATAGATGACGACCTGCGGGCAGGACTGTGGCTTATTTTGCTTCTGTTGTGTTTGTTTTAAGCTTGTATTGTATCATATTGTAAAACTATATATTCTATTGTATGGTTTTGGAGGTGACGTAGTTGGTTTGTGTGGTTGAAACTGGTTTTGTGAATGAAAACAGGTTGTTGGGTTTGATATAGTGTTATGCTGTCGAAATTGAAAAAAATTATAGCTGGTTTTCAGGTTGAGTTTTATTTAAACTTGTCGTATGTTTGTATGTGTTAAGTGTGGTCGTGTCAGAGTGGTATTAGAGCACGGTTCACTTCCTGTAGACTGTCTATGTACACGAGCTCAGAACTTGCGGGAGCCCGGCTATGCCCAGTAAGTGTTTATTTAATTTATGCTTATATTATGAGTATCGTGAATTATATTGGTCATATGGTGTAGGACTAGTAAGTTTTGTTGAATAGATATTGTGAGAGAAGAGGGAGAAAGTAGTGGTCCAGAAAGAACTCCTGAACCGGCAGCACCAACTCCTGGTATCGATCGAGATGCTGTCATTACTCGACTGGCAGACTTAGTTGAACATCAGGCACAACAAATTCAGCAACTCATTGAACAAAGAGATATGGATAGACAGCGTGCTGATGTGAATCTACCACAGCCACGAGTTGATCTTGTTGACTTGGTCTCTGAGCGATTCCAAAAACTGAATCCCACGACCTTTGAAGATGCCATTGATCCTTTAGCTGCTGAAGACTGGCTGAGAATCTTAGACAACATGTTTCAGTATAGTCGGATCCCTGAAACAGAGAAAGTGTTGTGCGCCTCGTTTATGTTACGTGGTAGCGCTGGACATTGGTGGGATACTGTTAAGAGTATTGAAGATGTTACTGCGATGACATGGAACAGGTTCAAGGAGATCTTCAGAAACAAATACTTCACGGCTCCTGTTAGAATAATGAAGATGAATGAGTTTATACAGTTGAAGCAGGGAAATATGGCTGTCACTGACTACCTTCGTAAGTTTGAGCAGTTGTCTAGGTTTGCTGAGCACATGGTGAGTACTGAAGCATTGAAGGTAGAGAGGTTTCTCGAGGGCTTGAAGCCAGAGTTGTACAGAGATGTGAGTATGGCTGGGATTCAAGGGGTAACCTACGCACATGTAGCAGAAAGAGCACAGACTGCTGAGCAAGCTGAGATGCGGATCAGACAAGCACAAGAGGTCCGACGTCACTTCCAGCAGCGGCCGGTACCACGGTGGAGTGGAGATAACAGGAAAAGGGCGTGGCAAGCTCAACCATCACGTTATTTCCAGCCAAGACAGGGACAGAGACCCGAACAGGGAGGACCAGATAAACGTCCAAGGACTGATCAGGGAGGAGTACCACCACCACGACCTCTGTGTCGAAATTGTGGTAAACCACACCTTGGAGTTTGTCGTGATGAACCGAGAATTTGTTCTTCTTGTGGACAGAGGGGACATTTGACTAATATGTGCCCGAGAGTACAAAGAGACCAGGGGAGAATGCAAGCACGAGTTTTCACTATGACAAAGGAGGATGCAGAAGATAATCCTGTTGTCACCGGTAAGCTTTCTATTCTTGGTACTTCAACTTATGTGTTATTTGATTCTGGAGCTACACATTCATTTGCATCCACTGAGTATGTGAGAAAATTGGGTAGAACACCTAACCTATCCCAAGCTAGATTTGATGTGATGATTCCTTCTGGTGATTTGAAACAAACCAATCAGATTTTATGAGGATGTGTTATTTCTATAGAAGGCAGAGAACTATATGTTGATTTGATTGTGTTGGACATGAATGATTATGATGTGATATTGGGCATGGATTGGTTATCGAAATACGGTGCTACCATTGACTGTCAGAAAAAGAGTATCACGTTTCAGCCAGAAGGAGAAGAATCGTTTTCATTTGCCGGAATGAAGAAACGTTTTAGATTTCCTACAATATCATCTGTTAAAGCACAGAGATTACTGGAAAGTGGTTGTGAGGGTTATCTAGTAAGCGTGATGAGCATTGAGGGGCAACAGGGTTCAATCGTTAGTGATTTACCAATTGTACAAGATTATCCTGAAGTATTTCCAGATGATCTTCCAGGACTGCCACCAGATCGTGAAATTGAATTTATGATTGAGTTACAACCAGGAGTTTCATCTATTTCTAAATCACCGTATCGAATGGCGCCTGTAGAATTGAAAGAACTGAAAATACAATTGCAAGAACTACTAGACAAAGGTTTCATTCGTCCTAGTTTCTCACCTTGGGGAGCACCGGTTCTGTTTGTTCGAAAGAAAGATGGTACGTTGAGAATGTGTATAGATTACCGAGAACTGAACAAAATCACAATCAAACAAATATCCTTTACCTCGGATCGATGATTTATTTGATCAACTTCAAGGTGCATCTATCTTTTCGAAGATTGACTTGCGATCTGGGTACCATCAGCTGAAGATAAAAGCAGAAGACATTCCTAAGACCGCATTCAGTACGAGATACAGACATTATGAGTTCCTTGTAATGCCATTTGGACTGACAAATGCTCCAGCAGCGTTCATGGACTTGATGAATCGAGTATTTAAAGACTTCCTGGACAGGTTTGTGATTGTATTTATCGATGATATTTTGATTTATTCCAAAACTAAAGAAGACCATGAAGTGCATTTGAGAAGTGTGTTAGAAGTTCTGAAAGAGAAACAGTTGTTTGCGAAGTTCAAAAAATGTGAATTCTGGTTAGATCGAGTTGTATTTTTGGGACTCGTGATATCAGGAGCAGGGATTTCCGTTGACCCAAGCAAAGTTGAAGCTATTAATAACTGGCCACAACCTACAAATCCATCAGAGGTACGCAGTTTCCTCGGATTAGCAGGGTATTATCGTCGATTTGTAGAGGGATTTTCCAAGATTGCTTCTCCTTTGACACAATTGACCCGGAAGAGCGTGGCTTACAAATGGACAGGGGCATGTGAACAGAGTTTTCAAGAACTGAAGAAACGATTGACATCAGCCCCTATCTTAGCAATTCCAACTGAACTGGAGGTTTCAAAGTTTACAGTGATGCATCGAAGAATGGACTTGGGTGTGTACTAATGCAGAATGATTAAGTGATAGCCCATGCTTCGCGACAATTGAAAGAGTATGAAAAGAATTACCCTACCCATGACTTGGAGTTGGCAGCAGTAGTGTTTGCACTCAAGATTTGGAGACATTACCTATACGGCGAACATTGTGAGATCTATACAGATCACAAAAGTCTGAAGTACTTCTTCACTCAGAAAGAATTGAACATGAGACAACGAAGATGGTTGGAACTAGTGAAAGATTATGACTGTGTTATCAACTATCATCTTGGCAAAGCTAACGTAGTAGCAGATGCACTGAGTCGAAAATCAGCAGAGAAAGTGACAGCTATGACTTTAATTCAGAAAATTGAACTCCTTGACTTGCAGAGGATGAACATAGAACTGATTGAACCTGGACTTGTGACAGCTAAACTTGCGGCCTTGACACTTAGACCAACCTTGCTGGATCGGATTCACACAGGACAACAGAGTGATGAATATTTTGCTAAAGTGAAGAAAGATATTGCTTCCGGTGAACCCTCTGATTTTCAGTTGACTGACAATGATGTACTTCAATACAGAAACCGATTGTATGTACCTGATGTGGATAAGACCCGTGAAGATGTGATGACCGAAGCACATTCAACACCCTATTCTGTACATCCAGGAGCTACTAAAATGTATAGAGACTTGAAATTGCACTACTGGTGGCCAGGTATGAAAAGAGACATTGCTCAATTTGTGGAACAATGTTTGACATGTCAGCGGATCAAAGCAGAACATCAGAGACCAGCAGGAACTTTACAACCTTTATTTATTCCGGAGTGGAAATGAGAGAATATCACAAAGGACTTCGTCACAGGATTTCCCAAGACAGTTAAAGGCCATGATGCAGTCTGGGTGATTGTGGACTGGTTGACTAAATCAGCTCATTTTCTACCGATTTGTACCACATTCTCTATGGATCGTTATGCTTAGATATATATACTAGAGATTGTCAGACTCCACGGTGTACCTCTCACTATTGTTTCAGACAGAGACTCTAGATTTTTATCTAACTTCTGGAAGAGCTTGCACAAAGCGTTGGGGACTCAATTATCTTTCAGCACTGCGTATCATCCACAATCAGATGGACAATCAGAGAGAACAATACAAATTTTGGAAGACATGCTCAGAGCTTGTGTGTTAGATTTTCAAGGTCAGTGGAGTAAATTTCTGCCTCTGATTGAGTTTTCCTATAATAACAACTATCAGTCTACTATCAAAATGGCTCCATATAAAGCACTTTATGGTAGAAAATGTCGATCTCCTGTACATTGTGATGAAATTGGGGAACGAAAACTTTTGGGTCCAGATTTGATTCGAGAAATGAGTGAAGCAGTAGTACAAATTCGAGAACGAATGAAAGCTGCTCAGAGTCGACAGAAGAGTTATGCTGATAAGAGAAGAAGAAAACTAGAGTTTGAAGTGGGTGATCAGGTATTTCTGAAAGTTTCTCCGATGAAAGGAATAATGCGATTCGGGAAGAAAGGGAAACTTAGTCCGAGATATGTTGGTCCATTTGCTATCACTGAGAGAATTGGTGAAGTTGCTTACAGACTTGATTTTCCTGCATCTATGTCCCAAATACATAATGTGTTCCATGTGTCTGCATTAAGAAAGTATGTTGCGAATCCATCACATGTTTTGAAAAGCGAACCCACAGAGTTGAAACCAGATTTGAGTTATGAAGAAGTTCCGGTGGAGATTCTCTTGCGTGAAGTGAAACAACTCAGGAACAAAGAAATTTCACTAGTCAAAGTATTATGGAGAAATCAGTCAGTAGAAGAAGCTACTTGGGAAAGGGAAGATAAGATGAGATCCAAGTATCCAAAACTATTCAGGTAAGTGAAATTTCGAGGACGAAATTTTTATAAGGAGGGGAGGATGTGATACCCGAGTTTCTCACTACTTATTGGCCAATATACTTCATGTGTTGGATGCATTTTATTTATTTATATGCTAACTGCTTAAATATATTTCATGCCTTATGTGCATTTAAATTTTTTATTTGATAATCTATAATTGCTTGAATATATTTGATACATTATATGCACTTTAATTATTATCATGTTATTTACCATTTGAGTACATTTTATATTACTCATATGATTTTGTGCTAATTATTGTACTTTTAATGTTAAATTATTTATTGAATAGGTATATGTTTTTATTTGTTTATTAATGAAAGAAAATTCTTATTTTTATTTGGTATTTCAACTCTTTCCCAAAAGATGAATTATCTTATTTTGTTGACAAATTCTATGAATTTTGTAAAAAACAAAACAAAATACTTTATTTTGTCCCTTGGTTTATGAAAACCTTTTATATTGATCGAATTTCTACAATAGAAAGATCTTTTAAAATTATTTCTTCAGGAGATATTCGAAAATCCGTCTATCCTCCTAATATTCCTTTCCAAATTGAAAAGGAAGGAAAAACTTTAAATTTTTCTCTTTTTTCAACAATTATTGAAAAAGATGTTTTACACAATATTTCTGAGATTTTTAAGCAGAATAATTTTTGCAATCTTTCTCTTCAAATTCTTAGTGAAGAAATTGCTTCACTACATGAAAAAATTGATTCTCTTCTTTTTCAAAACAAAGATCAGCCTAAGACTGATACTTCTATTGAAGAAAGAAAAAATCCAGTTATTGCAACTGTTCCTTCTATTCAATCTCCTATTGAGATTAAATATTTTAAGCTTAAAGCTTCTATTTCTGATCTTGAAAAAATTATTACTGAGAATTTCGGAAAACTTCATATTTCCACTATTGATAATGAGTTTCAAGATGACAGACATATTGAGTCTGGAGAAAATAGTCAAAACAATTTTGACAGTCTTAACAAAATGAGATGGGCAGATAAGCCTACTATGTCAAGGTATTATACTAAGCCTACTCCCATCGATGTTCTCAATGAAGAACAAGAAAATTTCTATAATACCTCTTATTCTGGTAAATCCATTTATGAATGGAATATTGATGGTGGAAGTGATAGATATATCCACACCTAATGCCATCGTATGCTTATGTACAGCTCTGCCTGTAAAATTAGTGGTAATAATGATGTGCAGATTGCACAAGCTATTACTGTTGGTTTTACTGGTCAGCTTAAAGGCTGGTGGGATAATTTTCTTACTCCCCAGAATAAAAATGAAATATTTTCTTCTGTTAAAATAGAAGAAAATACCACTAAACCCAATGCGGTTTATTCTCTTGTTCTTACCATTTTAGAACATTTTACTGGTAAACTTTCAAACAATTCTGAAAATACCAAAACACTTCTTTTAAATATGAGGTGTAAAACTCTTACTGATTTTCGTTGGTACAAAGATACTTTTTTGTCTAGAATTTATGATATTCCTGACTGTAACCAAGATATTTGGAAAAACAAATTTGTTGATGGTCTTCCGTATTTACTCGCGGAAAGAATCAAGAAAATTCTTCGAAAAAACGCAAATTCTATTTCTTACGCGTCTTACAGTTTTGGCCAAATCATTAGTATTTGTGTCCAAGAAGGTTTAAATCTTTGCAATGAAATAAAATTGCGAAACCAGCTTAAAAGAGATAATCTCTTAGAAAAGAAACAACTAGGTCTTTTTTGTGACCAATTTGGAATTGAAAATTCCAAAACGAATTTTTCTAAAAGAAAAAAGAATTTTTCTGAAAAACCAAATTTCCGAAGAATGAAAAAAATTTCTGATAAAAAACAGAAAGTGAAAAAAGATTTTGATAATAAAAAATCTTTTAAAAAACCTTTTCAAAAGAAAAAATATTTAGACAAAATTATTTGTCACAGATGTGGAAAGTCTGGTCACTATGCTAACCAGTGCTATGCAAAAGACAAGATTAAAAATCTTGATCTTGATGAACCTCTCAGAGAGACTCTTCTCGGAATAGTAATGAATTCAAAATTAAATTCTGATGCTGATATAGAATCCAATGATTCTTCTGAAGAATTGAATTCTTCTTCTGATTCAAGTCAATTTGATACCAATGAGTGTCAAAATTGCCTCCAAGGTAAGCCTTGTCTCAACTGTATCCAAGATACTAGTGAGATAACGGATGATGAAGTTTATAAACTTATGAGTCAGTTTAAAAGCATGAATATTAATGTCATTGATGACCATTATATTATGGATTTTCTTAAACAAATCAAAGATTTTGATTTACGCAATAAAATTATTGACCATTTTGAGAATATTCCTCTCAAAAAAGAAAAAAATGATCTTTCAAATCATATTGAAAGAAATTTTTATAACATGAATGAGGTTAATAAACTTCTTAGAATTAAAGAGGTTGAGAACAATCCCATTACTATTAAAGATCTTTCAAAAGAAATTGAAAATCTTAAAACAAGTGTTAAATCTCTTCAGGAACAAAGTTCTGAATTTTCCTTTCGTCCTTTCCAATGGGAAAAAGGAAAAGAAAAATTAGAAATTGGTTATTCTAGCTCTCCAACTCTTTCTTCTAAAGAAAGTTTGATTAATAATCAACATCTTTCTAATATTAATATCATTTTATCCCAAAAATGGTATGTAAAAATTTCTCTTTTAATAAACAATTATTACAAAAGAGATTTTATTGCCATGATTGATAGTGGTGCGGATATTAGTGTTATCCAAATTGGAATAATTCCCACTAAGTTTTTTGAAAAAACTACTCTAACTCTTTCCCATGCAGGAGGAGGAAATTTAAAAATTTCTTATAAATTAAAAAATGCTTATATTTGCACTAATAAAGTTTGCATGCCTAATGATTTTCTTATTGCAGAGAACATTACTAGCCAGATAATTATTGGCCTTCCTTTTATTTACAGCATCTATCCTATTAAGGTAGATGAAAAAGGTATTTCAAGTATTTTTTATAATAAACCTGTTAATTTAGAATTTGTTACAAAACCAATTCATAAGGTTTTAAATCAAATTCGTGATCAAATTGATCAAAGGAATTGTCAAATAAACTTTCTCAAAAATGAATTAAACTCTTTTACTATTGAAGAAAGGATTAATAATCCTAAATTACAAGAAAAAATTGGTTTCTTGACTAGAGAATTTTCTATAAAAATTTGCAATGATTTTCCAAATGTTTTTTGGGAAAGAAAGAAACATATGGTTTCTCTTCCCTATGAAGAAAGTTTTTTCCGAAGACAAGATTCCTACAAAATCGAGGCCTTGTCAAATGAATTCTGATTATTTAGAATTATGTAAAAAAGAAATATCTTCTCTTTTACAAAAGAAGCTCATTATTCCTTCTAAATCCCCTTGGTCTTGTACTGCTTTTTATGTTAATAAACATTCAGAGCAAGAACGTGGTGTTCCTAGGTTAGTAATCAATTACAAACCTTTAAACAAAGTTTTAAAATGGATTCGCCATCCTATTCCTAACAAAAAGGATTTATTAGATAGACTAGTCAATGCACTAGTATTTTCAAAATTTGATTTGAAATCGGGATTTTGGCAAATACAGATTGATCCTAAGGATCGTTACAAAACAACTTTTAATGTTCCTTTCGGCCACTATGAATGGACGGTAATGCCTTTTGGGCTTAAAAATGCCCCTTCTGAATTTCAACAAATTATGAATGATATTTTTAATCCTTATAGTGATTTCATTATCGTTTATATTGATGATATTTTAATATTTTCTAAAGATATAGAAATACACTTTAAACATCTTGAGATGTTTAAAAATATAGTCATTAAAAATGGCTTAGTTATTTCAAAGGCAAAAATGGTTTTGTTTCAAACAAAAATAAAATTTCTGGGTCATATTATTGAAAAAGGAAATATTATCCCTATTCAAAGAAGCATTGAATTTGGTAATAAATTTCCTAATATCATAACTGATAAAACTCAGTTACAAAGATTTTTAGGAAGTCTTAATTATGTTTCTTCATATATTGAGAAAATAGCCGAAGATACTGCTATCTTATATGATAGGTTAAAAAAGAATCCTGCTCCTTGGAGTGACAATCACACTCAAGCAGTCATCAGGATAAAAGAAAAATTAAATCATATTCCTTGCCTTATGCTTGCCAATCCCTTATGGGATAAGACTGTGGAAACCGATGCCTCTGACATTGGTTATGGAGGTATTTTAAAACAGGTTAATCCACAAAATAAAAATGAATATGTTATTAGATTCCATTCTGGTAAATGGAATAATTCACAGAAAAATTATTCTGTGGTTGCTAGAGAAATTTTAGCCATTGTAAAATGTGTTCTAAAATTTCAAGACGATCTTTATAATCAGCATTTTATAATAAGGACTGATTGTAAAGCTGCTTCTTTTATGTTTGAAAAAGACTTTGAACACAATGTGTCCAAACAGATGTTTGCCCGATGGCAATCCCATCTTGCTTATTTTGATTTTAAAATAATCTATAAGCAGGGAAAAGATAATCATCTTCCAGATTTTCTAACTCGCGAATATATTTCTTAATGACAGGAATGAGCCAGTCTGGGAGAAGTCCTTATTCCTCTTATAGAGGAAGAGGAGGACGAGGTCATCCTCCTATTTACCACGGGAAGAAATCCCTTATTAACCAGAATATTTCTGGTATCGGTTCCTCCTCATCAGGAAGTAACACTCAAAAGGAATTCCAAGAATTCCTCAGACAGAGAGGTAAAAATATACCAGTTGAGGACAATTCCTCAAAAACTGACGATCAAGAATCCTATGCTTCTGTTGCTCAAAAGGAATATACTTTCTTTGATTCTCCCAAGAGAGAATTAATACTGATTCTTGAAGAAGATGATATTAAATTCAAAGAATCCCCATGGATCTTAATGGAAAAATATTTTCCAAATAATAGTTGGTCTACTGGTTCATACAAATCCAGGGCTTTTTATGAAGCCATCCTTACCAACCTAGGAAGTGTGGAAATTCAACACTTTCCACCCAAGAGTAAAATTATTAATTACTCTAAATTTATTATTAAAAAAAATTATCTCCATCCAAGAATGGGGAATTTCAGCCTTCTCTGAAAGAAGTATGGTCAACGAAGTCTCTCGAACGACCATCCAGTACAATTACTGGGATTATTTACAAAGTTTTTATAAAACTCTTCTTTACCAGAATGTCAAACATTCTCATACCTGGCTTATCAAAATTTGTGATAATATCAGCAAAAGTAATATTCCAAATTGGCTCACTTCTTGGTGGGAAACCTTTGGAGCCGCGGAAAATATTTTGCCCGAAGAAGTTAAACCTCTTCTTGAAGAATATTCTATTATTTCTTCTAATTTTGCCACTCACAATACAAGTAGTAAAACTACCTGTAGATTTTTCATTGACTCAGGAATTCCATGGGTCTGGAAGTGGATACCAGAATTTGGGTTCACCAATGATAATACTCCTTGTCTATGGAGAATTCACATGACAAGGTTCTGGAATAACCTAAGTGTTATTACCCCAGGCTCCAATGAGTCACCTCTCCAGGAAAATATCGATAGGATCAAATTCAAAATCGATGATTTCAGAAAAATTTCTGATGAAAAGGCCACCAAAATGTTGCCATCCTTTTCAGAATATTCTAAGAAATATTTTGGTATTCTTCCAAGAGAGAAAATTATGGATATGTATATGGACCATATCAAAAAAGATCTTTTTAATGAAATAGACTTTTCTGATTCAAAATCAGACGCAACCATGCATTCAGGATCTGATCTTCTAGATGCTCAAGATCCAAATGATGATTATCAAGATTTTTCTCTACAGGAAAGTTTTGATCTCCTGAAAAATTCTCTCAAAGAGAAGCTCAAAGGAAGAAAGGACTGATGAATATTTCAGAAGACTGGGTCACCAGGGTTTCCTGTTTTGGGGCCAATCAACAGATTTGGCAAGTCCCATACCATGTCGTATTTGATGAAAACGATAAATGGATTTCTGATAAAAATTATCTTAAAGCCCTCAGAAGAAGAATTAGGGCTCTTGAAATTGGAATTCCAATTCTCAGAAGGCTAAATCGGCCAACCGAAAGACTCGAGAAGACATTATTTCTTCTCACAAAACAAGCCTCTCTACTGGCGAGCTAAACAGAGATTTCCTAGAAGCATCCTTGGGCAAAATGCATCTCTAGATATGACAAAATCAAATTTCGTCATCGCCTACATCAGCAGACAAAGAACTGTTTATGAATAGTAAATTACTATTCAAACTTTTTACTATTCATACTTTTTAATTTTGGGATGAAATTCGGGGTCTCATGTCCGGTTCTCCCCCTATAAATATGTGTGTCTTTGTTGTTAGAAGGCAGAACTGGAGCAAGTCTGCTCTCTCTTTTCTTCTCTCTCTCTCACTCTATTGTATAATTATTCTGAAGTTATGAAAATAGGAGGTACCTATCTTGGCTCCTAAAGGGTAATCTCTCTTCTTTATTTTTCTGTTTTTAAATTTTTTGTTTAAGAGATTCATAGCCGCCCTATGGCAGGCTAGAGATTCGTATTGAATCAATGATCTAGGATCTCATACTCTACTATTTCATGTGTTTTTGAAGATCATAAGTTGTTTGATCTGATCTGATTATATCAATATGTAGTAAATGGTTTCGACCGATTGGTTTGAGGTTTCTATCGATATTTATGAGTTAAGATTATCCAACACGTATCGAGATGTGTCTTTAAGGTTGAAACTTGCTGAACTAAGTTTTCTGATTTATGAGTTAACCGTGTGGGGTATCCTTTTAGCCGTTATGCCGAGTGAAGGCGCAGGCGTTTGTGGGCATAAATCCTTTTTTCAGGTTAACTCATAGATTCTTGAATACTTAGGCCAGTTTGTTTTGGAAAAGGTCCGTGAGACACTATTGATACAATACGGAGAAATCATTAACTCATAGACTATAGATGTCCTCAGTAATTTCCAATCTGTGTTGAGCAAAAGATCCATATGCTATACTACTGATATGATTTAGATCCCCGATCCTGCGTCTTTATGGTATCAGAGCCATGTGATAGTTCATAAAGACGCAGGATCTGGAACTAGAAAAGTGTATCATACCAAGCTCTCGGAGCTTACTTCAGACCATAAAGAGCTTTCTTCATGTGATATACTTTATTCCTATCTTCGAACCCTGGAGGTTGCTCAACATACACCTCCTCGTTTAGTACACCAAACTTCTGCACTTACCCTAAATAGGAAGGTTTGAAACGGATCAATTCCAATGGATCTATTTCAAACCTCCCTATATATACAGAGAGCCTTGCACCCATTCAAAAAAAATGGGAAATTTCCAAGAGAAACTCTCAAGATTCCAAGCACTCAAAGTTGATTTGAAATAACACTCTGAAACTTAAATTTCTCTAGTATTGTAGTAGGAATCTCCTCTGTATTATTTGCTTAGAGTATTGATCCCATCCTTAGCCTTGATTTGTTAGAGGGATAATACAAAATAGTTGGAAAAATGTGTAAAACCAAACCCCTCAGTTTGTGAGTTGGTTGGTTTGTTTGTAAGGACTGGGACTTGTAAAACCACCCAGGGGTCAGTTCCTAAGAGAGGAAGTTGGCTACTCATGTTCCTTGGCACGTAAAACCCAAGTACCTATCCTCAGGGTTTTGAGGATAGCTTCCTGTTCAATCAGGTCGTGGACGTAGGAGTTGGCTATTTCCGAACGACGTTAAAAAGACCCTTGCGTGCTGATTTACTATTTGTTCAGGATCATAATTGTCATACATATTAAACTGAGCATCCTTGAATTGTTTTATAAAACCATCAGGACTGACTTGTCATCCTGATCAGTAAACTGTGCACCAGCCTTAATCACGTTTCCACTAAGCAAACTGATAAAGTTTTCAGAACTAAAATGAGTAAACACTTAAGGGCTCACATTCCGCACTAATCTGAGCTTACTGAGATAGTAGCCCAACTGACTAGCTTCCGAGCGGTCAGTAGGATTGTTATCTCTACTGAGCTTCTGAGAGCACAACTCTGACTTTGCCTATTTGGTTCTTCACTGATCCGTCCCTGCTGCCCCTGAGGACCATCAGTAGACTGAACAGTTCAGGAGCTTCCTGACTAAGTCTAAAAGAGAATTTTCCTGAGATTTCGGGAAAATCTGACATCAGTGTATTCCCCCCCCCCTCATACACTGATTTATACTCGTTTCGAGACCAACAAGTGGTATCAGAGCAGTGGTTCAAAAGACCACTGACTTTGTTTACCAACAGTTTCTGAGGAAAAACATTTGGTGGTCAACTGAACAGATCTGTTTCTGAAAACTTGCAGCATGGCATCCGGTTCTAAGCGCCATGAAGGCAGTCTTCCTGAATTCTCTATTGATAATTATGACTATTGGAAATTCAGGGTACTCGAACATCTCTACTCCATCCATGATCAGATGCCATTGGTGATTGTGCAAGGTCCGATCAAATTCATGAGGAATCTTCAGACGACCTGGCCCGTTGCTGGCAATGTTCCTGTTCTAGCCGCCAGAGATGAAGAAGTGGTGAGGTCCGCACTTAATCCTGATCAGATTAAGCAAATCAGACTGGATAATGTTGCTAAGAACATTATACTCCACACCGTTTCTTACAAGAATTCGGTCAGGCTCATGCACCTGAGGACAGCAAAGGAGATCTGGGATGCTTTGAGGGAAATGAGTGAGGGATCAGAGAAGATCAAGGAGAACAAGAGAGATCTTGCGATCAGGAAGTTTGAGGCCTTCCAGATGTTAGAGGGAGAGTCCATCGATCAGATGGAAGCTCGATTCATTAAGATGATGAACGAGCTAGCAACCCTTGGGAAGGAGTTTCCCAAGAGGGAGGTATCTTCTAAAATCCTGAACTGTCTCCCTGAAAGATGGGACACAGGAGTGATCTTGTTGAAGAACACTCAGGATCACACCAACATTATTCACTCTCACCTATTCTCAGAGCTTAAGGCTCTGGAATTCGACCTCGATAAGAGGAAGAAGAAGGGTGTTGTCAGTGAGGAAGTCAGTGAGGAGAAGACTCCTGAAAAGGAGAAGAGCGTGTCTCTTAAAGCTACTCCTGAGCCTGAGGCTAGATCTGGCTCTAAGTCTCTGAAGGACATGAACAAGGATGAGCTGGCCTTGGAATACAGCCTGATGGCATGACGATTTGAGAAGCTGAACTCTCGTTTCGGCAGGTATAAGAAGTTTTATACTGACAGTCGTGATCGCAGGTATTCCAACCCCAGGAGATCGAGCCCCCGTAGGGAAAAGAGGAGGGGTTCTGATTCCAGGAGAGATCGTGATGAGCCTGAGCGGCGCAGAGATGAGAAGAGAAGAGACGACGCTGAGTCCAGAAGATCCAGCTCCAAACCTGAACGATCATCAGGGAGCCGGAGGGAGCCGGAGGAAGTCGTCAGATAAAAGGTACACTGACAAGAAGTTTGCTTCTGATGTAGATCAGTGCTACCACTGCAAGAAGACCGGACATTATCAGTATGATTGTCCGGAGCTCAGTGCTCGTGAGCGAGAAGATCGGAGAGCCAAGAGAGAGCTCAGGGCATCAGACCTGAGAGCTATGCTTGCTGAGGATTTCTCAGATTCAGATGGCCCAGGACGCCGGTCCCCTGAACTCTTCTCCGATGAGGAGTATGATGACCTCTGCCTGATGGCAGATGATGAGGTATGTTCTTCTGCCTCTTCTCCTGATCACGCACCTGAGCTTAGCTCAGACTCAGCAGGAGAACTCGACCTTCAGCTCGCTCTAGAGCAATTGATGGTTGACTTCTCAATGCTGCAGGAGACTCATACTCACACAGTGGATGTGAATGCACAGCTGAGTAGGGAAAACGATCGGTTAACTGAGTCTCTCAGAGTGAGAGATACTGAGGAAGCCCTCAGATTAGTACATCTTAAGGAAGACCTACTTCATACTCGGAACAAGCATGATGAAGCTCCACTGGAGGTGGAAAGACTGGAAGGAGTAATCAGCTCGCTAATTGAGACTCGTGACATTGATCTGTTCCTCGCTCAGGAACAACTGATGATTGAGCGAATCACTTTGAGAGTGATGTTCGAAACTGAGTGGCAAGCTCGCCTTTGTGTTGAGCAAACTGCTTGGGATCTTGAGCTGATCTCAAAAGAGAAAGCTCACGAAGAGTTGGTGCTTCAATACACCACTGAAATTGAGGCCCTGAAAGACACAAATGGGCACCTTGAGGATAAGCTGAAGAAGTTACACACGTCTACCCAAGTGGTTGATGAGTTAACAAGTTTCTCTCAGCTGACCGATGATGCTAAAGCTGGGTTAGGCTATGATGCCTCAAAAGACCCAAAGGGTAAGAGAATGAGAGGTGCTTCAGGGAGCAACTCTCAGAAGAAGTTTGCCCCTGCCCTAACTGACGACAAGAGCCCAAGTGTTGCTCGTCAGGATAAAGGCAAAGGGAAGGAGAAAGTGCCTGAACCTGTCAGGCAAAGGACTGAGGAATCTAGGCCAAAACCTAATGGAAAGGCCCAGGCTCGTCATCCTGAGTCGAGGAAGAAGGATCAAGGGAACTCCAAGGCTAAGCCAAGGAATTCTCAGGCTAGAAAGAATTCTACTCAGAGCACGTCTCAGGCTCAGCCTCAAAATGCTCAGGGTAGAAGGAACTCTGGTCAGGGAAGGCCTCAGGCAAGGCCAAGGAATACTGAGGTCCGGACACCTCAGGCAGGGCACAGGGCCCATCAGGTGCGTTCCAATCCTCAGGAGAGAAGGACAAACCGAATGGCCCCTGAAAGGCAACGGAGACCTGACTCTGGAAACACTCATGCCAGACCTCAAGTGCCTAGTGGTCAGGCTCGAACTGCTCCTTACCAGGACAGACGTCAGCCCAATGCACCCAGGCTAAGGAGCAACAGGAGGCCCGCCCCCAGGAATTAATCCAGAGCTCCTGAGACTCAGGCTGACACCCATACACCAACAACTTCCCAGGCACAAAGGAAGAAGAGAACGGTGTATGTTGATGTTTCAGGGAGACAGGTGTACACTTCTGATGCTATCAGAGTTGTTAAACAAATCTGGATCCCGAAGGGTATGACTGACACTATAGGACCCAATACGAGATGGGTACATGAGGCCTGATTCTTTTCAGGTCGCTGCGGGCTACAAGAAGAAAATGGAGGATCAGAAGCTGGATTGGTACTTGGACTCAGGGTGTTCCAGGCACATGACCGGTTCTCGTGATCTCCTTCAGGACTATGTAGCTCAGGATGGCCCGCAGGTAACCTTTGGTGATAACTCTAAGGGTTTCACCAGAGGATTCGGAACCCTTGTTATTGGCTCTGTCCTTGTACTGAATGTATCATATGTTGAGGGACTGAGACATAACTTGCTCTCGGTCAGTCAGTTTTGTGATCGAGGATATAATGTAGAATTTACATCTAACATGTGTCTTGTGAAGGATAAATCTACACTGCAGGTTCTGATTACAGGTGTCAGGAGAGGCAACGTATATTTTACTGACTTCAAGAGCAACTCTCCTGAAACTTGTTTGGTCGCTAAGAGCTCTTCTGAGCTCAGTTGGCTCTGGCATAAACGCCTGAGTCACTTAAACTTCAAGATTATTAACAAAATCTCTCGACTTTCTCTTGTAGAGGGTCTACCTAATGAAGTTTTTAGCAAAGACCACGTGTGCGGAGCATATCAGGAAGGCAAGCAAACCAAAGCTTCATTCAAGGAGAAAAAAGCCTTCTCAACTGACAGAGTGCTTCAGCTCCTGCACATGGATCTCTTTGGTCCGATTACTCCTGTCAGCATGAATGGTAGGAAATATACCCTTGTTGTTGTTGATGATTATTCCAGGTACACATAGGTTATTTTCTTGCTGAACAAGAAGGAGACTCAGGTCAAGCTTCCGGAGTTACTGAAGCAATTGAGTACTGAACAGGGTCAGAGCATAGTCAGGATCCAATCAGATCGAGGAACAGAGCTTATCAACTCTATTATAACTAACTTTTGTACTAACCATGGTATTGCTCATGAGACTTCTGCAGCCAGGATCCCTCAGCAGAATGGGGTAGCTGAAAGAAGGAACCGGACCCTGAAGGAAGCTGCCAGGACCATGTTGGCTGAGTCAGTACTGCCCAAGAAGTACTGGGCTGAAGCAATCAACACTGCTTGCTACACTCAGAACCGATCTATGCTGAACAAACAACATGCTCAGACACCATATGAGACTTGGAACAAAATGAAGCCTTGTATCTCCTATTTCCATATCTTTGGGTGTAAGTGTTTCATCCTGAACAATGGGAAAGACCAGCTGAAAGCCTTTGATAGCAAATCTGATGAGGGAGTGTTCTTAGGATACTCCTCAGTCATTAAAGCTTTCAGGGTGTATAACTGTCGGACTCTTTGTGTGGAGGAAACACCTCATGTTGTGTTTGATGAGACTGCATCAGTGCGTAGAAAATAGGTTCTGAGTCCTGACACTGAGGGGGTTACCAAGAGGGTGACGAGACTGAGCCTAAAGAATCCTGAATTCAAGATCAAACTTGTCAGTGCTCCCAAGGGATGGGATGATGACGATCAGGATGGACCTCAGGCCAACCCTCAGCAAGCCCCAGCCTCGGAGAATGTTGAGTCTCAGACGGAGGGACAGACTCAACCTGAGGTACGTACTGTCGGTGATGATGCTTCTGCACCTGAGACAGTAACTGAGTCCAACTCAGTAGGGGGAACCAATGTCCCTGATATTGGACAACCCTCTGGGAATGGCTCAGTGTCCCCTGTTCTTGTTCGTTCCGGTTCTTTGCCTATTATTGCTAAAACTAACATTTCAGGTTCAGGAGAAGGAACATCAGCAGCTCCCAGCGCAGCCGTCAGCAGGAGGCGGTGGCTAGATGATAACTCATTGGCTGACATCATTGGTGATGTTAATGAGGGGGTCAGGACGAGGTTGTCCTTTGGTGAGAGCGCTTTGTTATGTTGCTTCCTGAGTGATCAGGAGCCTAAGAACATTGAAGAAGCTCTTGCTGACCCCAACTGGATCCTAGCCATGCAGGATGAACTCAATCAGTTTGAGCGGGATCAGGTTTGGGAGTTAGTTGAAAGACCTAGGCGTCAACATGTTATTGGCACCAAATGGGTCTTCAAGAATAAGAGGGATGAGAAGAATGTTGTTGTCAGGAACAAGGCCAGACTGGTGGCCAAGGGTTACTCTCAGGCCGAAGGGATCGACTATAATGAGACCTTTGCCCCAGTTGCGAGGTTGGAAGCAATCAGGTTGTTTCTGGCATATGCAACATTCAAGAAGTTCAAAGTGTATCAGATGGATGTGAAGATTGCTTTTCTGAATGGTGTACTGAACGAGGAGGTTTATGTGGAACAACCTCCAGGGTTCGAAGTTGGTGATAAGGTCTATCACCTGAAAAAAGCTCTTTATGGCCTGAAGCAAGCCCCCAGGGCTTGGTATGATACACTCTCCCAGTTTCTGATAGACCACGGATTCGTAAAAGGATCAGTGGACAGGACCCTCTTCAGGATTACCGAAGGGGAAGACATACTCTTGGTTCAGATTTATGTGGATGACATAATATTTGGATCTTCCAACCTGAAGTTTTGTGAGAAATTCTCCAAGCTGATGACTGGAAAATTTGAGATGTCAATGATGGGAGAGATGAACTTCTTTCTAGGTCTCCAGGTCAGGCAAACTGACTCCGAAATTTTCTTAAATCAGTCCAAGTATGACAGGGACTTGATTCAGAAGTTTGGAGTTCAGTCCAGCAAAGTCTCACGTATTCCCATGAACATAAATGAGAAGCTGGATCCTGACAAGGAGGGGACCTCAGTGAAGCAGACTGAATATAGGGCACTGATTGGATCTCTGTTGTACCTGACTGCTAGTCGTCCTGACATCACTTATGCAGTTGGAGTTTGTGCAAGGTTTCAGTCTGATCCGAGGAAGAGTCATCTTGAGAGTGCCAAAAAGATACTGAAATACATTAGAGGTACTGTCAAATTAGGACTTTGGTATCCCTCAAATGACAACCTATAACTGACAGGGTATTCTGATGCTGATTATGGAGGCTGTCGGATTGATAGGAAATCAACCACAGGTACATGTCAGTTTCTAGGGAGCAAGCTGATCTCTTGGTTTTCAAAGAAACAAACAAGTGTTGCAACATCTACTACTGAGGTTGAGTATATGGCGGCAGGCAGCTGTTGTTCCCAGATCCTTTGGCTGAAGCAACAACTGAGAGACTACCAAATAGAGGCCAATGATGTCCCAATTTATTGTGACAACAATAGTGCCATAGCCATATCCCAAAACCCAGTCTTACACACAAGGTGTAAGCATGTAGATATCAGGCATCACTTTATCAGAGATCATGTAGAGAAGAAGGACATCAGGATGGAGAGGATCCCTACTGACAAGCAGAGAGCTGACATCCTGACTAAGGCTTTGCCTGAAACCAGGTTTGTTGAGCTGTCAGTAGAGTTAGGACTTCTTGTCCCAGGTTTAAAAGATTCAGTTTGAATCTCAGTTCAAGATTGAACAAGGTGGTCAGGAGGGATGACTAACTTTGGATCAGGTTGCTGATAGATGGATGGCTTCCAGGGGGAACAGACATCAGTTTGAGGATTTTCGTGATCATGATAGTTTAGGTTCAGGACACAGATCTCAGGGCTTGTCACCCTGATCGGTCTCAGAGGTATCAGTCAGGTTTCTATATCTGATTGACTAGTATGTATTATTGAACCTTTACTTTAATCGTGACTTGTTGCATCATCTCTGATCATGTCTGACACCACATCAATCACAGGATTTCAAAATGCATCCCAGCCATTCATTTATTATTCGGTTTTTATTAAATACAAAATGCGTATTTATTTCAAACATTCCTCTGACAAGCATTAAATGCAAGTGTGGGCGGGAACAATTTTCCATCAAGTTTGAATTAATTGGCTTTGAAAACTGAATTTGGTAAAGTTTTTATTCCGGATATACCCCTTCATCTAATCCGTTGAATTCCAAAAGGCTTTCCATCAAAACCGTTCATTTAAACTGAATCTTTGGGTATAAAAGGAAATATTGTGCACATTTCATAATTTACACACCCATATTTTCCTAACCCAAACTATCTGCAATCTATCTCTCTCGTTTCCTTGTGTCAATGGCTTCTTCTGCAGCACAATCACTTGAAGATACAAAGAGATTTCACAATGCCATTTCTGAAGTAGAGTCAAAGGTGTCCTACGAGTGGCTAGTGGATTTCTCGCATCGATCCACCATTAAGGAGCTTGCTCAAGTCCATGGAGCCATCAATCAGGCTGGGCTCCTGAGCTTCGTCACCAGGAAGCCAACCAAGATCTGCCCTCACCAAATCATTGCTTTCTATGCAAACCTGAGGATGAATGATAACGACGAGTGGGAATCAGTGATTCCACTCCGAAGGTCCGTAGAGAAGAAGGGTAAGAAGGTTGTTCAACATTTCAATGAGAGGATCCAACTCCGGGATCTCATCAGAAGGACTTACAACCTTCCTAATTCGACTGAGGAAAAGCAGTTGGCAGACCTGACTATCTACAGAGCTGGTGAAGAGCAGAATTGTATGAACGAGTATCTGATCATTCCCACTGAGATTTACAGCAGGATGAACAAGAAGCTACTCAAGCCTGAATACAAGCTCCTGTTCGAAGTGGTTGTTCAGAGTATTATGGGCTTCATGGGCGGAATGGAGCAGATCAGTCAGCCCAAGATCAGGGTTCTGGCTGCTGTGGTGGACAATGCTCTGATCGACTGGGAGGAGTTTTTCCTTCAGAAACTCATCCAGGAGTCTAAAAAGGTCAGGTTGGATGGGGACAGGATCGTGCTGGACAAGAATCCTCATTTTGGCTCAAGAATGTCAGTGATGCTTGAAGGGTTGCTTGAGGATGTTGATAAGGACAGTTGTGAGGACTTTAAGGACAAGAATATCCTTTTCAAGAACTCTGCTGACACTGTGAAAAGGATGCTTGACACTGAGGTCAAGAATGTGACAAGAGGAAAGAGTAAAGGGAAGGCGACAAGCTCGAAGGCTCAGGAGGAGCCAGTCAAATCCAGACCAAAACGTGTTAAAGTCAAAGGCATTGTGATCAGGGAGAAAAAGATAATGCTCCATGACTCTGACACTGAGTCAGATCGCTCTAATCTGTGATCTGATTCAACTGCCATTCTTGCTGCTGAGCCCATCTCTGCAGTAGCACCCGCTGAGATCTCACCACCCGATACTGAAGCAGCTGCGGCTTCAGGAACTGAGCAAGCACTTCAGGAAGAGGTGGCTCAGACTGAGGGGGAACCGGCTCCATCTGCTCAGGAGCCCGTTCAGGAAGATCCCATTATGAAGGTAGTCGAGGTACTTGGAGAAGAGGTTCAGGATGAACCATCGGGTGCTCAGGAGGAACAAGGTGGAGAGGAAGTGAAGGAAGGTGAAGGAGAGGTTGCTCAGGAGGAGCAGGGCAGTTCTGATGCTGGCGATGGACAGCATCAGACGAAGGATGTGGTGATGGAGACTCAGGAGGAAGAGCTCCATGATAAGGATCTGGAAGGCAACCGTGGCCGGAAGTGGACCGTCTCCGATGACGCTGAGTCCAGATCTGATCTTCCGGAGGAGGCTGAGGAACATACTCAGGAGGAGGAATCGGTGCAACCCAAGTTAACCCCATTTGAGATGGACGCCAGGAGTCAAGCCATCAGATTTGTAAATCAGACTTTTCCTGATATAGAGGAGACTTATGGCGAGGAAGTGATCCGTCTTAGGGTATTGGTAATGATGTGGAAGGTCAACATAACTGAAGTTGCTGCCCTGATTAGGGACATTGGTGAAGAGAATCTCAGGGATGAGGAGCAAAGGACTCTAGATAGATTTGGGCTTCGCACTTATGCCCAAGTCTTGAACAAGGAAGACTTCATCCAGATCATCAGGGCAAACGATCCAGCAGTTGGGAAAGGTGCAACCTCAGGAGAGGGCGCACAGGCCGATGATGCACTCCCAGGGACCAGGACTGCTGAGGCTTCAGGAGAGGTCCCGAAGAAGGTTACCACGAAGCCAAAGCCAGGCAAGAAAAGGAAAACCCGAACAATTACAGTGGGAATGTCACTGATGGGGAGGACTATTCTTGGGAAGCTCAATCGGCAGCGCGAGGAAATCAAAAGACTCACTGCTGAGTTGGGCAAGGCAACGAAGGAATCAGTTGATAGATTCTTGAGCCTTGAACAACAACGATCACCTAAAGTCACTACTGATCAAGTTCAAACTATGATAGACTCCTCTCTCAGTGGCCTAGATGACAGGATCAAGGCACTAATTGGGGAGGCACTGAAGGGGCAGGAGGCCCAGATCAGGACAGTGGCTCAGGAAGAGGCCAAGAAAGGAGATGATCAACTCTTGACTAAGTGGAAGGATAGTCAGAAGGCTTCTGAGGATGCATTGCACAAGTCACTGGACACAATGCTCATTGAGAGTCTCGCACGGAAGGCGGAAGTGATTGCAATGCGGAAGAAGTTTGACGATCATCTCACTGAAAGTCTGCTCAGAGCTGAAGACAATGCCAAATTGGCTAAGGCATTTGAGGTGGTTTCCGATCAGCAGGCATCTCAAGGGATCCTGATTAAAGATAATCAAAAATAGGTCGAGGAGGACAAGGACCCTTTTGATGCTGCCAAAAAGGGGGAAGGGAAGAAAGCTGCTCTGAAAAATCCAAAGTCTACTGTTCAGAAGAGGAAAGCTGATGTTTCCACTGATGAGCTGATGGAGGAGTGTGAGGAGCAACTTTACCCTGGTGCTCCCATTGTCGAGGGAAGGAAGAAGTCAAAGCAATTAACTCTGGAGACCGTAATGCAGGTCAAGAGTCAGGCTACTCAGATTGAGAAGGTGAAGGGTCAAATGGCAGTACTGAAGGAGAAGTCTGATCCCAAGAAGCCTGACCCCGATGCCAAGAAAAAGAAGTCAGTTGCTGTGATTAAGAAAAAGGTGAGTGCTCAGGATGCCAATCCCATTGTGTTCGAGTACGAGGACAATTTTGTGCCTCCTGAAATGAACGAGGCCTGGGTCCCGATCAAGAAGGAGTTTGTGGATTTGTACTACGTGGTTGGGAATTGGCTGAAGACATCTGAAGGTAAAGACAAGAACACCTTATTTGCTGAGTGGATGTACCTGCATCATAACGAACTCTGGGGAAACATTGTCCATCATGCTGACAGAGCAGGAGTTCAGATCAGGGCACCAGAGCACATCACTTACCCACCTCCAACCATCGGCATCAACAACCATCTGAACACGGAACTGATCAGAAAAGAGATTGCTATGATTGCATCAAGAACTGGAGCTCTGAAGAATGCTGATCAGTACCATTCTGTCAAGTTAAGAGTCCTGAAGAAATATGGGATCTCTTTGGCCAGGTGGGATGATGAAGACTGAAGAAGTAGTGTCAGGATCAGTGTGTCAGTAATATTATTTTGTAATAGTTTCAGGATACTCTGTACTTAGAATATTTATCAATGAAACTATTTATATTCCTGAAACAACATCTCGTTGACTCCTGATTTACTTTTCTGCTCTTTATCAAGAACTGTACTAACCCATTCCTTGTTTTCATCTTATAGACTAAGTGCCTAGTTTGTTAGGAGGTACTGAGCTGTCTTCACTGACTAAGTCAGTCGATTGTATAGATGAATAGGAATTTGCTTAAGGGTTTTGGCATCATCAAAAAGGGGGAAATTGTTGGGATAATCTGAGTATTTTGATTAGATCCCAAAACCCCTGATGAATTTGCCTAAGTACAGTTGTTCAGGATTGTCTAGTTCAGGATAGTCAGGTTAGGGATTTAGTTCAGGGGGAACGTGTTGAAGACTGAAGAACATTGGAGTCGACCCAATTTACTGAAGTCTGAAGTACAATTCATCCTGAAGAAGGTCAGAGTCAGTCTTGCTGAAGATTGCCTGAACTGAAGCTGAAGACCGAAGCCTGAAGATCCATGCTGAAGACAATCCGGAGTTCCATTGACTGATGTTTCTACTGAGTACACTAAGCATTCTCAGGACAAAACTTAGTCAGTAAAGAGTAAGTGTAACCTATCAGGCCGAACTGAATACTCGTAAGACCTGACTTAGGCCTTGGGTCAGTTTATCTGACTCATGTAAGTCCAAAGCATAAAGGTTACACATACTGGGCTGAATAACCTATCAGGCCAAGTTGAATGCTCGTAAGACCTGACTTAGGCCTTGGTTCAGTTTACGTGATCCATGTAAGTCCAAAGCAAAAAAGTTATTTATGCTATGGGACAAAGAGACAAAGAGAATGTAAGTAACACTCCAATAAAGACAAACATTTAGGCTGAGTTATTAACAAGAGACTCAGAGTATTGAATGTACGAGGAAGGACAAGTGTCAGGTGGTCAACTAGCCATTTGTACGGAGAGCCAATGATCTTTTTACACGCATGTTCGGAATCTGCGCAGCAGTTAATGCGGCATTTAATGCGTCTTAGAGTTGTAGTAGGATTCACTCTGTATTTGTTTAGTTTGATAGCTCTGTTGGTCCCGAAACGAGTATAATCAGTGTATGGGGGGAATACACTGATGTTAGATTTTTCTGAAAGACTCAGAAAAATGCTCTAACACTCTCAGTCAGGATTTCCTGAAGTACTCAGTTTGCTGAAGGTCCACAGGGGCAGCAGGGACAATTCAGTAATGAGTCAGATAAGCTGAGTGTGAGTAAAGTGCTAGGAAACTCAGTAGAGATAACAAACCTACTGACAGCTCGGAAGCAAGTCAGTTGGACCACTATCTCAGTGAGCCAGAGTGAGTGCGGAAAGTGAGCCCTTAGATTCTACTCGTTTTAGTTTCTGAAAACATTTTCTTTGAGTTTGCTTAGTAAACTGGTGGTTAAGGCTGAGTGCACAGTATTAAGATTCAGGATGATTGATTCAGTCCTGAATAGAAAAACGATGCAGAATGTTCAGTTTATTATGATGACAGTTATGATCCTGAACAGAACAGTAAATCAGCACACAGGGGACTTTTTAACGTGGTTCGGAGATAACCAACTCCTACGTCCACGACCTGATTTAACAGGAAGCTATCCTCAAAACCCTGAGGATAGGTACTTGGGTTTTACGTGCCAAGGGACACGAGTAGCCAACTTCCTCTCTTAGGAACTGACCCCTGGGCGTTTTACAAGTCCCAGTCCTTCTAACCAACCAATCTCACACCTTGAGTGGTTTGGTATTCTAGTTTCCAACTAAGATAGCTCTAGCAATACAAAAAATGCTAAATAATAGAGCTATCGATCTAAGCAAATACAGAGTGAATCCTACTACAACACTAGGGAAATTTAATTGCAGAGTGTAGTTTATAGTATGCTTCGAATGCTTGGATTCTTGAGAGTTTTCTCTTAGATTTTTCCCGTTAGCCTTGAATGGGTGCAAGACTCTCCATATTTATAGGTAAGATTCAAAATAGATCCGTTGGAGGAGATCAAATCAAATATTTCCTATTTTAGGTAGATTGCAGGCTAGAAATACTGTTTGACCTACCCGCCATGCTTATTCTGGCAAGTTGTCACATCACCTGCAACTTTTGAGACGCATTAAATGCTGCGCAGACTCTGTGCATGTGTGTCGAAAGATCATTGGCTCTCCGCTACAACAGCTAGTTGACCTTCAGACATTTGTCCTTCCTCGTACATTCAATACTCTGAGTCTCTTGTTAATAACTGAGTCTGAACGTGTGTCTTTAATGGAGTCTACTGACATTCTCTTTGTCTCTTGTCCCATAGCATAAATAACATTTTGCTTTGGACTTACATGATTCAGGTGAAATGAACCACGGCCTGAGTCAGGTCCTATGTGCATTCAGCACAGCCTGATAGGTTATTCAGCCCAGTATGTGTAACCTTTTTGCTTTGGACTTACAGGATTCAGGTGAACTGAACCAAGGCCTAAGTCAGGTCTTAAGTGTATTCAGCACAGCCTGATAGGTGACACTTACTCTTCACTGACTAACTTCTGTCCTGAGTATGCTTAGTGTACTCAGTAGAAACATCAGCCAATGGTATTTCAGGATTGACTTCAGGATGAATCAGCAGGCTTCGATCTTCAGCTTCAGAACAGACAATCTTCAGCAAGACTGACTGACTCCTTCAGGATGGTTTACACTTCAGACTTCAGTAAATTGGGTCGACTCCAATATTCTTCAGTCTTCAGCATGGTCCTCCTGTACTGAATTTCTAACCTAACTTTCCTGAATTATTTTATCCTGAACAACTATACTTAGGCAAATTCATCAGGGGTTTTGGGATCTAATCAAAATACTCAGATTGTCCCAACAAGCTCTAATTCTTAGCATCGATTTGTATTGCTAGAGTTATCCTTAGTTGGAAACTAAGAATACCAAACCACTCAAGGTGTGAGATTGGTTGGTTAGAAGGACTGGGACTTGCAAAACCACCCAGGGGTCAGTTCCTAAGAGAGGAAGTTGGCTATTCGTGTCCCTTGGCACGTAAAAACCAAGTACCTATCCTCAGGGTTTTGAGGGTAGCTTCCTGTTAAATCAGCTCGTGGACGTAGGAGTTGGTTATCTCCGAACCACGTTAAAAAGACCCTTGTGTGCTGATTTACATTCTTGTTCAGAATCATAATTGTCATCATACTAAACTGAACATACTGCATCTTTTTTTCTTCAGACGGAATCAATCATCCTGAATCTTAATACTGTGCACCAGCCTTAATCACCAATTTACTAAGCAAACTCAGAGAAAGTTTTCAGAAGCTAAAACGAGTAGAAACTAAGGGCTCACATTCCTCACGTACTCTAGCTTACTGAGATAGTAGTCCAACTGACTTGCTTCCGAGCGGTCAGTAGGTTTGTTATCTCTACTGAGCTTCTGAGCACATCACTCACACTCAGCTTATCTAACTCACTACTGAACTGTCCCTGCTGCCCCTGTGGACCTTCAGTTTACTGAGTAACTTCAGGATCTTCCTGACTTAGCGTGTTAGAGTATTTTTCTGAGTATTCGGAAAAATCTGATATCAGTGTATTCCCCCCCCCATACACTGATTATACTCGTTTCGGGACCAACAGGATTAATAAATACCTGATGTGGGTTTCTTTTTATTTTTTCTTTTATAGGCAATCAACTTGTTTGAATAGGTCCTTCGCCAACCACTTTGATCAACCACCTCCAATTATGATGGACGTGTGCAGTACTTGCAAGAATAATTGGGCCAATGTACACTCAGGATTAATTAGGCCCAAATTATCCTCTGAAATCTAACTTTGGGCGTGCATATATATTCCGCCAGTCCTCCTTTTTTTTTAATGCATAAGTGAGGCAGCAGACTCCGTCAATCCACTAAAAGAGTGGGTGGTTATGATATCGATGGTTATCAAATAAGTAAGGAATCTCCACCGGTCAAATTAAACTTTGGCATGCAATTTCTTGTTGCAAGCAATACGTAGGCGATCAGGTATGCTTTCGCGACCAATTAATTTCCAGCGAACATCTTTTATAGCGAACAGGTAAGAGGCGAACATGCTCCTTTGGATAATGAAGGTCGACAAATAAATTTCAGCAGGTAGGTTTGTCAGCGAGGAAATGGACATGAGTGAACAAATTCCAGCGAACAACACTCTTGCCGTGAATATTTGTTTTGTGCAAACAGTTCTTTTTTTGTGGGAGATCATCTAGGCAGCGAACAAGACACCAGCGAGCAGGTAATGGGCGAACAGGTCCTGTTGGGACAATCAGGAAGTATTTTGATTAGATCCCAAAACCCCTTGATGAATTTTCCTAAGTATAGTTCATCAGGATGATAGGATCAGGATAGATAGGTTAGAATAGATTTTCTATTCACAGGTATTCAGTTCAGGGGGAACGTACTGAGGAGTGAAGACTGATGGAAGACGTTCGTGATGTTTGAAGTCTGAAGACATGTCCAACCCTGAAGGTGTTGAACATCCTGAAGATGGTCAACATGAAGCTGAAACCTGAAAAACCTAAGAAGAGTCCTGAAGCTGCGTAGAGCCATCCTGAAGAAGACAACTGATCCTGATGAAACTGAGTAAACTAAGCATGCTCAGGGAAGTCTCTATCAGTGAGGGCACAAGTAACCTTGATCAGGCTGAATGTCGCGATATTCATAAGTCCTGACTTGGGCCTAGTATCAGTTAACCTGATACTTGTAAGTCCTGAGACCCAAAGGTTACACGTGCGAATGGAAGTCTGATGAAGCAGAAAGAATGTCAGAGTCTCCAACATAAGACTAACATTTATGCTGAGTAAAGATCAAGAAACTCAGTGTTATAAATGTACGAGGTTCAATAAAGTCAATGCTGACAAACTAGTCGTTGGACTAACGACCAGTAAGAAGGCGACACGTATGTACGGAGACTGAAACATATTTAATGCTTCTCAGAGGTGCAGGCGGCAGATCAGAAACTTTGCCATGCTAGGTATGGTCCATGTCAGACAAGGACACCAAACTTCTACACCTACCCTAAATAGGAAGGTTTGAAACGGATCAATTCCAACGGATCTATTTCAAACCTCCCTATATATACAGAGAGCCTTGCACCCATTCAAAAAAAATGAGAAATTTCCAAGAGAAACTCTCAAGATTCCAAGCACTCAAAGTTGATTTGAAACAACACTCTGAAACTTAAATTTCCCTAGTGTTGTAGTAGGAATCCCATCTGTATTATTTGCTTAGAGTATTGATCCCATCCTTAGCCTTGATTTGTTAGAGGGATCAATACAAAATAGTTGGAAAAACGTGTAAAACCAAACCCCTCAGTTTGTGAGTTGGTTGGGTTGTTTGTAAGGACTGGGACTTGTAAAACTACCCAGGGGTCAGTTCCTAAGAGAGGAAGTTGGCTACTCGTGTCCCTTGGCACGTAAAACCCAAGTACCTATCCTCAGGGTTTTGAGGATAGCTTCCTGTTCAATCAGGTCGTGGACGTAGGAGTTGGCTATCTCCGAACCACGTTAAAAAGACCCTTGCGTGCTGATTTACTATTTGTTCAGGATCATAATTGTCATACATATTAAACTAAGCATCCTTGCATTGTTTTATAAAACCATTAGGACTGACTTGTCATCCTGATCAGTAAACTGTGCACCAGACTTAACCACATTTCCACTAAGAAAACTGATAAAGTTTTGAGAACTAAAACGAGTAAACACTTAAGGGCTCACATTCCGCACTAATCTGAACTTACTGAGATAGTAGCCCAACTGACTAGCTTCCGAGCGGTCAGTAGGATTGTTATCTCTACTGAGCTTCTGAGAGCAGAACTCTGACTTAGCCTATTTAGTTCTTCACTGATCCATCCCTGCTGCCCCTGAGGACCATCAGTAGACTGAACAGTTCAGGAGCTTCCTGACTAAGTCTGAAAGAGAATTTTCCTGAGATTTAGGGAAAATCTAACATCAGTGTATTCCCTCCCCATACACTGATTTATACTCGTTTTGGGACCAACAGGTCCCTAGGTGAGGAACTCCTTGCGCGAACATCTGGCGAGGCGAGCAGCTGTATTAGCGAACATCTCCCTTTATCGGCGAGCGACGAACAACTCGTTGTGGCGAGCAACTCATCTTCTTCAATTTTTGGAGGCGAACAGGTAATAGGGTGCGACCAGCCTCTTCTGCGAGCTGTTGGAATAAGCGATCAACTTCCTCGGCAAGCAGCTTATGAAGATGACGAACAGCCGTTGCGGTGAGCTTCTCCTGTTGGCGAACGACTCTTGCGGTGAACATCAATTAGGCAGTGAACATTTTTTATCCGCGAACAGCTTGTTGTTTATTCTGAGTTTTTTGCAAACAATTGTGTGCTGCGCAGCCATCTCCGTGATACGTGACCATCCGAGTGGTACGTAATCAACTATGTGGTGCGCAAACAATTGGATGCGAGAACAACTCCATATGTGTTGTCGGCGAACAGCATTCATGGGCGGCGAATAGAACTTTGGGGCTTTTAGGCGAGCTGCCTATTCGGGTGAACAGCTACGTATATGTGATACACATCAACGACCAATTTCTAGGTGAACAACCCCTTCAGCGAGCAGCTCCTTGTGGTATACGGCCCACCATCTTTGACCGCCGTCTCCAACACTGACTTCCTTTGCTGCGGATAACTCATATGACTGGCAATTGTTCATCAATTCCAATAGTAAAGTGGCAAGGTTTCTAATGAAGTGGTGGTTTTAATGGCGGACTCCGTCACTGCTTGAAGATGATTTCTGGCCATGTAATTTTGTGGGTTTCGATCGTGCAACAGTAGCCGGGGTATAGAAAGTGAATTCATCGTTGTCAGTTATGAACAAAGAATTGCCCCATTTCTTTGTTCAAATTACCATACTCCTGTACCTAAGCGTGTATGTATATAAATCAGTATATATCTATGTAATTTACAGATGATATATAATATATCAATCATTTTTTTCATTTTCTTGAAAAATAATATGCATAAAATCTGATAAAATTCAAGAAAAAGATAAACTTAGCTTTCAATCTTGTGTTATTAATCTTCATATGAAGGTAAATGAATTTTTTGCGAAACTGACGGAGGTTCAGGCCCCCTCCTTCTAGCGCCAAATTGTTGATGTAATTTTCGTAAGTAGGATTATGTGGCTATAATCACGTCGATTACACTAACAATCTGCTGAAATAGACACATATGTGAAATTTTATATGTAAGCAGGTAGGTCGTATATATAAGCACGTCGTTTAAGTAGCACTTCGTTAGGGGGCAAATTTCGTATCCCTTATTCGAATGAATTTAATTACATTATAAAGGAAATACAAGCTGTTGGATCGTCACCAGCCTACTTCATCATAAGCTGCTGGTCAGCAGCCTGCTTCACTAGAAGCTGCTGAACAGCTACCTGCTTCACTATAAGCTGCTGACTCGTCACCAGCTCAACAACTGGCAACTCGTCAGAGCGTTCTTCAATATGGTTCTTTCTTCGTGCTCGATCAATTCTTTTGGACACATCAATCCGAACTTGATTAATTATTTTCTTAAGCACGCACATCAATTATTTTATCAACAATAAATACAAAAAACAAATTACAAACTGGATAAAAATCACAAAATAATCCAACAGTACATTAGTAATACATTAAGAAGAATTCATTAATACATAAATAATAACTGAATAATAACAGAATATAAATTAAGTTAATATGCAAAAATAAATAACATTTCATGTACCTGGAAAGGATCATTATCAACTTTCTCACCCACTTCCTCATCCTCATCATCATCCTCTTTCTTCGACTCCGATTCTGAAGTCATTCGAATATAATTCAAAAATCCATTACTAGACAATGGATACACATCCTCAATTAACTGCCCTGACCCAAATCGTCCAGCCTCAAACTCTTGACAACACCTTTTCCTAACAAAACCACCTCTCCACTTCAAACGGTGAAAGTATATTATTTGCAAAACAATAACACAACCACTGACATTTTTTACACCACCCTTCTTGTACAACATAATAGATTCAGACAACCTCCTCAATACAAGTGTACACCAATCAAATTTTGGAATAGAGCTTACATCCTCTAATGCTTTAAAAAAATAGGGTTTACACTTCTATTTGCAGAAGGACAAAGAAAAGAACACAAACTATACATAACAAACAAACGCTTAAAATCATCACCACCATCAGCACATCTTTCCATCATAATCAAAGGAAGTTTTCATATGGGACTCTTTGAAGCAATACCATATTTATCACCAAAACTAACAAAAGCAAGAGAATCATCAGACGTACTATAAAGAGGAACTTCTATTCCTTCATTCCTTGGAACCATAAGAACATCATACACATCATCAGCACTAACTGGAAACAGCCGAAAATTATCAATCATTAACATGAGGTTGCTTCCATTGAAATTTTCAATCAACCAGTCAATCATTCCAACATGTATAAGCCTATTAAGCTTTAAATGCAACAAACCTTCAAACCCAATACTTTCCACAGCATCCCTTTGGCTATCATTTAACAACTTCACTAAATCAGACAAACCATTGGGACGACACTGACATATGATTTTACTGCAATAAAAATACTATAATTAATATACCAAAAAAATTATCAACAAGAAAAACGAATGAATAAATCAAAAATAAAACACCACTTAAACAATATCCAAAAGCAAGATACCAATACCTAAAGGTCAGACCACCAATACCCAAAGACTAAATCAAAAATACCCAAAGACTAAATGATAAATACCTCAAAAGAAAATGACAATACACCAAGAACACATAACAAATACCCAAGGACTAATAAATAAATACTTCAATACAAAAACAATAGTACCCATTCATCAACAACATTAATTAATAAACTAAAGATACACTAAAATCATTACAGTTATAATCCACAATATATTCATATTGATATTAAACCAAAAACATCAGTAAAGTATAAATAATAAACAAATAAAAACTAAATAATACAAGAACACCATATAGATAAATGAAAAATATATGATACACAAAGATCAAATAAAAATACCCAAAGTTCAAACGAGTAATACTCAAAGAGTACAATATTGATACCCATATAATAGAAAATAATACCCATAGAATAAAATAAAGTACCCAGCTATGCAATAACAAATACACAATGATAATTAACAAATACACAAAGTGAAATTAATTAATACCCAAATAACAACAAAGAATACCTAAGAGAGACTTTTTCGCGTGGAATATTGACTTCGGTTGAAAGATCCGTTGTATATTTCTCTTTTTCCTTATTAAAAACAACAACCCGATCGTCTTGTTTCGTTTCTGCATGTTTCAAAGGATCAGAAATAAAAGGAACTATTTCTTCAGACTTTTTTTTTCCAGATTTTATAGGTTTTCTCCTGTGATAAACGATATCTTTCCGAGCTTTCGGACCACCGCCTTTAGGAACTGAAACTTTAAGCCTCTTCGTCATTGAACAAAATTATACCCTAAAAAAACAAAAAAAAATCCACAGAAATCATACTAACATGAAAAAATATACTAAAAAAATCAGCAAAAAACATATCATTAAACTTTTATAATGATGATCACAACAATACTTACTAGAAAACAAATGTGCAACCGAAAAATGAAACGTGACTTGAAACGGAGAAGAAAACTGAACAAAAACTTTGAAATGCGTAAAAAAAATTGACGAATAACTTCAAATGAATTGATGAACTGAAAGAAGAAGAGAAAGGGCGGTTAGAGACGGGACCCAAATATTTTGACCCGAATCCGCGTATTTTAATTTAACCCGCACCCATGAAAATTGTATTTGGGCCTAAGAATATAAATGGGTTTGGTCAAAATTGAGCCTAAAATCCCAAGTGCAGCATGCACTTGGGTGCATGCTAGAATTTGGGTAAATATTATTATTAAAAAAAAAAATTTTAAAATTGATTTTCAAGTAATAATTAGCGTAACTTTTCAATAATAACAAGTATAATTTTAAAAGATATATTTAAATTGCACGGTGCAATTGGTGCATAAAAAACTTACTTGATTTGCTTAGCTAATTCATATTATCACAAGAAAAATTAAAATATAATACAATATAATTTTCCGAGACTAGTGTAGAAAGACAATTATCTGAAGATAAAAATTATTCTATAAATTAGTCCCAACTGTTAACTTTTTCGTCAAAAGTAATATTTACAGCGTTAGTCCGATAGGATTTACTCCTACTTAAACGTGTTCAACTACTTAATCTATATTTTCAGATTTTATCTCAACTCGGCCCGCACCGTCACGTTTGATTTTATATTATCTTTAAAAAATTTAAAATAATAAAAAGTTAATTGTAACATTAAACAAATTAAATTTAAGCATATATTGGCTTATAAAATAATATTTAGTATTAATATAGGACCTGCCCGCAAATTCGTCTCATTAAATATTAATATTATATATATATATATATATATATATGCATATATATATAAATTTATATTTAAATTAATGTATTTGAATTTATTAATATGTAGATTATATATGTTATTATTAAGTATTAAATGAATATTATAGATTATTTAATAAGAAAATATATGTTTAAATTTATTTTATTAATTTTATAATTTTATTTTTTAAAATTAATTTTAAAATAATGTAAAAATCAAATGGGGTGGGAGGGTTGAACCTGAGGGGACCCGGGATGGGTTTAGATCCTTAAAAATTTTAGGCGGGGTGAGTCCTGAGATAGACCAAACTCATTTTAGACCCGCCTGTTGCTAACCAAAATTTAATATTTCCACCAAAATATATCTTTTATATCTCGTGAGATTTGCTATGCAATTAGAAAAATCAATGGGACCAAATCTAAAAAATATAAGTTAAGTGGTGAACACATTTAAGTAGGAGTAAATTCTATGAGACCAATGCTGCAAATATCACATTTAATGCAAAAGAAAACTATTGGGACTAACTCTGCAAATTTCATAACGTATGAGACTAAAAGTGAAAAAAAATTATATGAGACTAAAAGTGCAAACAAAAAAATTGTATGAGACCAATAATGAAATGATCAATATCAATTTTAGAACAACACATGTCCTGTGAGAGCAAAAGTGCAAAAATCTCTAATGTAAAAATAAATTTAAAAAAAATTATGATAGATTATCAAAGAACTTATAAATTGTATCACTTAAACAATTTAACAACTTATAATCTACTTTAAAATAACATCTTTTAAAACAATTAATAGAATGTTAGAGCTTATAAGATATTTAAAATAACTTTAACCAAACATCCTCTTAATTGAGCCCCCGTAACTTATTAAATGTTTCCTCATTTATGATACTATTTTTTATGATTTAATATTCCCCCTAAGAAATAATTATTTTAGAAGATCGAATTCATGATCTAATATTTAGAGTTAATTAAATAAAACATTTTACCAATTAATTAAACATATAATTTAATTGTTGGTCCCGAAACGAGTATAATCAGTGTATGGGGGGGAAATACACTGATGTCAGATTTTTCTGAAAGACTCAGAAAAATGCTCTAACACACTCAGTCAGGATTTCCTGAAGTACTCAGTATGCTGAAGGTCCACAGGGGAAGCAGGGACAGTTCAGTAACGAGTCAGATAAGCTGAATGTGAGTAAAGTGCTCGGAAGCTCAGTAGAGATAATAAACCTACTGACCGCTTGGAAGCAAGTCAGTTGGACTACTATCTCAGTGAGTCAGAGTGGGTGTGGAAAGTGAGCCCTTAGGTTCTACTCGTTTTTAGTTTCTGAAAACATTTTCTCTGAGTTTGCTTAGTAAACTGGTGGTTAAGGCTGAGTGCACAGTGTTAAGATTCAGGATGATTGATTCAGTCCTGAATAGAAAAGCGATGCAGGATGTTCAGTTTATTATGATGACAGTTATGATCCTGAACAGAACAGTAAATCAGCACACAGGGGACTTTTTAACGTGGTTCGGAGATAACCAACTCCTACGTCCACGACCTGATTTAACAGGAAGCTATCCACAAAACCCTGAGGATAGGTGCTTGGGTTTTACGTGCCAAGGGACACGAGTAGCCAACTTCCTCTCTTAGGAATTGACCCCTGGGCGTTTTACAAGTCCCAGTCCTTCTAACCAACCAATCTCACACCTTGAGTGGTATGGTATTCTGGTTTCCAACTAAGATAGCTCTAGCAATACAAAACAATGCTAAATAATAGAGCTATCGATCTAAGCAAATACAGAGTGAATCCTACTACAACACTAGGGAAATTTAATTGCAGAGTGTTGTTTATGGTATGCTTTGAATGCTTGGATTCTTGAGAGTTTTCTCTTGGAAATTTTCCGTTGGCCTTGAATGGGTGCAAGGCTCTCCATATTTATAGGCAAGATTCAAAATAGATCCGTTGGAGGAGATCAAATCAAATCTTTCCTATTTTAGGTAGATTGCAGGCTAGAAATACTATTTGACCTACCCGCCATGCTTATTCTGGCAAGTTGTCACATCACCTGCAACTTTTTGAGACGCATTAAATGCTGCGCAGACTCCGTGCATGCGTGTCGAAAGATCATTGGCTCTCCATTATAACGGCTAGTTGACCTTCAGACATTTGTCCTTCCTCGTACATTCAATGCTCTGAGTCTCTTGTTAATAACTCAGTCTGAACGTGTGTCTTAATGGAGTCTTACTGACATTCTTTTTGTCTCTTGTCCCATAGCATAAATAACCTTTTGCTTTGGACTTACATGATTCAGGTGATCTGAACCACGGCCTGAGTCAGGTCCTATGTGCATTCAGCACAGCCTGATGGGTTATTCAGCCCAGTATGTGTAACCTTTTTGCTTCGGACTTACAGGATTCAGGTGAACTGAACCAAGGCCTAAGTCAGGTCTTAAGTGCATTCAGCACAGCCTGATAGGTGACACTTACTCTTGTTGGTCCCGAAACGAGTTAAATCAGTGTATGGGGGGATACACTGATGTCAGATTTTTCTGAAAGATTCAGAAAAATGCTCTAACGCACTCAGTCAGGATTACCTGAAGTACTCAGTATGCTGAATGTCCACAGGGGCAGCAGGGACGATTCAGTAACGAGTCAGATAAACTGAGTGTGAGTAAAGTGCTCGGAGGCTCATTAGAGATAACAAACCTACTGACTGCTCGGAAGCGAGTCAGTTGGACTACTATCTCAGTGAGTCAGAGTACGTGCGGAAAGTGAGCCCTTAGATTCTACTCGTTTTAGTTTCTGAAAACGTTTTCTCTGAGTTGCTTAGTAAATTGGTGGTTAAGGCTGAGTGCACAGTATTCAGATTCAGGATGATTGATTCAGTCCTGAAGTTAAAACCAATGCAGTATGTTCAGTTTAATATGATGACATTTATGATCCTGAACAAAACAGTAAATCAGCACACAGGGGACTTTTTAACGTGGTTCGGAGATAACCAACTCCTATGTCCACGACCTGATTTAACAGGAAGCTATCCTCAAAACCCTGAGGAT